>JASEVX010000014.1:14177597-14509452 GCA_031761405.1 Serripes groenlandicus | reverse complement strand
AGTTTTCACAATATCAATTTTGTAACACTTCTGACCCCCTGGGTAGGAACCCAATTTTAACCCCAGGGGCATCGTTTGATTTGTTTGTTTGTTTGTATAGTTTAACGGCCGCTTTCAACAGCTTTGGTCCATATTACGGCGGGACAGTGCTGCACCATACCCATGTTTTCCTGGCTCTCCCACACCAGTACTTACACAACATTCTGTCCAAGCCACTGACTACTTTCTCACATAAATCAGGAGGAGCAGAGGCAATGGGCAAAAATCGCCCGAAAGGAATGTTCGCCTCAACCGGGTATCGAACCTTGTCACCATCCAGGAGCACGAGTCTGATACGCTAACCACTGAGCTACCCGCCGGGGCGGCATGGTTTGAACAATCTTGGCAAAGGTCCATTAGCGATGCTACACACAAAATTCATTCTGCCAAGTTTGAGCAAATCCAACAAACAGTTTAGGAGAAGATGCTTAAAGAAATTGTTGATTGCCTGCATCATGGGACAACACATGGTCAAAAAAGCTACACCATGAGCACTTCGAGAACAGGTGAGCTTAAACTAAGACTGCAATAGTATTTTTATTGAGCTGAGTTCATGATTCCTGTATGTACATGTACGTAGAACTGCAAAACTTTTGCAGGGTTTATTTCAAGATTAAATTGACTATTTCACACTAACAAGCAAAGGTTTTGATTAGGCCATCTGAGCAATTGGGGAGGTATCTGATATTTGTCAATAATAAGATAAAATTTGTTCAAGTAATTACGTTCACATAGGTAAAATGTGTCAATTTGACAAATTCAGGGGCAGATAACTCAATTCAGAATTTTGCTGAAATTTGAACTTGACCTGTATTTTCAAATGTTTTCCTATGAATCCTATCCCAAGTTTTGTTGGTGTTAATGGATGTAGACGGCAGCCTGCCATCGCAAAAAGTTCTCCTGCCATTGGCCAGTAGTCCTAGAGCTAAAATAAGATTTACTTTGAATGAGTTTCACATACCTAAACACAAAATAAACACAGCTTGACCCATTGAACTCTTTCATTGCCGATTTCTTTTACTTTTCGTTCCATGATTCACACCAATCGTCCAAAATGACCACTTTCAGCTGAAGCATCGACGCCTGCAATTAATTACCATGAATCCTGTTGACATTAAGATATTATTCTATTATGCGAGAGTACCCATATTGATGGAAAAATAAAATATTAAATACGCCGCTGGAATTAAAACCAAGAATCTTTGTTGATGTAAGATATTGTATTTTTGAAATATTCTATTACGACAAACAGTCAAGAGTACCTATATTGGTTGGAAACAAAAATAATTTATATGGGCGTATACCACAATGACTATCAGTTGTTTTCAACATTAACGGAAACAACTAGATGAAATACGGTTTAATATTGGGATTCAGCTTCCTTAATGCAATTAAGTAAAATTATTCAAGTCTGTCAAATGAGATAGCGAAACTGAAGTCTATAGCTTTTTAGGATCATGAATAAAGTAAGAACTACACTGCAAACTCTTTTATAGCGCTATCCTTATAATCACAGTAATGTCAAACTGGTGTAACTGACAGTCACATAATACACACAATTCGTAACTAAACCTAGGACTATCTTCAGTGTGGCATTAAGTGCGTGCACAATCAAGTCATATAATTATATAAAAAAATCAATTTCTGCAATATTAAGCGAAATATGTTTCTGTATTGGTAGTGTATTTTGCGCGTGACGGACGACAAGAAGTCTGCCTCACCATATATACGACTCTGTTCATAGATTACTACAAGGGTATATTTCTCCAAATCTGCTGTAGACTATTCAGGAAGCATTTTACCATATCTCAATAGGTTTTTTTCTCATAACTTTTCTCATGATGATGTTTCTAAATCATAGCTTTTGGAACAAACTATGTATCAGCTAGCTGTTCTGTATCAGATATTATCCTGAATAAATGTTTCAAATGGTACTTCTCATCAAGAAGAACAATTGTGCCAAATTATTTTGAAATCCATGCACACATGGTAGAATTTAGGTCAGGACAATCTCACTTTTATGACCATTTTAACATTTGACCTTCAATTATGATCTTGACCATGGACCTACCTGATTTATTTTTCAAATGGCACTTCTCATCAAGGAGAATAATTCCTAATTATTTTGAAAATCCATGCTAAACATGGAAGTTATGGTCCGGACAAGCTCAGTTATGACCATTTTTAGCATATGACCTTCAAATTGGACCTTGACCTTGGTTCTTCCTGACAAAATGTTTCAAATGCCCTTTTGCTCATCAAGGAGAACATGCCTGCCAAATTATTTTGAGATCCATGTTATGGTCTGGACATGCTAAATTTATGACAATTTAAACATTTGACCTTGACCTTCCTCAAAAAATGTTCAAATAGCATTTCTACTCATCTAGAAGAACAATGCTGCCAAATTACTTTGAAATCCATGCATAAACATAGAAGTTATGGTCAGGACAAACTCATTTAATGACTATTTTAACATTTGACCTTCAAAGTTGACCTGACCTTGGACCTAGCCTTAAAAAAATGTTTCAAATGGCACTTCTCATGAAGAGAGAACAATCCTGCCGAAATGATTTTGAAATCCATGCATAACTGTAGAAGTTATGGTCTGGACAAATTAGGACGGACAAACGCACATACACCAAACTGAAATAATGACAAATGTCTCGCTACACCGCAAGCTGCTCGAGAATAAATGGGAGATATCAGTTTGTATTTTTCTGATCATGGAGTTGGCCCTGGCTTGTCCTCAAAAAAATGATGTCCCCGCATCAATCAACTCTCAGATAAATTAGAGAAATCAGTTTGTAGTTTTCTCATAATCGGTGTGGCCCATGTTTGTCCTCACAAAATGTCCCCCGCATCAATCAACTCTCAGATAAATGAAGGAAATCAGTTTGCTAGTTTTCTGATGGTGATGGTGGAGTGGCCAAACCTTGTACTCGCAAAATGTCCCCACATCCATCAACTCTCAGATAAATGAGAGAAATCAGTTTGTAGTTTTCTGATGGTGGAGTGGCCCAAAAACCACTTTGTCCTCTGCAAAATGTCCCCACATGCATCAACTCTCAGATAAATGAGAGAAATCAGTTTGTAGTTTTCTAATAATGATGTGGCCAAACTTGTCCTCACAAAATGTCCCCACATCAATCAACTCTCAGATAAATGAGAGAAATCAGTTTGTAGTTTTCTGAAAGCGGAGTGGGCAAACTTTGTCCTCTGCAAAAATATTCCACATCAATCAACTCTCAATAAATGAGAGAAATCAGTTAGTAGCTTTCTAATAATGTGTAGCCCAGCCGAACTTTGTCCTCACAAAACTGTCCCCGCATCCATCAACTCTCAGATAAATGAGAGAAAATCTGTTTTTACTTTTCTGATAGTGGAGTGGCCGAACTTTGTCCCAACAAAATGTCCCTGCATCAATCAACTCTGAGATCTGGGTGGGAAACTTTGGCCAAAATTGACAAAATAATTTCAAGAGACCGATATTTGAAAATCAGCAAATCAGGAAAGAAAATCATCTTGTCTACTCTTAAAGGTCTACTAGATGATGCTCGGCAAAGCGGTTTGACAGAAGATTTAAAATTTCCTTTCAAATTTCTTAACCCTTTACTTCACAAGACAATGGCCAATAAACGCACCTGCAGTGCATACTGGCTTATCAGTTTGACTGCAGTGAGCGCACAGAGGTATTGGGGAAATTTTACAATGTTGATACCTGAGTTAATAAAATCCCTAACAAAATGGTTAAATTTCTATGCATTGGACTGGTTTAATGTAAGAATATGAAATACTACAGATATAATTTACTGAATAACCATGTTTTTTCATTTTTACCTAGCTGAAATAGTTCAGTAAGTACAGTGAATTAAAGAAAATGTTTTAAAATAATTTCTCAAACCTGCAGAATATCTATAATATAAATCCCCCTATAATGAACTGCAGCACACTGGGAATTTACTCACACTACGTCAGCAAAATTCCACAGTGGGTTGTTACACAGCAATTTTGAGACAAAGAAAAATGTTCCCGCTCTTTTTATAAACAAGTGTGAAAAAAATTTCCTGAATCATCGGAATGTTTTTGTGTTTGGATTAATCTAATTAAATTGGTGGATAATATATTATTATAATATATCTCATAATTGAAATAAAACGTGAAAAGTGCAACATAAAACATTTGGTCAATTAACACCTTTCCCCACATGCATCATTTCCCAAACTATCGGAAGACTTGTTTTATGTTTGGATTAATCCAATTTAATTGGTGGGTTAAATATAAAGATCTCATAATTGAAATAAGACGGAAAAAAGTGCAGATAAAACGTAATGGATAATGACCCCTTCCCACATGCAGATCTGCACCAGAAGATTTTGAAACCATATCGGCAAATGTGTGTGCAAACTCATATGATTTATTAGATATAGTGCCGTTTTAAACAATTTCGATCATGTCACGGCGGCCAGTTCACCTTCGCAAGTGTTCATATATTTCATCAGGGATTCATACAACAGTACAATCTGTATGACATCAAAGAGAAATGATGTGTCAAAAGGAGTTATTCACAGTTTAATCGAAAATGGCACATGTTCTTTCTGTTGTTTATTGACACCAATTAAAGGTCATAAAAACCCAATCAATTTCCGGTATACGACCAATCACTACTTTTAATCTGCCATTTAGCACCCTGATACGCTAATTCCCCCAGCCCAGGCTGTCATATATCAACGCAATCACATGTATTTATGACATAATTTGATTGGATATAAAGTTAAGATGATAGTTTTTCATTGGGAGATTAAAAGTTAGTATCAATTCATCGGAAGGACTTGATTTTATAGCAGCGCTTATTAACATTTCAAAATATGAAAATTGTAAACAATATGGCGGCTCAAGTCACACTTGAAGTTTGGGTGTGTAAATGGAAGTGTATTTTAAGGATATTCTTTAAATGGGGAACATACCAAATTTTCACAGGATTATTAAAGGTAAGATATCATTGCATCCAATTGGCTATTTTTTAAAATAAATTTTAGAAGCTATAAAGGATTATATTGGATACAAAAACAGACACGCTTAAAAACGCTTCCGTGAAGTGATGGATCGAGGTGCTGAAACACGCTTGATGCCGTAAAGGAAAGAGGCGCTCCAAAGACGCTAATGTGAAGTAATGGGTTAAAGTTGCCAAAGCAACCAGAATTTTGAACGGAATTCAAGGTTCAACAATTTGAACAACTTTGGAAGCGCTTCAGCTAAGGATCATTCCTGCAAATTTTAAGCAAAATCCAAACAGAATTTTAAAATGATGATTAAAGAAATTGTTGACGATGGATGATGCACAACAGACGATCACCAAAAGCTCACCATGATCACTTCACTTCATGCTCATGGTGAGCTAAAAACGAAAGGGGTCTGCGTCTCATGGGGTACAACATTGTCCTAAAGTTTCATGGAAATCGATAATATTTGTTGGAGTGTAGAATGGCAAAAACACACAAAAACCTGTTAATTTGACTAATTCAGGGGCAGATAATCCACTTCCCGTTATCAGATATTGACCAAAACAAAAAGGGTCTGCATCTCATGGGGTACAAACATGGGCCTCAAATTTCATGAAAATTGGATAATATTTGTTTGGGTTGGAGTATGGACAACGGACAACAGGCCATCCCATAACGCTCCTTTGACCAGTAACAGCTTAAAAATTTAAACCAGTTTGATTAAACCGCAGTAAGTCCAGAGTCAGTGTTTTTCCCTCAGCTACAAGAAATGGGGGTCTTCATGACCCTCAAGTCTCCAAAGTTGGGGGTTCATTTCCTCTATTTTGAGGGTCAAATTAATGGGTTTTATGTAGAAACATTAAATTTGCAAACATTTCCTTCAGCTAACTAATTAAAGACAATAAGAATCAATGGAAATGGATATTGGCAGAGCTGAAAACATGTTATTGCAGCATTTCATAATACTGGCTGAATAAGTTTTGTGTCCCTGGTGACCCCTGTGTCACTCCAGATTGGGGGTCATTTGAACTAAATTTGCATCATTAGCACAATTATTTGTGCACCAGGAAAAACCCGCAGAGTAGTTTTGCTAGTAGTATGAATGCAGTTATGATAATCATGGCCTAAACTTTTATCTACCATTGGGACATAATGGCATAATTATCAGAATCACTGCTCTTACACTGAATTAGAATCACTGTAAATAAAGAAGGAATCTCATTATAACTCACCAAAACTCTTTCCCTTTAGATAGAAGAAAGAATCTGTATCCAGTGCTATTACTTTCTTCCCTTCTCTCCCCTTCTTCTGCAGTTATAATTTCTCCCTTGTATACAGGGAAAAATCTCCCTTTTCACGTTTAATATTTGTCACAAGGCCTCTCGGTAAATCAACATACCATATATAAATTTTACATGTTTTCTTTCCAGTTCATTTGTCATGTGATGAGTGAATAGGTTTACACACTTTTGCAGGTGTTACCACATTGCACAACCTCACGGTAAGTACTGTGCTGCAATGTCACAACTGACCCTAAAAAAGATTACTACACCCAGTCACATTTTCCGGACACAGGGACAACCAGTCCTTGGCAATCTTCTTAATGTCGAGCGCCATGCGAAGTCACAATCTTTTGTATCTTCATTATGGACTAATCAAGACCTGCTACCTTCCATAGCTACACATAAAAACATTATATCATATTTCATACTCAATGGTAAACTTCCATTCACACTGTACATCTGTATCAATCATTAATTTACTCAGGAAAGGTAAAGAACAAAATTACGCACAACCTGTTTGATTGTTAAAATGAGTGTCGCAGGTAGTGAATCAGAGAAAATAAGGCAATTTTTTAGTTTCAAAATGACTTGACCTACCCTGAACAACACCATAAAATATGTTTGTAGCAAAATTTTGAAGCATAAAATTTAATTTATATACATGTACCTTTCATTTCAAAGTTCCTAATAGTGAAGCCTGGAGGGTTTTCATCCTTTTTTATCCACTCTTCTGCCACTTTTCGTGGCGGAATCCTTCGCGCTCATCTTTGCAGAAACTGTTTAATAAAGTTTTACAAATTAGCACACACCACTGCAAAGTGAAATTGGATTGTTGCTTTAGAAAATTCATTGTAAGCCCTGTCTCAACTAACAAATTTGATCAAAGCTTGGTATGTGGAAAATTCAAGTCAGTTTTCAGGGCACTCGTTTGGCCGATTTTGGGCCGAATATGGACCCCCATTCCCCTCCTAAAATAATGTTTTTTTCCCCCTTTCAAGAAAAAAAATCCCTTGAAAACAAAAATAAAATCTGAATACAATAAAACATTCACAAGTCTCCTCTCTATATGTGGTATTTGTCAGAAAAGTATTATGTAGCTACATCTGTTGAATGATTGAAAACAGTATTAACAAGTGTGAAAAGTAGTAATATTTATATTGGCTAGAAATTCTCCTATTAGTCATAAAACGATGAAAAATGCCCCCTTCCAGAGGGTATGGGTACCTGTCCCCATAAGTTGTTTAGTGCCCTGGTTTTATATTTTATACTAAGGACTTGTGTTACTGATAAAATGTCTATAGCTTCTGGAGCAGCAATAGACAAAGCCCTGTGACCGTCTTTCAGGAGCACAGCGAGGTAAAGAAAATTTTGTTCACTATATAAACTTGGTGACCCATGGGGTGGGACCAATTTTGACCCCAGGAACATGATTTAAATAATCTTGATAAAGGTCCACAGGATTATGCTAAATACAACAAGAGGGCCATGAGGCCCTGGATCGCTCACCTGAGAATGGGCTATTTAAGACTTAACTTCTTTTAGCGCCAATGACAATATCATCAAGACAAGGCTTTCTGAAAAAATTTCAAGCTGCCTAGTCAAAAAATTGCGATATCTATGGTGTAAACAAGATTGTTCTACAATTTGGCCCTAGTGACCATATTCAACTTAGCCTACATATCATGAAGACAAATATTCTGACAAAGTTTCAGCATGCTAAAGCCAAAAGTGTGGCTCCGAATGATGTTAACAAGGATTGTTCTTCAATTTGGCGAGTGACCTACTTTTTAACAGACAGGACCAATATTCAAACTGGCCTATATATCATCAAGACAAAAATTCTGATAAAGTTTCAACATGCTCAAAAAATGCAACATCCAGAGTGTTAACAAGATTTCCATTCAATTTGCCTAGTGACCTAGTTTTCTGACCCAATATTATGAACAAAATGACCCATATTCGAACTTGACCTAGATATTATTAGGACAAATATTCTGAAAAAAATTAAAGCTGCTGAAGCAAAATTCGCGGCCCCCACCTCTAGAGTATTAATTAAGGAATTGTCCCTTCAATTTGACCTAGTGACCTACTGTTTGACCCGACATGACCCATGTTCGAAATTGACCTACATGTCACTAATAATAATCATCAAGACAACCCATTCTGATAAAGTTTCAACATGTTTAAATTAAAATGCACCATCCAGAGTGTTAACAAGATTCCCCTTCAATTTGGCCTAGTGACCTAGTTTCTGACCCAATATGGCCAGATATCATTCAGGACAAATATTCTGAAACAAATATTTCAAAGGTGCTGAATCAAACAAATACAGCCTCCAGAGTGTTAACAAGATTTTCCTCCAATTTGGCCTAGTGAACCTTTGTTTTGATCCGACATAATCTATATTCGAACTTGGCCTATGATATCATTAAGATAAACATTCGAGCCAATTTTAGATGCTGAAGCAAAAAATGCGGCTTCTACCTGTGTTAACAGTATTTTCCTTCAATTTGGCCTAGAGACCTAGTTTCTGATCCAATATGACCCCATATTCGAATGTGACTTCTTAAGACGTATTCGAACTTGACCTAGATATCATTCAGTTCAACATTCTGACCAAATTCCAAGCTGCTGAACGCAAAAAATGAGCGCTTCTACAGTGTTAACAAGATTTTCCTTCAATTTGGCCTAGTGACCTAGTTTTTGACCCAATATGACCCATATTCGAACTTGACCTAGATATTTTTAAGACAAAATCCTGGACAAAATTTCAAACTGCTGAAGCAAAATATTGCGGCATCTGGAATGTTAACAAGATTTTCCTTCAATTTGACCTAGTGACATACTTTTGGACCCGACATGACCCATGTTCGGAACTTGGACCTACATATCATCAAGGACAAACATTCTGATAGAAGAGTTTCAACATGCTCAAGTTGAAAATGTGGGCCTCCAGAGTGTTAACAAGATTTTCTTTCAATTTGACCTAGCGACCTAGTTTTGACCTTCATATGGCCCAGTTCGAACTTTGTCCAAGATTTGATGGAGATGAATGTTTTGATAAACTTTCATGAAGATAGGATGCAAAATGTAGCCTGTAGAGTGTTAGACAAGCTCAAATGTTGACGACGGCACGCCGGACGACGCCGGGACAAAATGTGATCACAATAGCTCACCTCTGGCACTTCGTGCATAGGTGAGCTAAAAAAAAAGGGCTCTGGGCCTTACAGTTTGGGCCAAGAAGATTTCTTTAACTTTTAACTAAACAAGTCAATGTTAAACTTATGACCCCCGGGCTTACATGATTTGAAACAATACTGGCAGAGTCCACTTGACAATGGTGAACACCAAATTTGGTAATCCTGGGCCTTACAGTTTGTGTCACTCTACAAGTCTATGTTAAACATCCTGACCCCCGTAGAGTGGTCAATTTTTTAACCCCAGGTGCATGATTTGAACAATCTTGGTAGAGGTCCACTACACATACCAAATTTGGTAACCCTGGGCTTTACGGTTTGGCTCAAGTTAAAAGAAAAACTTTTGATCCCTGGGATGGGGGCTAGTTTTGACCCCAGGGGCATGATTTGAACAATCTTTTTAGAGGTAAATTTGGTAACCCTTGTGCCTTTAGGTTTAGGTCAAGAGATTTTTAAAGTTTCCACTATTACAATGCTATGTAACTACCCCCCCCCCCCCCCCCCCCCCCCCCCACTAAGATGAATGATGCTCCATACCAAATATCAAAGCTCTAAGCCAAAGTGGTTTGACAGAAGATTTTAAATTTCCTTCAAAAACTTTCTTTAACATTCCACCATCTGAAACTTTCTGTACCAGACGACTTATATTTGTTGTGGATAAACTTGAAAACACCAGATTATTTTAAATTTCGATATCAAATATCGTAGAAAAAATTGTTGCCAAAAGAAATATTACACAATTTGAGCAATATTTCCTTTGGCTTTGATGTTTTCAAAAGTCGTCTGCTGCAATGACAATTGTATGTGTCTTCAGGTGCTGAAGAGTTAAGTTGCCATAGCAACCAGAATTTTGAGCAAAATTGAGCAATTTCATCAAATCTGGAAGAACTTCAACCAAGGATCAATGCTGCCAAGTTTGAGCAAAATCCAACAAGTAGTTTAGTAGGAGATGTTTTAAGAAATTGTTGACGAGGTAGACAGACAACAGATGATCACAAATTTTAAGCTCACCATGAGCACCTCGAGCTTAGGTGAGCTAAATATCGGTAAACTGGGTTTCTATTTTTAACTCTTGATCTGTTAAATTACCTTAACTTAACAAATGATGCAGAGTTCCCATTTACGGTGTAATGATATCTAAATACGCAACAAATCTGATTGTGACGAGAAATTCTCCAACGTCTTGTGTCCCTGGGACGCAAAACTATTTCAATGAGAATGATGATCTTTAAATTAAAAAAATTACGAGAATGCACTGCTAGGACGTAGCATTTTTGAAGTTGTAACTTTTTTCTCATCAAGGTAGCGAAGGAAATGCATTAGAGTTACTTCCTGTGGAATCAAGCATACAAAATGTAGATATTTTTTACTGTTTTGTAAGCAAATTTTCACATGTCAATATCGAATTGAATATCTTAACCCATTACCACACAACAAATTTTGGACTTTTCTAAATTCAAAGGATCTGCAAACAAAAAATAAAAAATTGATACAATTGAGCTGAAAATTTCTTATAGGGAAAAAAAATTGTGGTAAAAGCAGAAATTGCTATTAATTATGAGTAATTTCTGCTTTTACCACAATGTTTTTTATAAGTACTCCAGCACAGGATGTAAAAACACAGGACTGAGTAGTAATGGGTTAAAGGACGAACAGATGTGCTTACGAATTGAGCAAAAACAATACAATCTTTGGATTTTTCCACCACTGAAAATACGCCGAAAATACAAATAAACATTTTAAAAATATTGTATCACTGCATGCGCACATATATTATTAGCTAAGCAGGTGCATTTCCATTGCATTCGTAGGAGACATGGCCTAATCTTCCGAGCGCCTGCAAAACAGTATAGACATGGCACACAAAAGTCTGTTTTCATTTGATTTTGGGGACTCTTCGAACCAAAAACAAAGAATGATGAAGGTTTAATTATCCAGGCACAAGAGAGCCTCTGCAAAAAAAAAACAAAGGGTTAACTTAAAAATTTCCAAATGTCATGGAAAAGCAAGTTTTCCTGGTTGAGATTCAATACCACTACTGGGAAGATGTTTTGTTTGTCATGCGAGAAGCTATCAAAGGATTCGGCTTTTAGCTACGTATGTTTGAATTTTCAACAGGCGGCCCTTGTTCGACACCTAAAGTCTGACGAGCATGTCATTTCTTGTCAAACTCAGAAGCAACAACGCTTCATGGATACAGCCATCGCCGTCGTGAAAAAACAACAACATGAATCCCTGTTGCAAGCCCAATTGAGGACGGTGTTGTACATGGCTTCCGAAAAACAGAACACATTGAAAATAGAAAGTTCCTCAGCATGATCTTTAGCTTCACACATGTTACAAGACAAAATAAGTGGTTCAACCCCCTTTTTATGTCTTGTAACAGGTGTAAAGTTGACGACAAGTAGAGTACCAATACTTATGAAAACATTGTGGGAAAAGGAGTAATTGCTCATAATGAGTATTTTTTCCTTTTCCTACATTTGTTTCTACCCTGCAAGAGTATGTAACTGTCTTACTTGAAGTTATTGTTGAAACACTTTTATTTAATATGTTTGTAGTGTATATATTTGCATACTTTGTTTGTTTACTACGCAGCATTTCTTTCCAAAATGTTTTCAAAGTCACTATTTATGTTTTTTTACTCTTACTTGAAGTTATTATAATCAATTTTATTTAATGTATATATTTGCATACTTTGTTTGTTTACTACGCAGCATTTCTTTCCAAAATGTTTTCAAAGTCACTATTTATGTTTTTTTACTCTTACTTGAAGTTATTATTGAATCAATTTTATTTAATATGTTTTTAGTGTATATCATATTAATTAAATCATAATTAAATAATCAAATTGTTGTTTATTACACTTAAACCCTCCATTCACACCTACAACCGATCCATTCACACCTATTAAAAATTGGGGCCGACTATTCTTAGGAAACTGGGGCCGATTATTCTTGGGGCCGAATCTTCTGGCTACCAGCCTTTCCATCACATTTCAAACGACTAATTGTCGAGTGGTGGAAATTAAATCCTCTAATCAAATTAAATTATTTAAATAACATACATGTGCGAACAATCAGTCTAATAACAACTCTATGGAATTTGGCGTTTTATTGTACCAAAATTGACAAATTTTGTTGCAGTCATTTACCGCCATTTTGTAATTTCAACTTTTTGTCTTTGAAACAAGCCGTTTACAAAACTCTTTCGTTCAATGGTGAAGCACTTGAAGGCAAATCACCATAAATTAACCGATAAATACCATAATTAACCACAAAATCATTTGAATGCAGCAATACTTACCACTTTATAACGTTTCCTCACTCCAATTTCTCAACAAGCGCTTCGAAAAAACGATGGATGCCGGAAACAGGAAGTGACGTAACCGCCTCATTGCAAGCAGCCGGTATAGGCCCTGTATCACCCGACTCCCAGGCTCGACTACGGTAAAGAGAGTGCGAGTTGATATGGTGGGGACATAAGTCCCTACTTCCCTAAACTTTTTCAGAATTAGTTTTGGACTTTTAGCATTCAAATAATACACCGTTGATGTGGGGACAGGTGAAATGTCCCCACATTCCAAGTGATGTCCCCACAACGTGAGTGTTTGATCTACCATTTGTCCCAACTTCAACGGATGTAACATCCCTCTCTCTCTCTCTCTCTCTCTCTCTCTCTCTCTCTCTCTCTCTCTCTCTCTATCTCTATCTCTGTCTATGTCTGTATGTCCCTGTATGTCTGTCTCTGTCTGTCTGTCTGTCTCTCTCTGTCTATCTTTCTCTGTCTCTCTCTGTCTATGTATGTATGTATGTATCTGTCTCTGTCTCTGTCTTTCTGTACGTTTGTCTATGTATATGTCTCTATCTCCCCCTCTCTCTCCCCCTCTGTGTGTCTCTCTTTGTCTCTCTCTGTCTCTCTCTGTCTTTCTATGTATGTCTGTGCCTGTCTCTGTCTCTGTATGTCTGTATCTGTATGTATGTCTGTCTGTCTGTCTCTGTATGTATGTCTCTCTCTCTGTATGTATCTCTGTATATGTCTCTGTATGTCTGTCAATGTATGTCCGTGTCTGTCTGCCTCTGTCTGTCTGTCTCTCTCTCTCTATCTCTCTCTCTCTCTCTCTGTATCTGTCTCTCTGTCTCAGTCTGTCTCTGTCTGTCTCTGTCTCTCTCTCTGTCTGTCTGCCTGTCTCAGTCTGTCTGTCTCTGTCTATTTATCTGTCTGTCTCTCCCTATGTCTCTGTCTCTGTCTGTCTTTATGTATCTCTCTGTCAGCTTCTGTCTGTCTGTGTCTGTATGTCTGTGTCTCTCTGTATGTCTGTCTCTCTATCTGTCTCTGTCTCTCTCTATATCTCTGTATCTGTATGTCTATGTCTGCATTTGTCTGTCTGTCTCTCTCTCTCTCTCTGCCTCTATCTCTCTGTATCTGTCTCTGTCTCTGTATGTCTGTCTCTCTATCAGTCTATGTCTGTATGTCTAGATATGTCTGTCTCTGTCTCTGTATGTATGTCTGTGTCTCTCCCTATGTCTCTGTCTCTGTCTGTCTCTATGTCTCTCTATCTATGTCTGCCTCTGTCTGTCTGTCTCTGTCTGTCTGTTTCTCTATGTCTCTCTGTCTCTCTGCCCCTATGTCTGTATGGTTCTCTGCATTTGTCTCTTTCTCTATGTCTCTGTCTTTTTCTGTCTATGTATGTCCGCTGTGTGTGTCTGTCTCTGTCTGCCTCTATCTGTCTGTCTGTCTGTCTGTCTCTCTCTGTCTCTCTCTGTCTCTGCATCTATCTGTCTCTGTCTCTGTCTCGCTCTGTCTCGCTCTGTCTCTTTTATCATGTCTCTCTGTCTCTCTCTCTGTATCTCTCTCTGTCTCTCTCATTTTCTCTATCTCTGTCTCTTTGTCTCTCTGTCTCTCTCTCTCTATGTCTCTCTCCCTCTCTCTCTCTATGTCTCTCCCCCTCTCTCTCTCTATGTCTCTCCCCCTCTCTCTTTCTCACTCTCACTCTCTCTTTCTATCTCTGTCTCGCTACGTCTCTCTTTATCGCTCTGGGACAGTCTCGATGGTTTGATGATAGAGCGTCCACATCGGTGATGTAGGCTGCATATTCAATCCCGGCTGGGTCATACCTAATCATTTTAAAATGTTTTTTATTGTGGTGTTACCATTGTGACTGACGCGATGATGCCAGGATAAATGGACCAGCAGTACTGGTAACTTACCAAGGAAACACCGTGCTGTAACTCAAGACAATGTTGTAAGCGGCATAATGCAACATAGAAATGGAAAGGGGGGGGGGGGAGGCGTTTCAAAACATTCGTCAGTAGATCATTTTGAATAAACAATCGAAATAATAAAAGAAAATAACGATAATGTTTAATAATTAGTGTATTAAAACAAACAAATCTGCTTGTCAAGGTCTTTGTTTGTAATACTCGTTGGATTCAAAAATACGCGAACGTGCCACACGGGGTACCGTCAATGACAGTGAGAGGTCTTTAAAAAAATATCGCGTTAATCTCGCAGTTAGTTATCAAGCAAGATAGCCGCGGCTTTGCAATTTTTACATGATTGCAGTAAATATCACATGAAGTTAACGTATTTAAATTCAATATCGGGTGCCTCGTAAAATATGTATATATACATGTGTTGTAAGATCAGTTTAAAAGTGTTACATTATAAATGTATGGGACGATAAGGGTAGATGGAAGCGTCTGATCAATTTGAATTTGATCACGTGACCTCGATCACATGGGTCTCCGATCACATGACCTGACAGGTCCTCGCAAGAGGGAATTCCACGTTTTTTTTAAACGGGAAAACACGGAGCGGACGTTTTATTAACTACTTTTTTTTCCTATGAAATAATGAAATAGAAGACATGTACGACCTTTTACATCCTTCCGTTACATATATATTGATACATTTTTGGATTAATTTGAAAAAGTATCAAATATAACAATTTTTTTTACCAATATGGAGTCCAGTCCCATTTAAAGTCTGCAAAATATGTCAACAAACATGGCGGCGCCCAGTGTTACACAGGTTTTCAACTTTCAATTTCGTTCTCACGTTATATCTGACTATTGCATCCTTACCTATACTTATGTCATTTGGAAAACATGTTGTTTTAGTAGATTATTAGTCTTTGTATGCAAATACATATGCATTTGGAGAACATGTTGTGCAGAAGTAATATGGGTTCTAAAAATACATTGTTATCGTAAAAACACGCATTTAATAGGTGTTGGTAGAGTTTATTGAGAGTTGTCTCCCTTGTGTCCTGTCTCATAGTGTGATATTAAATGTATTCAATATTTGGATCCAGTGCACTACTGTAGTCTTACTCATTAGAGCTATATACATAGTAGATATATCACTAATTAATGTTCTTGGTCATCTATGACAGTTGTTACTGTAACCTGCTATTATCTTAAGTTGAAATGGTTAAGGTCAAAGGTTCGATAAACAGTTTCTGATTCTTGTTATAAATCGTGGGATCCCAAATTAGATAGGTGTAATCCAATGTGGGAAAGCACGATTTGTTATCTTTAAAGGAGCATTTAAGATTATTAGGCAACTTTAAGACGGTATAGTACGGTTATGTATTTCATTCATATATATGCGCATTGCTACATGTATGTATGTTTTAAATACTGAAAGATTATGGTTTAGTATAAGATATACTGATTGACATTTTATGTTTATTGCAGTTAATCGTATCAATAAAAGTCAACGGGATACGCATTAGCCATTGGTTGTCTCTTTCTACCCTCTCGCCTGTACAAACAGTATAAGCGTTAAAGGAGCCAGTTGCTTCGAAAAACTTGTGTTTGCGATATTGGTGTTAGGAAAACAAGCAATACTTGAATATGTGAACTAACTGCTGTGATATCATTGACAACAATTTTTGCGGTGTTATTCCCAAATCAAAAACCCATATATTTAAAAGATACACTAGTTTGTATAATATTTAATTTTTATATTTATAGGTAATGCCTGTCTCCGCACAGGCACGTCATCAACATTTCCATCGGTAGTCTCAACTTCAGCGCCATCTGTCTCATCAAAACAACCAATAGTTACTACGACACAACAAACGGATACAACGCCAGCGGCACCTATCCTTGATGTCCGACTTCCTACTTCGCTGGATCCAATTTTATACATGGTCGAACAACAGCCGCATATGTATGGACCATTAAAGCCGGGGGAATTTATGTTCAATTATTCCCTGTCTATTTTGATACACTGCAAACTGCAAACAAGGAATATTACTTTTCACACTAATAAACTGAATATATCTGGTGGGTATTTGTTCATCATCGTTACACTATGAAGATGCTATTAAATGATTGAATTTTTGGTGTTTGACGCCGCTTCATCATGTTTTTAGTTATATAATGGCGTTTTATGGGTAATTACCCCAGTACTACTACTTGTCCGTTTATCCTGACACCAGCGAGTCAGTTGTTAAGCCTACCCCACAAGCCGGAGGGCGCCGAGGACCGGCTTGCTTGTATGTATGTCTCTGTCTGTCTGTCTCTCTTTCTCTGTCTCTCTCTGTCTCTGTATGTATGTATGTATCTGTCTCTGTCTCTCTCTCTCTGTACGTTTGTCTATGTATCTGTCTCTATCTCCCCCTCTCTCTCTCTCACCCTCTGTGTGTCTCTCTCTGTCTCTCTCTGTCTCTCTCTGTCTTTCTATGTATGTATGTGCCTGTCTCTGTCTCTGTATGTCTGTCTCTGTATGTATGTCTGTCTGTCTGTCGCTGTATGTCTGTCTCTGTATGTATGTCTCTCTCTCTGTATGTATCTCTGTATATGTCTCTGTATGTCTGTCTATGTATGTCCGTGTCTGTCTGACTCTGTTTGTCTCTCTATCTCTCTCTCTCTGTATCTGTCTCTCTGTCTCAGTCTGTCTCTGTCTGTCTCTGTCTGTCTCTCTCTGTCTGTCTGCCTGTCTCAGTCTGTCTGTCTCTGTCTATTTATCTGTCTGTCTCTGTCTGTCTGTCTCTCTATCTGTCTATCTATGTATCTGTCTCTCCCTATGTCTCTGTCTCTGTCTGTCTTTATGTATCTCTCTGTCAGCTTCTGTCTGTCTGTGTCTGTATGTCTGTGTCTCTCTGTATGTCTGTCTGTCTATCTGTCTCTGTCTCTCTCTATGTCTCTGTATCTGTCTGTCTATGTATGTCCGTGTGTGTCTGTCTATGTCTGCATTTGTCTGTCTGTCTGTCTCTCTCTCTCTCTCTGCCTCTGTCTCTCTGTATCTGTCTCTCTCTGTATGTCTGTCTCTCTATCAGTCTATGTCTGTCTGTCTATATATGTATGTCTCTGTATGTATGTCTGTGTCTCTCCCTATGTCTCTGTCTCTGTCTTTCTCTATGTCTCTCTCTCTCTCTGTCTGCCTCTGTCTGTCTGTCTCTGTCTGTCTGTTTCTCTCTGTATGTCTGTATGGTTCTCTGTATTTGTCTCTTTCTCTACGTCTCTGTCTTTTTCTGTCTATGTATGTCCGCCGTGTGTGTCTGTCTCTGTCTGCCTCTATCTGTCTGTCTGTCTCTCTCTCTCTGTCTCTGTCTCTGTCTCTGCCTCTATCTCTGCCTCTCTCTGTCTCTGTCTCTGTCTCGCTCTGTCTCGCTCTGTCTCTTTTATCATGTATCTCTGTCTCTATCTCTGTATCTCTCTCTGTCTCTTTTATCATGTCTCTCTGTCTCTATCTCTGTATCTCTCTCTGTCTCTCTCATTTTCTCTATCTCTGTCTCTTTGTCTCTCTGTCTCTCTCTCTCTATGTTTCTCTCCCTCTCTCTCGCTATGTCTCTCTCCCTCTCTCTCTCTCTATGTCTCTCCCTCTCTCTCTTTCTCACTCTCACTCTCTCTTTCTATCTATGTCTCGCTACGTCTCTCTCTATCGCTCTGGAACAGTCTCGATGGTTTGATGATAGAGCGTCCACATCGGTGATGTAGGCTGCATATTCAATCCCGGCTGGGTCATACCTAATCATTTTAAAATGTTTTTTATTGTGGTGTTACCATTGTGACTGACGCGATGATGCCAGGATAAATGGACCAGCAGTACTGGTAACTTACCAAGGAAACACCGTGCTGTAACTCAAAACAATGTTGTAAGCGGCATAATGCAACATAGAAATGGAAAGGGGGGGGGGGGGGGCGTTTCAAAACATTCGTCAGTAGATCATTTTGAATAAACAATCGAAATAATAAAAGAAAATAACGATAATGTTTAATAATTAGTGTATTAAAACAAACAAATCTGCTTGTCAAGGTCTTGGTTTGTAATACTCGTTGGATTCAAAAATACGCGAACGTGCCACACGGGGTACCGTCAATGACAGTGAGAGGTCTTTAACAAAATATCGCGTTAATCTCGCAGTTAGTTATCAAGCAAGATAGCCGCGGCTTTGCAATTTTTACATGATTGCAGTAAATATCACATGAAGTTAACGTATTTAAATTCAATATCGGGTGCCTCGTAAAGTATGTATATATACATGTGTTGTAAGATCAGTTTAAAAGTGTTACATTATAAATGTATGGGACGATAAGGGTAGATGGAAGCGTCTGATCAATTTGAATTTGATCACGTGACCTCGATCACATGGGTCTCCGATCACATGACCTGACAGGTCCTCGCAAGAGGGAATTCCACGGTATTTTTAAACGGGAAAACACGGAGCGGACGTTTTATTAACTACTTTTTTTCTATGAAATAATGAAATAGAAGACATGTACGACCTTTTACATCCTTCCGTTACATATATATTGATACATTTTGGATTAATTTGAAAAAGTATCAAATATAACAATTTTTTTTACCAATATGGAGTCCAGTCCCATTTAAAGTCTGCTAAATATGTCAACAAACATGGCGGCGCCCAGTGTTACACAGGTTTTCAACTTTCAATTTCGTTCTCACGTTATATCTGACTATTGCATCCTTACCTATACTTATGTCATTTGGAAAACATGTTGTTTTAGTAGATTATTAGTCTTTGTATGCAAATACATATGCATTTGGAGAACATGTTGTGCAGAAGTAATATGGGTTCTAAAAATACATTGTTATCGTAAAAACACGCATTTAATAGGTGTTGGTAGAGTTTATTGAGAGTTGTCTCCCTTGTGTCCTGTCTCATAGTGTGATATTAAATGTATTCAATATTTGGATCCAGTGCACTACTGTAGTCTTACTCATTAGAGCTATATACATAGTAGATATATCACTAATTAATGTTCTTGGTCATCTATGACAGTTGTTACTGTAACCTGCTATTATCTTAAGTTGAAATGGTTAAGGTCAAAGGTTCGATAAACAGTTTCTGATTCTTGTTATAAATCGTGGGATCCCAAATTAGATAGGTGTAATCCAATGTGGGAAAGCACGATTTGTTATCTTTAAAGGAGCATTTAAGATTATTAGGCAACTTTAAGACGGTATAGTACGGTTATGTATTTCATTCATATATATGCGCATTGCTACATGTATGTATGTTTTAAATACTGAAAGATTATGGTTTAGTATAAGATATACTGATTGACATTTTATGTTTATTGCAGTTAATCGTATCAATAAAAGTCAACGGGATACGCATTACCCATTGGTTGTCTCTTTCTACCCTCTCGCCTGTACAAACAGTATAAGCGTTAAAGGAGCCAGTTGCTTCGAAAAACTTGTGTTTGCGATATTGGTGTTAGGAAAACAAGCAATACTTGAATATGTGAACTAACTGCTGTGATATCATTGACAACAATTTTTGCGGTGTTATTCCCAAATCAAAAACCCATATATTTAAAAGATACACTAGTTTGTATAATATTTAATTTTTATATTTATAGGTAATGCCTGTCTCCGCACAGGCACGTCATCAACATTTCCATCGGTAGTCTCAACTTCAGCGCCATCTGTCTCATCAAAACAACCAATAGTTACTACGACACAACAAACGGATACAGCGCCAGCGGCACCTATCCTTGATGTCCGACTTCCTACTTCGCTGGATCCAATTTTATACATGGTCGAACAACAGCCGCATATGTATGGACCATTAAAGCCGGGGGAATTTATGTTCAATTATTCCCTGTCTATTTTGATACACTGCAAACTGCAAACAAGGAATATTACTTTTCACACTAATAAACTGAATATATCTGGTGGGTATTTGTTCATCATCGTTACACTATGAAGATGCTATTAAATGATTGAATTTTTGGTGTTTGACGCCGCTTCATCATGTTTTCAGTTATATAATGGCGTTTTATGGGTAATTACCCCAGTACTACTACTTGTCCGTTTATCCTGACACCAGCGAGTCAGTTGTTAAGCCTACCCCACAAGCCGGAGGGCGCCGAGGACCGACTTGCTTTTTTAAAATAAACATTTAATTACAACCGAATCACGAAGCTGACAATACATACACATATTAAGGATCACTCGATGACATCGATAACTCGAAGTATCTTTTTGGTATTTTTCTACTTCGAGTTATCGCGATCCAACTGAAGCTTCACGACGATAAACGTCTCAACAAAACAAGAACGCTGCGAAGCGAACGCCAACGCTCGTCTGTTTTCGAAAAAGGGCATTACTGAATACGTATTAAATCCTGAGTTATGTGACTTTGTATGGACATGTGTACCAAATTTCATTTGAAAACGTTGAACGGTTTATGACTTATGAGGTAAAGTTGTAATGTGTGACGCCACAAACGATGACGACCTGGACGACGACGAACAATTTTAAAATGAGCGTTGCTCTGCGAAAATAAATATATGTATTTATATATGCTAAAGAAATAGCCGATGGCTCATACCGGGTTGAACAATTATTTCACATGCATTAGGCATATGTCACAATTGGCGATCAGGATCAGTTAGCACATCTGCGTTGTTTCGTCTGGCTCTACACTGTTCTTCAATTAGTCACAGAAGGGTTGTGAATCTTCTGTACGTTGTAAAGATGCATAGATGCACCTGCAGGTCATTTTCTAAGCGTGAAATAGTTACGTTATGTGTGTTTATCATGGATCATGGAGAGCACCGTTCAAAATGATCTTCGTTTCTTTCAGTTGACAAAATAATGGTAACGGAAGTGAACGGTGTCATCGATCTTAAAGACAGAGCTGAGTTCGACACAGAGAGGCAGTTCCTCGTCATCCATACCAATCAAGATCTGCTACCCGGCACCAACTATACAGTCAATATTTCCAGTTGTGTGGGGCCACTGGTCCCCGATCTTCCCGGGCTATACCTTAGTTCTTATAGTAGGGGAAATGAAACGATGAAAGTTTACAATGAAAACTACAATTTGTTTGTCTAAAAAACACACAATTAGTGATAATCTGAGATAATTATTACACGTGTTGCATGTGACAAACGATTTTCCTGAGCATCTACATGTATGCTAAATAACCCGAAAAGATATTGCTTAACCAAAACAAATATTATGTCTCATTGTCGAACAGATTAGAATCAGATCAGACTGTGTGGATGCACTGCCTTATCACATTTGATACTGGTCAAAAATGTCTTCCGCCTGGTTCTTTAAAGGCGTATCCTCTGAATTTTTCCAATGGACAGAATGTTCTTAAATTTTGTTCAGAGCTTCCTTACTCAAAGACTAACTCAAAACAACATTCAAAACAATGGGTCGCGGATCAAGTTGTTTTGCTATGCACTCTATTAAAACCCATATATGTACTCATTTTAAGAAAATATAACGGAATGTAGAGAAACAACACTATTTCATACTAGTGAACACAAACACACACATTTATATATAAACATGTTTTTATTTCATATTACAGGAATCATTCATCTGTCAACTTCATCAATATTGACCAATTTTTTAAATATTTCTATTTTAACACTTTGTATTAAATAATTCAAGATGGCCGCCATGATCAAATTTGTATAAAATTAAACACGGGTACAATACAAAAGTTGGAATTAAAATTGTTATTGTGGACAGATTTCTTTAATACTTTGCGTATGAACACCTTATTATAAGGGTTGTTGAATGAAACAAAAAAATATTTAGGTCGCGGTGCTAATAACAGAGGTATTTCCTTGAATTATCTCCCTTTATGATTTTTTTCATAAAATTAGCCCAGGTAAAATACAGTTTTTAATTAAATATCTCTTAGGGCAGTATTTTTTTTAAAACTTGTAATATGAATAATTGGTTATAAGGGTTCTTGAATGAAGCATACAAACAATGGTTGCAGTGCTTACTAGTTAAATTTTACATTGGATTATCTCCCTTTATGTTTTTTTTTTAATAATAGCCCAACAAAAAACAATTAGTGAAGATTTTTTTTTCAATATTTCTCATATCAATAACTTGTTAAATGGGTTGTTAAATTAAACAAAACAAAACACTGTTGGCTTTGTTTTTCGATAAATTTCACATTGAATTATCTCCCTTTAAGATTTGTTTTAGGAAAAATTACAAATTTGAAAATCTTATAGTCTATACATATCTTCAATACCTCTCACTGTGTCACATGAATTATGTTGAAATACACACATTCATTTCAACTTATTTTGACGACTCTGCAACAGACAGCCTTTGAAAACATTGTGACAAAAGGAGAAATTATAGCGTTCAAGCATTTTATTTGGGAAAAGGTTAAGCAAATAAACCAATAGTTGCTGTACATATTACCAGGAACAATTTAGCTGATGTATTTCATATTGGTTAAATAACCAAAATAAAAAGTACCTCTGTAGGAATAAAAGGCAACAGGTCAATACGAAATCCTCAATGACTCCCTTTCCCACATACAAACCTGCAGCAGAAATTCAGACACAAATATGGAAATTCTATGTTAATAAAGGTAGAATAGAAGAAAAGAGTTGAAAACATTGTTACAAACATATTGCCCACTATGAGCAAGTTATCCCTTTGTGACAATAAGTCCAGAAGTCATCAAGTGCAAATGCCTCAAAAAATTCTGCAAGTGAAAAAGGGGTATTGCATTTCTGGAAAAAAGAGATGTTGTATTATTTGTTACAAGCATACTTAAATAAAATCTGTGTGCAATGAAGTGAAGAAACTATTGGTTTTCTTCCTTATTACATACAATTACATTTTAGATGCTATCAGTGTTGTGAAGTGAAAACATAACCCACTAAACTGTCAAACATACAAGGTTACTACAGCAGAAGACTATAAAAACATATCTAGACAAAAATATATCTATGATGTGACATCTGATCTTTTACAAATCAAAACATCGTATGTCATGCTCAGACTAAAATTGGTGGTAATCAACTATATTGTGAGGTTATCAGTTCTAGACACAGAGAAAGTATGAATTCATCAACCTTTCATTAATTTTCTTTTTTTTTAAATATAACTTTTGGGAGACTGGCTAGATATTACCATTACTCATAATAATAAAGTGAGAGTCTAAAACACTGACACATTGAGTAAACCAAGATCAGAAGACAATATTGCTCTAAACTGGGTATGCACAATGTACTCTAAAACATTTTTCAGTTCATACTCCTAGTGTCAACATATTTCAAAATTCATACATCAACATTCAACAACAAATAATATGGTTTCTGTTTATGATTGGGGCTTAATGCCATTTCAATAGTATTTCGGTTATATCCCAGCAACAGTTTGCTTATACATAATACAATTTCATAAGTTAGGCTATGAAAACGTGCCTTGCCAACAGGCAATCCACCATGACCTGCTGTGGGCAGGAAACAAAACTGCCTTTTTAAAGCAGCAATAGGAGCAGTTCTAGTTTTTGGCTCATGCGAGCAATCAGAACTGCTGCAGGGCTGTTTCCTTGATGCGGTATTTTCATTTGTTAACTTTTCATAATAACACATCAGAGAAATGAATTACAGACCTGCCAATGCATAAATGATTGTATCATATATCCAGTGACCACTTGAAAACATCAATAACTCTCTACAATAAACATCGGTCTGAGCATGCATATGATCTGATCAATCAGATCAAGTTGCACAGAGGTGTAGGTTGGTCTAAATCTATGCTAGTCACAAATACCATCAGTCTGGTTCTCACAGAATGACACTTAAACATTCTATTGAAACGGTTTCATTGTGTGCATATAGAAATACAGCAAACAGTGTCTGTACACATATCCATTGGCAAAATATGAAGAACCAGATTAGTGAAACATGCAGCTTCACAACATAGGAACAAATTCCACTTTTATGTTATTCAAAGTGAACATTTCTTCTGCAAAGTTACTCACAATGTTTATCTGTAGAGCATTACAAGCATGAGTGTATTACTTTGAAAGCTGAATGAAAGAATAGTTAAAAAAGTGTCATGAAAACGAAACACTATCTTGGGAAACTTTGTTTAACAAAAATTATCACGAGCAAGATGTCAAAGTTCATACATCAACCTTAAAATAAACATACAATGATACTGTTTATAATTGAGATTTACACCATTTTAACAGTATAATTTCAGTTATATCCCAGCACAGTTCACTTATACATGATACATGGTTTTTCAAATCAGTACTAGGTTAAGAAAATGTGCCTAGCCCACATGCACTCCACCGTGATCTGCTATGAGTGGGCAAAAAGCATGGCACACCTTGTTTTACCAGATAAGAGGCATGTTAACCCTTTCCCACATACAACAAATCAGCAGCAGACAGATAACATTTGGGTAAAACACATAGAATGTCTCTATAAATGTAGGTATGCTTACTGAAAACAGTTGAACACATTGTGACAAAAGAAGAAATTGCTCAATTGTACAATTTTTCCATTTATCACGATGTTTTCAAAAGTCGACTGCTGCAGAAGCATAAGAAAACGTCTCTGGTCTGTATGTGAGTAACAGTGCTCTGTGAAAACCAACCTGATCTTACAGCAGACGAATGATAGTCGAACACATGGAAACAATTGGAACAGGTTGATAGGTTCTGCTTTCCAAATGAGTTTGGGACAGTTTGATTTAAAAATCTAGCAAGCGCATATGGATCACACTTACTCTGCATTACAGCCTTACTAAATCATTTTGAAAATACTTCTTGACTTGTGTAGTTAAAGATTTTTTTCAGTAAATTGCACAACTGGTTTCCTTCATGTTTTTCTTATGGTTTATGTCTGACCATCTTTGTACACAATGTGAAACCGTTTCCTGAATGTTCACCATGGTTGATGCATCGTCATCCATAATTACGACATAGACATTCACATTCCTATTTTCTATATAGAGCACAAGACAGCGCGCCACATCTGGTTTAAAAGCTTTAGAACTACCATGCCAGTTTCTTTAACACTGATGGATGGGCATTGATTCCCATTTTCTTTCATGAAAGCTACATTGTCTACAGTCTTTAGATCTAAGTACAAAAGCAACACATTTTCCTGACTTGTTCCCCACTACAGTGGCTATTATACCTCCATCCCGATCCACCTTTCTGCGAAACTATGTCATATTTGAATTGAATATATGGAGTCTTGTCTACAGTACTGAATAATAAAATAAAACAAGAGGTTGATAAATACCTGGCTTTATTATAATGTTAACTAAATCATATTGCAATCTACTAAAGACATATAAACACATGTGTTTATATGTCTCTGAATCTACAAAGTTTATTCAGAAGAGAAGAATTTTAAATTAATTTCAATTAAATAATTTATGATTATGAATATGAATATTTTGTGTGTATGGAATAAAGGGTCAAATTGATCTTTCTGTCCTACTTTTTTCACCCTGTTTCAGACCACTTTTGTGGCCACTTCTTTCCATAATATGGACTGAGAGTGTGACTTCCAGTCAGTTTCGTATAATTCTGGCACTCCTTGATACAGACAAACCCTTTTTATCGAACCAGTATGGAAATTATGAGAAATATTGAGAGAATAAAAGTTGGGGTTTCCGAGGAAACAGAAAATCAGCTTTCAACTGTGTTATGCCACCTTAACAGTCCCACTGATATTTATAAACGTGTGTAAATCTTCCAAGTATGCCCATATTTTCCAATAAAGATAACTGTTATTCTAATTTGTTAAGGACCTTAAGCATCTTGGCCCTTATGTTTAACCCTCGTTCATTGTAAATGTTATTCATTGATTTTATGAAATCTTTACTTTATTATTTTCTGTTTGTAATAATAGACGACAGCAAAACGAATTCCGAACATTTTGTGATCATGCAGAAAACATGAGATTAATATTACTATCGTCTAGTCAATTACTTATAAATCATTTGTTATTTCCAAATTATGCTCTTTAAATCTTATTAACAATCGTCTTACTGTTTTTTTTGTAATTAGGTAGCACCTATAGATATATTACTGAATACAAAATATTGCGTGATGTTTACTGTGGTGTTTAAATCTTGGCGGAATTAATGGGTATGTTCTATATAGTCACAACTAAACAAGCAAAAATAGTTCCCAAGCTGGAACATGAAATGCACGGGTATTTTTTCTATAGAAAAAAAAGTTTTTTGATTGCTGGATTCGGCTAGCCCCCGCCACAGTGCTCAAGGTTTTAAAACAATCTACATAATTTTCTGGTTAACCTAATGCATTTAAATATGTTAATAATACGGATACTAACATTACACTTCACGTGTTTTTTAGAAATCTAGATTTGATAAGTTCACCGCCTCGGTTGTGTAGTCGTAAAGCGTCTGCTTCGGGTGCAGGAGGTCGCGGGTTAGATTCCCGGCCGGTACATACCAAATTAGTTTAAACTTGTAGTAATGGCTGCCCTCCTAGCGCTCGGGGTTTCGTGGTTAGCATTAAGACTGAATGACTGACTTGTGTCAGGATATATAGACTATTAGTACTGGTAACTTACCCAGGCAGCGTGGTTAGCATTAAGACTGACTGACTGACTTGTGCCAGGATATATGGACTATTAGTACTGGTAACTTACATTATAATAATAATAATAATAACGGTATCACAGATGGCTTTGAAATCACAGACATAATGTATGGTAAAGCTCCTTAAATGAAAGTGAAAAAGGTTAACCATTTATTATATTTTTCTCATGTTATATAATATATATATTGTTGTCCGCCTGTAAGGACTATAAAACATTTGTAATGTTTTTAGTCAATAAAAACTTTTGACTTGACTTGATAAAGAGCTAATCGTTTGTCAACGGATCTGGTAATTCGTGAAGGCATGTTGATTTCCTAAGCATTTACTGCATAATGAAAATGAGATGACTGCACAATGTATATATAGCGCCATACATTGTAACGACAGGCATAGTCGAGTTATAACAGCTTACTTTGCTAATTGCTAATTAATAAGTAATAGGTAATAACAGCTTAAACGATTGTGTTAATTAAATGACAGTCTCATATAGGTTTTCGTTAATTAGATCAATATTTTGGCTACTCTCAATTAATTAACACAAACATTTAATCTGTTATTAATCATTAATTAGCAGTCAAACGCGTGCAAACTGGTTTCATACAATGTGCAATAATCAAATTCAAAAACCGTAAGTTGAATGATATTTAATTCATTACGCATTTAACGCGGATTAATTTAGAACCGGCTTATAGCCATTCGTATAATATGTACGTATTGTTTCTATAGTGGAGCTTAGCGACACCAGGTATTGGGTCATCTCTCTGATATCTCAATACGATTATTTTTATTTTGGGGGTGGGGGGTTCTTAGAAGACTTATATAACCTGTCTGTTACAAACATTTTGCATTGACACACTGCACCACTGAACACATAAAAGTATCCTTAATCTCTTTAAATGGAAATATAGTGACTGGAAATGTTAATAACATTGTAGCGAGAGGAGAAATTGATCGTTGTGACCATTTCTCGTTTTGAATTTTCCGATAGTCGTATGTTTAAAAATATCTATCGTTGAACGTTTGATAACTGTATATAGTTGGAAACATTGTGGAACAAATTGTAAATTGCTCGTTTTTAATTTTTCCTCCATTTGTCACACAGTTTTCAAAAGTCATCGGATTTACAGGTGGAAAAATACATGAATCACATTGAACCTTTTCCCGTGATGTTTGTTTGTTCATCTTTCTTTAATATATTATTATGATGAGGTTTTTCACAGTAGGTGTTGAAACGACAGGCATAGTCGAGTTATAACAGCTTACTATGCTAATTGCTAATTAATTAGTAATGAGTAATAACAGCTTAAATGATCGTGTTAAATAAATGAGAGGCCCAATTAAGTTTTCGCTAATTGTCTGCAAACACCATTGTATCTACGTCGTTTATTTATTTGTTTAAGATAGTTTCTTGTTATATGTGGTCATGATATATTTACAGATATTCATGCACAATAAAAGCCAACCCGCCTTCACAGAGCTGACAATGAACAATACAAACGCTGGACATTTAGAATCGTAAATACTCATGTGTAAATTAATTATCACATTTAGAATCGTAAGTACTTATGTGTTAATTAATTATCACATTTAGAATCGTACGTACTTACGTGTTAATTCCTGTTTACAAAATCACTGAAGCAGACGACTTTAAAAACGTCCAGTCAAAAATATGGGAAAATATCTTTAAATTCTTAAAACAGAAAGCGGCTTTTACGTCAGTGTTTGTGGGTTCACAAAAAGTTTTTTAGAGCTCTAGATAAGAGGCGCTTTGCATGTTCTAAAATCCTTCTTTGAATCTCTAATCCTATATTGCGGATACTCAAAAGAATGGTCTCAATGAGACGTTACTTTTGAGTACCCACATCATAGGGTTTTGTTGGATAATATGAGATATATTGTGAGAGTAAAGAGCTGTACAACCTCCCTTATCTAGACCTCTGGTGTTTTACAGCATGAACCAGTATTACTGGTAATTAACGCCCATAAAACGCCGTGATATAACTGAGAAATTATTGAAAGTTTCGTAGAACGACATATAAACTAACAGTTTGTTACAGCATGAACCAGTATTACTGGTAATGAACCCATAACACTCCGTGATATAACTGAGAAAGTATTGAAAGTTCCGTAGAACGACATATAAACTAACAGTTTGTTACAGCATGAACCAGTATTACTGGTAACTAACCCATAAAACGCCGTGATATAACTGAGAAAGTATTGAAAGTTCCGTAGAACGACATATAAAGCAACAGTTTGTTACAGCATGAACCAGTATTACTGGTAATAAACCCATAAAACGCCCTGATATAACTGAGAAAGTATTGAAAGTTCCGTAGAGCGATATATAAAGCAACAGTTTGTTACAGCATGAACCAGTTTTACTGGTAATGAACCCATTAAACGCCGTGATATAACTGAGAAAGTATTGAAAATTCCGTAGGGACGACATATAAACTAACAATATCAGCCGTTCAACGAAAAAAACACATTATGGACTTTGCGTAATATATCGACTCAGATCAGCCTGCGCAGGACTATTCAAAATCCCCTGATGCTGCTTATATTTATAGGTAACATTATGTTACAGTAGCGATATCTGGTTTGATAGTGTACTACCAGGGGCGTAGCTAGGGTATACAGAGGGTGTACGCATTTTTAGGGAGGTCCGGGGGCATGCTTACTCGGGACTTATATTTATAGGTAACATCATGTTACAGTAGCGATATCTGGTTTGATAGTGTACTACCTGGGGCGTAGCTAGGGTATACAGAGGATGTACGCATTTGTAGGGAGGTCCGGAGGCATGCTCACCCGGGACTTATATTTATAGGTAACATTATGTTACAGTAGCGATATCTGGTTTGATAGTGTACTACCAGGGGCGTAGCTAGGGTATACAGAGTGTGTACGCATTTGTATGGAGGTCCGGGGGCATGCTCACCCGGGACTTATATTTATAGGTAACATTATGTTACAGTAGCGATATCTGTTTTGATAGTGTACTATCAGGGGCGTAGCTATGGTATACAGAGTGTGTACGCATTTGTAGGGAGGTCCGGGGGCATGCTCACCCGGGACTTATATTTATAGGTAACATTATGTTACAGTAGCGATATCTGGTTTGATAGTGTACTACCAGGGGCGTAGCTAGGGTATACAGAGGATGTACGCATTTTTAGGGAGGTCTGGGGGCATGCTCACCCGGGATATATTTGTTTTCTCCTCTATATCGTCTGTGGTGACTTCTGGGAGCATTTCAGTAGCAAAATATGACTGATCTTGATGGTGAAATAAACGTAGTTTCTAGGCAATTTTGATATAGTAAAATGTGTTGCATTTGTCATTTTGCGTCATATGTATCAAGTCACATCGGTTGTTTTATACTTACGCCTACCCAATGTCAAGTTTTGATTGCAGATTTGAACTTTTTAAAATTTGAGTACTGGAGACAATGTGTACGTAGCTGCGTATTTTGCGTACAGTCAGCTACGCGCCTGACTACGTGGGACTTGCGCAATTGATATCTAGCGAAACCCGATATGACTACAGCAATTTAATTTTACTTTCATTATATACTTTGTATAACTTATAAGACAGACTAAAGATTATTATATATTATTATATATACCTTGTATAACTTTTCAAACAGACTAACGAAACAACACATAAAATAAAAATAAAATTGGCGTGTTAACCACGGTACACTGCCGTGTGACGTGTTTCATATTTCAATGATGTCACATCGAATTTCAGCAATTTTAACCCGTCGCGTTTGAACTGCGCATGACCATCTTCATGTATTTGCGCCAGATGAAAATGTGCAGGTATATAATAAATGTTGTAATTAACCTTACAGCATTGATACGGGTCTAAATCCACCGAGGGGGGAATAATGGCGTAGGAATTTGCACTGAACCAATACAGGGCGGCTAAACTCGCAGCAGAATAATCCAGACTTCTGTCACAGTGAGCCGTGGATACATAGCAAGCGAGCGGGAAATGACGAAAGTTCTGTATATCTCCGGTAGCTTTATTTTTGAGAAGTATTTTACACGTATCGTAACTCTTTTCTTTTATTTCCCCAAATGCGGCCTGCCCATAGTGAATTGTATTCCTCGAGTTTAATGTATCGGACACAGTTTAAAATAAAATTGCACTCTATATGCAACAAAGAGGGACATAGGGAAAACACGTTTTCTTCGAAACCTGTATCAATGGACTTTGAAAAAAACATAGGCAAATCTATGGTAAATCCCTTTAACTGAAATTTAAAAAAAAAAGTTTAAAATATTATGGGAAAAGAAGTCATAGCTCATAATGAGCAATTGCTTCATTTATCACAATGTTTTTAAAATGTGTCTGTTGCAGATGCGTGGAAAGGCATATATATCTGAGATATAATTATGATGATATCTGATTATTGTTGTTACTAATATCCCGTTAAAAATATATAACATAAATATCAGCCATATTAAGACCTGTAATGTATTTTTACTCAAGATTGTAGACGTGCGACAGGTCACCTGACATAGAACCTGTACTGACATACAGTGTTTTGTCTGTGTTGTTATATAACACTGTTCGTGGATATGATAACCCATCTTTCTCCTCTACTACAATACGTACGTGTGTACACGTCGGTGTTATCTGATGCATGTTTACTCAAGATTGTAGACTTTCAACAGGTCACCTGATATAGAACTACTGACATACAGTGTTTTGTCTGTGTTGTTATATAACACTGTTCGTGGATATGATAACCCATCTTCCCCCTCTAATACAATACGTACGGATGTACACGTCGGTGTTATCTGATGTATGTTTACTCAAGTTTGTAGACGTGCAGCAGGTCACCTGATATACGATTACTGACATACAGTGTTTTGTATGTGTTGTTATATAACACTGTTCGTGGATATGATAACTCATCTTTCCCATCTACTACAATACGTACGGGTGTACACGTCGGTGTTATCTGATGTATGTTGTATGACCTCCAACCCACCACATAAATACTATCATCATCACCCCGAGTCAGACCTGCTGGTTGTTTCAGGCTTTCATGTTTATATATATAACACACTTTACCGTCCATACTCAAACTTGTTACTGTGTTCTGATTCCTGTCTGAAACATACATTGTATCCCCGTCACTATTCACTGCAATGTACTGTGGACGAATAAACATGTTCTGTCCTTTATCATTGTGTTTGAATGTTTGAAGAACTTTTCCCTCATGATTAAGGATTTTCACCGACGAAGGTTTCCCAACAAACGTAACAAATAATTTGCCTTTTCTATATGAAATTCCCTTACAAACTGACTTCATTGGTAACTTTTTTACTATTGATAATTTTCCATCCAGCTAAAATGTCATGGACATCAGCACACTTCCTGTTACCAAAACTCCTCTTGGGTTCGTGTTTCATATTAATGTCCGTCATGAACTTGGCTTTTGTTGGTTTAAAGATGTCTGTCTTCGTGGTTTTCTCTTCATTTTGTGTTTGCTGCTCCTCTCTTCTTTTCTCTTCTTTTCTGATACTTAACGTACCAATGATAGGATTGTCTTCCTTCATTAGTCTTACTTCTGTCTGTTCTGTTTTCGTGGTTCTTCTGTCTCCTTCATTTTTCATCTTCAACGATCCAAGTTTACTTGGCGAATTAAGTGTGTTCAGTATGTATTCATTGCGTGAAAATACATAACTTCTCGAGATGTTTTCTTGTAACATGTTCCGTGCTTTGTCATTGTACTCTTTGACCTGAGTTCGAGCTTTCTTGGCTGAAATGAATAGCGTTTGGTTTTGTTTACATTTTTCAAGAAGTCCTAGAGTGGATGTCATTTCCGATATGTCTACCAGAAGCTTGTCGTATAGCGTATCCACGGATTCAATAGCTGTTATATCTTCATTTTGTATCTGCTCAGCTTGCTGCATTAATTCATGTTCTAATGCATCGATTTTCGAATTTATTTCACTTCTAAATACCTGAATATCGGTTTTTAGTTGACTGAAACAATTGTTTACATCAATTGAGTCATTTTTCGTTTTCTTCTTAAATTCTTCAAGTTGTTTTTCAGTATCCTTTATCTGCTTTAATAGTGATTTATATTCTTGACTGGAGCTGAATCCCGTCGCCAAGTCGTCGATGTATTTGACACCGCATTGAACATGATGTAGAGTTACGCACACAGAACAGCTAAATGTGTCATGCTTATCACAGAAATACTCTATTAATTTCCCATCATGCGTAGCACAGAACTTGTCCTGAACATTTGATATTTTCTTTCTTGGCATTTCGTCTGTATCAAGAAGCTGATGTTGTCTGGAGGCTTTTGATTTTCTGTGATTTCTTGCACAAGTGTCACATAGGAATTCGTCACAATTAGTGCAATAGAAATGGGCATTTTCATTTACATCATCTATAAGGCAAGGATCGCAGGGAATACCAGTATCCCAGTCCTCACTAAAGTTTTGTCTTTTTCCAGATACCTCCATTGTTGATTTTCAAACTGAAAAGAAATAGTTTTTCTAAAAATATTTAGGGTTGTCGGTACCGTATTACAAAATAAAATCATGTCTTTACAATGTGGAAGTAATTGTTATCTTAAACAAATAAATCGAAACGATAGGCGTTAACTATTAATTTGTTTTCGGGTATTTGAAAAGTCATGACCTTAACATAGTCTTATCTGATAAGTTATAGATATATGTTTAGAATGTCATTGGAAGTGAAAACTGTTACGATTGATTACATGGTGAGTGTCTATTCTCAAAGTAACCTTATTTATTATCAGCCATATTTTTCATTATTTTCATTTAAAGTATTCAATTATCAAAAGTAATCATTAAAAGCCGAGCTTCTCAACGAATTAATTTCTCTGACATGCTAATTTGTATTACGAGCCCCGAAAGCTCAATTGTTATCGACGCGGGCTGTCATTCCTGGAGTCTTGAGATCGAACCCAAGGTCGGCCAATACTCCTTTTCACTAAATTAAATGCAAGCGTCATTCATCATCCATCAATCGGATAAAAGTCTATGTTGAAAAGCAGCTAGTTGCTTAAAAGGAATGTTCTATGGAAGTTAAACTTCTTGCATATATTATCAATCGTTGGCGACACCCGCCGCTAGTGATAAACGAGTTAAATTGAGAGATAATTAAAAAACGTGTAACTTTCTAAAATGTTCTATAAATAAGGTTTAACAATAATATATCGACTGGCGAATATTCAACATTTGATATTCATAAATTTGGTGTATCAGTATTGACCTACATAAGTGCTATGACGAATGTTTAGTCCTAAAGGAAGATATTAATTATAATTTGCATGTATGAGACGGCCATATGCAATTATTCCCAATTGCAGATGTTTGCATTGTGTTTACGCCGCTTTCATCATGTTTGTAATTCAATCATGGCGTTTCCTTGGTAAGTTACCAGTACCATTGGTTGAGTTATCCTAACACGAGCGAATCAGTCGTAATGCTAACACCACAGTCCTAAGCGCCAAGGATGGAAAGCAACTTATTTTAAACTATTTGGCATGATCCGGCCGGGATCAATTTATTTATTTATTTATTGGGGTTTTACGCCGCTTTCAACATTATTTCAGTTATATCACGGCGACAGTTCACTTATATATGATACCTGGGTAAACAAACCAGTACTAGGCTAGAAAAGGTGCATTGACCAAGGGCACTACACCATGGCCGTTGTGCCGGCCGGGATAAAACAACAACACCCGTGTCCGACTATCTAACAATACACCACTCAGGCAGTCCATATTCAGTGAATATGTATAAAACAAACAGAATAGCCGTCAGAGACTGAGACACCATATCTTAAATAATCACACTGTAAATGATATATTGGACAATTTATGATTTTCCCTCATACGCCATAAAGTTTACGAATGTGTGCGCTCAGACAAATACTTGTGTCATTGTTTATAATAAATATTCCACAAACACAATTTTTGTCGAGCTATCCTGGTTCAATATTTATACAGATGGTCTTTTAAAATTATTTAACATTTCGTCTCAATCAAGACGGGTTCTAACGACAAAGGCTCAGACAAATAGTGGTACATAACTAACCATTCGGTGGAGCGAGAATTAAATGTTTAAATTAAACCTGTCATAGATCCCCGGTAGCTTCATCATGGTCGGTAGCGTATGAATCTGTCAATCCAGAAGTTGTAAGTACGGACTTAAGCTCACAAACATCCCTTTTGGCGTTTACCAAACGTAAATGCGACACGCGTAAGTCGCTATTAAACAATAGTCTATGTGAAAAATCAGCCAGTTGATTCGCGTGGAGTACTGGTCTGAGACAGCGAGCAAATGTTTTTTGAGGTGAACTTGCCGCCGTCACATGTTTGAGTATTTGTTCAAAACGGCGTAGACCGCAATTAATAAATCGTACAATAACGGTACCACAGATGGCTTTGAAATCACAGAGAAAAAATATGGAAAGGCTCCTTAAATGAAAGTGAAAAAGGTTAGTTGGAATCTAAAACACATACACAAAAGAAAGAGTTGGTCATTACGAGCAATTCATCCTTTTGCAACAAAATATTTTCAAAGGAAATCTTGTGAAGATTGTTCAAATGGCATGTGCATGTGGGAAAGACTTAAGATATATTGCAAATCCCTTATACGGTGATTTTCTCGTCTTGCAACAAAGCCGCAACAAAGCCTTTATTCATACAGTATGACAGTCAAAAAAGCAACATGAATCATAAAGCTTATGTTCCACCCAAGGAGTTACCTGTATCTCTCTTATAGAAGGATGTTGGTGAATCTACGAGTACAAATATTGAGTTCTATAAATAATGATTAAATTAATGAATTTGTATGTTGAATTACACTATTGGACGACAGTACACACATGTATCTTATAATATTATCAATAGAATAGTTTATATATCCCTTGTCCACCTGCAGACGTATTTTAATGTAATTGAGGAAGACAACGTTTGAAAAATTCGTGACAAAGGGCCAATTATAGGCCTTTTTTTCAATGGCTATAAAGTATTCAACCCTTTTCAATAATAATACTTTCTTTTATAGACAATAACTAGTGTTGCCAACATATGCTTTCAAACCTGTTAGCTCCAGATGTGATGAAAGATCATTAAACAGTATAGAATGACATATGTTCTGCAACATATCAATACAATCATAACACAGCACAGTATCACGTAATAAGTTATGCAGCTTATCAATACATAACACAGCACAGTATAACGTAATATTTTATACAGCTTATCAATACATAACACAGCACAGTATTACGTAATATGTTATACAGCTTATCAATACATAACACAGCACAGTATCACTTAATAAGTTATACAGCTTATCAATACATAACACAGCATAGTATTACGTAATATGTTATACAGCTTATCAATACATAACACAGCACAGTATTACGTAATATGTTATGCAGCTTATCAATACATAACACAGCACAGTATTACGATATATGTTATGCAGCTTATAAAAACATAACACAACACAGTATTACGTAATATGTTATACAGTTTATCAATACATAACACAGCACAGTATTACCTAGTATGTTATGCAGCTTATCAATACATAACACAGCACAGTATTACGTAATATGTTATACAGCGTATCAATACATAACACAGTATTACCCAGTATGTTATACAGCGTATCAATACCTAACACATTATGATATAGAACATGTTTTAGAGGTACCGTTGCGTGTGGGTGAAAACGTTAATTTTTGAAAAACTTATTTTTTATATCTTCTCAGCTTATCTTGCTATCTAGCCAGACTGCTAACAGTTCTTGGAGGGAGTAGGGGGGTATACTAAAGTATTATTTATGAGACAACTGAGATAAAATAATTTTAATGCATCTTATAAGAATATTCAAAACACCGAAAGCCAAATACTATTTTAATAACCTATTTTCTTATATAATTCATCAAGATGTCTGTCTTTAATTATAACTTATCTAAGTCGATTCTTTCCAACTACGTGATAATCATAAGTTTCTAACGTTGATATTAGCATTCAACTGAAAAGTGCTTAAGCATCGTCTGATGTTTAAACCTTTTCCACTAAGTTGAACTCGCAAACGTGTCTGCAGTCGACATCTATTTAAAACATTGTGACAAAGAAGGAATTGCTCATAATGAGGACAATTTACTTTTGCCACAATGTTGTTACTGTTTCTACTGCAAAGGCTTTAACACATGCAATTGCTGATCTGTATTAATGTTATTTAACATATATTGGCAAACAGTTTTCTTTTAGTCACGATTTTCTTAAATAAAATTGTCTGCTGCAAATAAATCCAAAGTGAACTATATCTTGAAAAGGTTACAATCTTAACCTTATGTCACTCTTGTACATATAATGTACTGTACATATAATGTATTGTACATATAATGTATTGTACATATAATGTATTGTACATATAATGTATTATACATATAATGTATTGTATATATGTTGTATTACGGGTCCGTGGCCTCTATACTTTAATCAATACTTTTATTCTTGATACTTGATTCAAACTTTTGTGCTGGAGATTGGTTGTATTTGATAAAGCGTTAAAACACCTGGGTAAAGCTATGGAATATTAGTATAAATGCTTTCATTAAAGAGTTGAGAACAATGCATCGAAAGGATTGATTGATTGGGGTTTAACGCCGTTTTTAACAATTTCTCAGTTATATCACGGCGGCCAGTTCACCTACTCATGCATTTCCTGGTTTTCTCACACCAGTACTCCACACAACAATCTTCCCAAGCAACTGGCTGCTTTTCCACATCGAACGGAGAAATAGCTCATTATGACGAAATAAATACACAAGTAGATCAGGTACTCATATTCAATTATGTAATATATTCAGACTGATTAAGCAGTGTTAGTACAGCTAAATACTTAGATCACCTAGTGGGGTAATGGTAAGATCGTCAGCCTAGAGAGGGGAGATATGGACTTGACTTCCATTAGGGTAAAAATAAATCAAATAAAAAGAAAATAGAAGAAGTGGTTTCCAACAGTGTGGTTGTGATAGCATTACATCTGATGCGCTGGTATCAGTATAATCTTACCAGCAGAACTAGTAATATATCAAGGAATCACCATGATTTGAGAATATTGATGGGTCTCATTTGATTATCGTTGTTGGCTTTTATAAACGGATCTTGTTGATTTTCCCTAACGTCTTGTTGCATTGCCAATATATGGCTTACTATTTGAAATTAATATTTATAAGAAAATAGGTTATTAAATTCGTCATATATGTGGGAATTTAACAAAAAGTAATTTAAATGATGTTATCGTATTTTGAGATTTTGTTTAGTATGTATAATACATTGTGATAGTAAGCTATCTGCCCTAACCAACACTTTAGACATGCATCTAAGTGGATATCTATCATATTTACGGGAATGAATATGTCCTGTTGCTATAACTGTCATCAAAGATGTTCGTAAATGTGTACTCCCATTGACTTTGCATACATGGTGTTTATACTTTAGTATTCGAAATGTATTTGATTAAAGCAAAATGTTAGCAAATTTAAATTACTTGGTAGGCGTATCAATTCTTATCGCCTGACTTGAAGAAATATAATTATTCATATGCAACTGGCGTAAAACATAAATTTCAAAAAATAATATTTCCACATATGTCTTCATTTTTCGTTGTGATATATTAAAAAGCTAAAACATTCAAGAAAGACGAAACCATTTATTTTAACAACATGTAGTTAAATGTATATATAGAGTTAAGTATCGATTTTTTTACTAATAACAAAGTTTTAGTTTAGAACATTATAGCACCTAAATTCGGTTCTTCTCCTGTTTACGTTTTAATAGATAATAACAAAGTTCCGATTTCATTTACAAATGGATTGTATAAGAACCGAGCTACAGTCAATATGTAAACTGAGAATACATTTCTTATTAAAACATATATAAATAAAATATCTAGTGCCAGTATGTTCTATAATGTTGTCTTGAACTAATGGACATAGTATGGTAGGGTCCTAACTATGAGATTCTCCCGTATACCCGACCCAACGTGTCCTAGAACCTTGAGAATACTCACACCTAATTATTTACCGTGTTATAATACACTTCTTACTAAAACATATATATCTAAAATGTCTACCAACATGTTTTATAGTATTGTCTTTGAATGAACGAACAAAGTAAGGTAGGGTCTAAATAGTGTTGTCTTTGAATTAATGGATATAGTATCGTAGGATCCTAACTATGACATTCTCCAATAAACCCTACCCAAAGTGTCCTACAATCATTCATACTCCCTTTTCACAATGTTTTCTAACGTCGCCTATTTCTTATATATTTTTTTAAAATTAAGAGTTTAATTGTTGAAAACTTGTTTATGTTAAATGAGGAATATGGAAAACTTTCACGTTTTGGGAAGGGTTAAGAAGTTTCTTATAACCGTCTGTGTGGCAAAGGGAGAAATTACTTCTTTTGTCAGAATGATTTCAAAAGTCGTCTGCTTCAGAGTCTTTTAGAAGTTTCTTGGCACGCCTATGACTCTTGGTTGCCCAATGTAGTTCCAGATACAGATATATACGGATTCTTACATAGACCAGCATTTACACAGGTCGCCTGGCCCCGGTAGCTCAGTCGGTAGCGAGGCGGGCTGGCAATACAGGGGTTGTGAGTTCGAACCCCAGCTCGGCCAACAATATTTTCGACGTTTAACAAAAATCTCTGTGACAAGCGGTCTTTCACAAATGGGATAACAGTCCGTGTGGAAAAGCTGCCAGGTGTTTGGAAAGTTTGTTGTGTTGAGGACTTGTGTGAGGGAAACCAGGAAACATATGAGTAGGTGAACTGGACTCTGTGATATGACTGAACAATTATTTAAAACGGCGTGAAACCCAAATCAATCAATTACACAGGTCGCGCGTGCTTTGTGTGCAGGTTTCTTTAGCTTTACACACATTTATACGGAGATGAAATATCTAATGATTAGTTTCCTCGAAGCGCAGATCAAATTACTCTATCCCACAAATATACTACAGAAAAGTTTGAAAACATCTAGACATAAGTATGGAAAATACCTAAATGAGAACAAAGTATTATTTGGAAAAAGAAGTTAAAACATTGTTGCTAAAGAAAAAATTACTCCTTTTGTCACACTGCTTTCAAATGTCATCTGCTGCAAATTCGTCTAAATACGTCAAATATGTTTGAAAGGGTTAAGTAGTTTCTTGGAACCTTCTGTGAGTTCCATAAAGTGATGTGTGCGGTTTTTCACATTACTTTGAACTTAACAAAGCAAACATGTGAAAGAGTGATTGATGAAAGAAATGAAAACATTGTGACAAAGGGAGAAATTATTCGTTTTGAACATTTTTACCATTCGTCACTATGGATCAAAAGTCGTCTGCTTCGTAAACATGTACTTAAAAAAGCGTGTACATGTGGATAAGTGTTGAAAGGTGTCTTAAAACCCTCTGTGACTTGTGACCATTGTGGCAAAAGGAGAATTGTTAAAACTATTTTTACCACAATAATTTCAAAAGTCGTCTGCTTCAAATTCGTGAAAATGCGTCTACATGTGGGACAGTGCTTATAACATTTTTTCTTAGAACTATCTGTGACTCTTGATCGACCAGCGCAGTTCCATAAAGTGATGTATGCGGTTTCTCACATTAATCTTCGTCTACACAGTTGGAACGTGCTCAGCGTGCAGGTTTATTTGACTTTACAAACTTTACACAGACTGGAAATTACTCATGGTTAGTGTTTATAGGGTGAAGCTCAACTATACGTACGTTAACCATCAATCAGCATAACGACAACTTTGAATATAACAAAGCAACAATGTGGAAAATATCTATAAATGAAAGAGTAATTGATGAAAGAAATTGAAACATTGTGACAAAAGGAGAAATTGATAGTTTTGCTTGTTTCCGTTTCCCACATACAACAAATTTGAACAAGACGACCTTTAACATTACTTAAGTAAAAGTATCATAAAGCTCTTTAAATGAAAATATAATGACTTGAAGTGTTGATGACATTGTCGCGAAAGGAGAATTTGATCATTTGAATCAATGTATTTTCTAAAAACATCTACGATCTCTTTATACTTGAAAATAGGGTGGCACTCGGAGAATTGCTCGTTGTTAGCTTTTTCTCCATTTGTCAAAATGCATGTTGAAAATGTTGTAGTAGTTTCTTGGACTCCTCTTTGATACTGTAGATCCATATAGAGATCTACGCCTACACGTATTACATGTGTTTTGTGTGCATGTTTATTCGGCTTTACAAAGTGTACACGGAAAGGAATTTACTCTTATTGTTTTTCTTTGAGTGCAGCTTAAGTATACATACGTTTACCTTTTCCCACATACACCAAATCAGCGAAAGACGACTTTAAAAGCATCTAAAGGCAAATGGGACAAAACCTCTATAAACGTGGAAAAGATTTATCAATGAAAATATATTTACTGAAACAATAAATTTAAAACATTGTGACAAAAGGAGAAATTATTCTTTTCAGCATTTTTTTTCTATTTTCACTATGGATCGAAAGTCGTCTGCTTCGTTAACATGTACTCACATTAATCTATGTCTACACAGTGGGCACGTGCTCTGCGTGCAGGTTTATTTGACTTAACACACTTTACACAGCCTGGAAATTACTCATAGTAAGCGTTTATGGGGCGTAGCTCAAGTAAACGTACGTGAACCATTAATCAGCATTACGAAAACTTTTAATATATAACAGATGAAAAATTGTAGAAACTATCTATAAATGAAAGACTGATTAACGAAAGAAATGAAAACATTGTGGAAAAAGGAGAATTTTTTTGTTGCTCTCCGTGCAGGCTTATTTGACTTCAAAACCTTTACACGGAAATCAATTTACTAACGGTTTCTTCACGGAGTTCAGTTCATGTTCAAGTAAACATACTATAACCCTTTCCCACATACAACAACTATGCGACAGAGTACTTTGAAGGAATCTTAGCAAAATTATGGAAAATCTCTTTGAATGAAAGTATAATTACCTGAAAACTGTTTTTAACATTATTGTAAAAAGAGAAATCACTCAATTTTTCCCTTTTCACAATGATTTCAAACGAAGCCTTATCTCATTTTGTTCAATTTAGAGTTTAATTCTTATAAACTTTTTTTTTATATTTAAAATAGACAGGTTGAAAACTTGCTCGTTTTTGGAAGTATTAGGAGGTTTTGTAAAACCCTCTTTGACTCGTGATCTTTCTGGCAAAGGGAGACCTTGCTTCTTTTGTAAGAATGCTTTCAAAAGTCGTCTGCTTTCATTTCGTGAAAATGCGTCTACATGTGGGAAAGGGTTTATATTTATTTTTCTTAGAACTCTCTATGACCCTTGATCGACCAGTGCAGTTCCATAAAGCGATGTATATGGTTTCTCACATTAATCTTCGTCTACACAGTTGCTGCGTGCTATGCGTGCACGTTTATTTGACTTAACACAGACTCTTAATTACTCATGGTTAGTGTTTATGGGGCGTAGCTCAAGTAAACTCATGGTTAGTATTTATCGGGCGTAGCTCAAGTATACTCATGGTTAGTATTTATGGGGAGTTGCTCAATTATACTCATGATTAGTGTTTATGGGGCGTAGCTGAAGTATACTCATGGTAAGTGATTATGGGGCGTAGCTCTAGTATACTCATGGTTAGTGTGTATGGGGCGCAGCTCAAGTATACTCATGGTTAGTGTTTATTGAGCATAGTTCAAGTATACTCATGGATAGTGTTTATTGTACGTAGCTCAAGTACACTTATGGTTAGTGTTTATTGTACGTGTATCAAGTATTCTCATGGATAGTGTTTATTGTACGTAGCTCAAGTACACTTATGGTTAGTGTTTATTGTACGTGTATCAAGTATACTCATGGTTAGTGTGTATTGTACGTAGCTCAAGTATACTCATGGTTAGTGTTTATCGTACGTAGCTCAAGTATACTCATGGTTAGTGGTTATTGTACATAGCTCAAGTATACCCATGGTTAGTGTTTAGTGTACATAGCTCAAGTATACTCATGGTTAGTGTTTATTGTACGTAGCTCAAGTATACTCATGGTTAGTGTTTATTGTACATAGCTCAAGTATACCCATGGTTAGTGTTTAGTGTACATAGCTCAAGTACACTTATGGTTAGTGTTTAGTGTACATAGCTCAAGTACACTTATGGTTAGTGTTTAGTGTACATAGCTCAAGTATACTCATGGTAAGTGTTTATTGTACGTATCTCAAGTATACCCATGGTAAGTGTTTATTGTACGTAGCTCAAGTATACGCATGGTTAGTGTTTATTGTACGTAGCTCAAGTATATTCATGGTTAGTGTTTAGTGTACATAGCTCAAGTATACTCATGGTTAGTGTTTATTGTACGTAGCTCAAGTATACTCATGGTAAGTGTTTATTGTACGTAGCTCAAGTATACTCAAGGTTAGTGTTGATTGTACGTTGCTGAAGTATACTCATGGTTAGTGTTTATGGGACGTACCTGAAGTATTCTCATGGTTAGTGTTTATATTACGTATCTCAAGTATACTCATGGGGGTGGTTCAAGTATACTCATGGTAAGTGATTATGGGGCGTAGCTGTAGTATACTCATGGTTAGTGGTTATTGTACGTAGCTCAAGTATACTCATGGTTAGTGTTTATGGGGCATAGTTCAAGTGTACTCATGGTTAGTGTTTATTGTACGTAGCTCAATTGTACTCATGGTTAGTGTTTATGGGTCGTAGCTCAAGTAAACTCATGGTTAGTGTTTATGGGGCGTAACTCAAGTATACTCATGGTTCGTGTTCATGGGGCGTAGCTCAAGTATACTCATGGTTATTGTTTATGGGGCGTAGGTCATATATACTCATCGTTAGTGTTTATGGGGCGTAGCTCAAGTATACTCATGGTTATTGTTCATGGGGCATAGTTCAAGTATACTTAGGCTTAGTGTTTATTGTACGTAGCTCAAGTATACTCATGGTTAGTGTTTATGGGGCGTAGCTGAAGTATACTCATGATTAGTGTTGATGGGGCATAACTCAAGTATACTCAGGGTTAGTGTGTATTGTACGTAGCTCAAGTGTACTCATGGTTAGTGTTTATGGGACGTACCTGGAGTATTCTCATCGTTAGTGTTTATGTGACGTATCTCAAGTATAATCATAGTTAGTGTTTATGGGGGTCGTTTAAATGTACTCATGGTTAGTGTTTATTGTACGTAGCTCAAGTGTACTCATGGTTAGTGTTTATGGGGCGTAGCTGAAGTATACTCATGGTTATTGTTTATGGGGCGTACCTCAAGTGTACTCATGGTTAGTGTTTATGGGGCGTAGCTCAAGTGTAGTCATGGTAAGTGTTGATTGTACGCAGCTCAAGTGTATGCATGGTTAGTGTTTATGGGACGTACCTGAAGTATTCTCATCGTTAGTGTTTATGTGACGTATCTCAAGTATAATCATGGTTAGTGTTTATGGAGGTGGTTTAAATGTACTCATGGTTAGTGTTTATTGTACGTAGCTCAAGTATACTCATGGTTAGTGTTTATGGGGCGTACCTCAAGTGTACTCATGGTTAGTGTTTATGGGGCGTAGCTCAACTGTACTCATGGTAAATTTTTATTGTACGCAGCTCAAGTGTATTCATGGTTACTGTTTATGGGGCGTAGCTGAAGATTACTCATGGTTAGTGATTATGGGGCGTAGCTCTAGTATACTCATGGTTAGTGTTCATGGGGCGTAGTTTAAGTATACTCATGGTTAGTGTTGATGGGGCATAGTTCAAGTACACTCATGGTTAGTGTTTATCGAGCGTAGTTCACGTATACTCATGGTAAGTGTTTATTGTACGTAGCTCAAGTATACTTATAGTTAGTGTTTATTGTACGTAGCTCAAGTATACTCATGGTTAGTGTTTATGGTGCGTTCCTCAAGTATACTCATGGTAAGTATTTATTGAACGTAGCTCAAGTATACGCATTGTTAAAGTTGATTGTACGTAGCTCAAGTATACTCATGGTTAGTGTTTATTGTACCTAGCTCAAGTATACTCATGGTTAGTGTTTATTGTACGTTGCCCAAGTATACTCATGGTTACTGTTCATTGGGCGTTGCTCAAGTATACTCATGGTTAGTGTTTATTGTACGTTGCTCAAGTATACTCATGGTTAGGGTTTATTGTACGTTGCTCAATTATACTCATGGTTAGTGTTTTTGGGTCGTAACTCAAGTATACTCATGGTAAGTATTTATGGGGCGTAGTTTAAGTATACTCATGGTTAGTGTTTATCGTACGTAGCTCAAGTATACTCATTGTTAGTGTTTATTGTACGTAGCTGAAGTGTACTCATGGTTAGTGTTTATGGGGCGTAGCTCAAGTATACTCATGGGTACAGTTTATTGTACCTATCTCAAGAATACTCATGGTTAGAGTTTATTGTACCTATCTCAAGTATACTCATGGTTAGTGTTTATTGTACCTATCTCAAGTATACTCATGGTTAGTGTTTATTGTACGTAGCTCAAGTATATTCATGGTTAGTGTTTATGGGCATAGCTCAAGCATACGTATGGTTAGTGTTTATGGGGCGTAGCTCAAGTATACTCATGGTTAGGGTTTATTGTACGTAGCTCAAGTATACTCATGGTTAGTTTTCATGGGGCGCACCTCAAGTATACTCATGGTTAGTGTTTATGGGGCGTAGATCAAGTATACTCATGGTTAGTGTTTATTGTACGTTGCTCAAGTGTACTCATGGTTAGTGTTTATGGGGCGTAATTTAAGTATACTCATGGTTAGTGTTCATGGGGCGTTCCTCAAGTATACTCATGGTTAGTGTTTAAGGGGCGTAGTTTAAGTATACTCATGGTTAGTGTTCATGGGGCGTTCCTCAAGTATACTCATGGTTAGTGTTTATGGGGCGTAGTTCAAGTATACTCATGGTTAGTGTTTATTGTACGTAGCTCAAGTATACTCATGGTAAGTGTTTATTGTATGTAGCTCAAGTATACTCATGGTTAGTGTGTATGGGGCGTAGTTCAAGTATACTCATGGTTAGTTTTTTTGGACATAGCTCAAGTATACTCATGGTTAGTGTGTATTGTACGTAGCTCAAGTATACTTATAGTTAGTGTTTATGGGGCGTAGTTCAAGTATACTCATGGTTAATGTTTATTGGCCATAGCTCAAGTATACTCATGGTTAGTGTTTATTGGGCGTAGTTCAAGTATACTCATGATTAGTGTGTATTGTACGTAGCTCAAGTATACTCATGGTTAGTGTTTATTGTACGTAACTCAAGTATACTCATGGTTAGTGTTTATTGTACGTAGCTCAAGTATACCCATGGTTAGTGTTTAGTGTACATAGCTCAAGTATACTCATGGTTAGTGTTTATTGTACGTAGCTCAAGTATACTCATGGTTAGTGTTTATTGTACATAGCTGAAGTATACTCATGGTTAGTGTTTATGGGGCATAGCTCAAGTATACTCATGGTTAGTGTTCATGAGGTATAGCTCAAGTATACTCATGGTTAGTGTTTATTGTACGTAGCTCAAGTATACTCATGGTTCGTGTGTATTGTACGTAGCTCAAGTATACTCATGGTTAGTGTTTATTGTACGTAGTTCAAGTATACTGATGGTTAGTGTTTATTGTACGTAACTCAAGTATACTCATGGTTAGTGTTTTTGGGGCAAAGCTCATGTATACTCATGGTTAGTGTTCATGGGGCGTAGCTCATATGTATACTCATGGATAGTGTATATCGAACTTAGCTCATGTTTACTCATGGTTAGTGTTTTTGGGGCGTAGCTCATGTATACTCATGGTTAGTGTTCATGGGGCGTAGCTCATATGTATACTCATGGTTAGTGTTTATCGAACTTAGCTCATGTATACTCATGGTTAGTGTTCATGGGGCGTAGCTCATGTATACTCATGGTTAATGTTTATTGTACGTAGCTCAAGTATACCCATGGTTAGTGTTTATTGTACGTAGCTCAAGTATACTCATGGTTAGTATTTATCGTACGTAGCTCAAGTATACCAATGGTTTTTTTTTATTGTACGTAGCTCAAGTATACTCATGGTTAGTGTTTATTGTACGTAGCTCAAGTATACTCATGGTTAGTGTTTATTGTACATAGCTCAAGTATACTCATGCTTAGTGTTTATTGTACGTAGCTCAAGTATACCAATGTTTTTTTTTTATTGTACGTAGCTCAAGTATACTCATGGTTAGTGTTTATTGTACGTAGCTCAAGTGTACTCATGGTTAGTGTTTATTGTACGTAGCTCAAGTATACTTATGGTTAGTGTTTATCGTACATATCTGAAGTATACTGATGGTTAGTGTTTATTGTACGTAGCTCATGTATACTCATGGTTAGTGTTTATGGGACGTAACTCAAGTATACTCATGGTTAGTGTTTATGGGACCTAACTCAAGTATGCTCATGGTAAGTGTTTATGGGACGTAACTCAAGTATACTCATGGTTAGTGTTTATAGGACATACCTCAAGTATACTCATGGATAGTGTTTATGGGGCGTAACTCAAGTATACTCATGGTTAGTATTTATGGGGAGTAAATCAAGTATACTCATGGTTAGTGTTTATTGTACGTAACTCAAGTATACTCATGGTTAGTGTTTATGGGGTGTAACTTAAGTATACTCATGGTTAGTGTTTATTGTACCTATCTCAAGTATACTCATGGTTAGTGTGTATGGGGCGTTACTCAAGTATACTCATGGTTAGTGTTTATGGGACCTAACTCAAGTATACTCATGGTTAGTGTTTATGGGACGTAACTCAAGTATACTCATGGTTAGTGTTTAGTGTACGTAGCTCAAGTATACTCATGGTTAGTGTTTATGGGGAGTAAATCAAGTATACTCATGGTTAGTGTTTATGGGGCGTAACTCAAGTATACTCATGGATAGTGTTTATGGGACGTAACTCAAGTATACTCATGGTTAGTGTTTGTTGTACGTAGCTCAAGTATACTCATGGTTAGTGTTTATGGGACGTAACTCAAGTATACTCATGGATAGTGTGTATGGGGCGTAACTCAAGTATACTCATGGTAAGTGTTTATGGGGAGTAAATCAAGTATACTCATGGTTATTGTTTATGGTGCATAACTCAAGTATACTCATAGTTAGTGTTTATGGGACGTAATTCAAGTATACTCATGGTTAGTGTTTATGGGGTGTATCTCAAGTATACTCATGGTTAGTGTTTATTGGACGTAGCTCAAGTATACTCATGGTTAGTGTTTATGGGGCGGAACTCAAGTATACTCATGGTTAGTGTTTATTGGACCTAACTCAAGTATACTCATGGTTAGTGTTTATGGAGCGTTACTCAAGTATACTCATGGTTGGTGTTTATGGGACGTAACTCAAGTATACTCATAGTAAGTGTGTATGGAGCGTTACTCAAGTATACTCATGGTTGGTGTTTATGGGACGTAACTCAAGTATACTCATAGTTAGTGTTTATGGGACGTAACTCAAGTATACTCATGGTTGGTGTTCATGGGACGTAACTCAAGTATACTCAAAGTTAGTGTTTATTGTACGTAACTCAAGTATACTCATGGTTGGTGTTCATGGGACGTAACTCAAGTATACTCATGGTTAGTGTGTATTGTACGTAACTCAAGTATACTCATGGTTAGTGTTTATGGGGTGTAACTCAAGTATACTCATGGTTATTGTTTATGGGACGTAACTCAAGTATACTCATGGTTAGTGTTTATGGGGTGTAACTCAAGTATACTCATGGCTAGTCTTTATGGGACGTAGCTCAAGTATACTCATGGTCAGTGTTTATTGGACGTAGCTCAAGTATACTCATGGTCAGTGTTTATTGGACGTAACTCAAGTATACTCATGGTTAGTGTTTATGGGGCGTAACTCAAGTATAATCATGGTTAGTGTTTATGGGGCGTAACTCAAGTATACTCCTGGTAAGTGTTTATTGTACGTAACTCAAGTATACTCATGGTTAGTGTTTATGGGGTGTAACTCAAGTATACTAATGGTTAATGTTTATGGGACGTAGCTCAAGTATAGTCATGGTTAGTGTTTATGGGACGAAACTCAAGTATATTCATGGTTAGTGTTTATTGGGCGTAGCTCAAGTATACTCATGGATAGTGTTTATGGGGCGTAACTCAAGTATACTCATGGTTAGTGTTTATGGGGCGTAGCTTAAGTATAGTCATGGTTAGTGTTTATGGGACCTAACTCAAGTATACTCATGGTTAGTGTTTATGGGGCGTAACTCAAGTATACTCATGGTTAGTGTTTATGGGACGTAGCTCAAGTATACACGTACGTTAACTATCAATCAGCATTACTACAACTAAACAATTTGGAAACTATCTATAAATGAAAGACTGATTGATGAAAGAAATGATAACAGTGTGGCAAAGGAAGAAATTCCTTTTTGTTTGCTTGTATTTAAACCCTTTCCAACACGCAACAAATTTGATCTAGACAACTTTAGAATAACTTTATCAAAAGTATCCTAAATCTCTTTAAATGAAAAAATAATGACTTGAAATGTTGAAATGTTGATAAAATTGTCGCGAAAGGAAAAATTGCTTCTTTTTAATTAAATTTTAAAAAGTCGTCAAAATGCATCGATATGTAGGAGAGGGTTTATAAGTTTATTAGCACCGCCTAGTATGACTCTTGGTTGACCAATTAGTTCCAGGTAGAGATATATGCGAATTCCTACAGAGATCAGCGTTTACACAGGTCGCACGTGCTTTGTGTTCAGGTTTATTTAGCTTTACAAATTGTATACGGAAAGAAAATATGTTATAATTGGTTTTCTCGTAGCCAAGATCAGTTTTCATTTTCCCACAAATATGCTACAGACGTTTTGAAAATATCTAGACAGAAGTATGGTAAATACCTAAATGAAAGTATAATTACTTGAACAAAAAGTTAAAAACATTGTTGCTAAAGGTGAAATTGCTCCTTTTGCCACACGGTGGCAACGTAGAAGTTTGCGACGCGTGTTGTCAATCAAGCAGTTGTGAGTTCGAACCCCAGCTCAGCCAAAATTATTTCCGACGTTTGACAAAAGTCACTGTGACAAACGTCATTCATTTTTCACCAATGGTCTAACAGTTTATGTGGAAAAGCAGCCAGTTGCTTAGATATTATGCTGTTTGGGGTACTGGTGTGAGGAAACCAGGAAACATTTGAGTGAGTGAACTGGCCGCCGTGATATGACTGACACATTTTTGAGAACGTCGTTAAACCCTAATCAATCAATCGCGATGATCCGTAATGGATCATATTGTCCGACTCGTTCCGGCAGAACCTCCCGGGTGTTTTAACATGTTAAATATAACCTTTAGGTCAGTTCGAAGCAATTAATTTTCCATAGGCGATCGTTATAGTGTTTTGGGCTATGGCTCTTTTCCAACAGCCGAAATAACCCAGAAACCTATATTTAATTAAACCCTTATCCCGCAGTGAGTTTTACTTTCAATGTCAGAAAGTACATGTTCTTCTGAAAATGGCTCCTAAGTTGTCAATAAAGCTAAACGCCAACAAAGTTTTGATTACAAATAAGTCAGAGGGTATTCAAATTTATAAAACATACTTTCAACTTTCGACAAAATCGTTATTGTCCAATTCAGTCTTATGAATTCATCTGAAATCCCCTGGACAAAATTGTTTGCCCGGCGCTCTAAACCGAATTGCTTCCTTTTGAAAGGGAGAAGCACGGATAAATATCCAGAACCGGCGCGACCCGGACATGTCCGGCACAAGGCCGGTATACACCTGTGCAGGACCGGGTCTGTACCGTGATATTCCGTGATCATCTTGGGGTGGTCTGGAGTACTCTATGCATGACAGACGAACAGGGGCCACGCGGTAACCACTGGGGCTCCATCGGCGCATGACAGAGGCTATACCGGGTTAGACCGGCGGCCACCGGGAAACGACCTGAGTCATACCGGGTTATACCAGAATGGACACGCGATGTCGCGACACCGTAAATGAATCGTGCCAAACCGGGAACATCCGTCTTCTAAATCGAGGGGTGGTGGGAGTTCGGGAAAACGACGGGAATGTGAGAATGCAATTAATATTTCGGCAATAATGTCCCGGATCATCACGGTATACCGGTAGATATTGACTACCAGAGCCGGGAACCTCAATTCGATGCATGAAAAGCTCATATCGGAGTTTAAAATTCGAAAGTAGTGGTGTGCCATTTGCCGAAGGCTGGACAGATAGGATAACACCAATTACATAATGTCTTTGCAAAGTCCTCTTAAACGGCTTTACAACCTAATGTAAGTAAAACAGTATATAAGCCTATACACTTAACCAAAGACCTAATAACACATTAGGTCTTTGACTTAACACATCATGAGTAGCGGTCGCTTATCGCAAAACCACAAAAAACATTCATTTGAATATAGAATAACCCTTATGAGCTTTGTAGTTTCCGTATAATATAGATAAATTTTGACAGAATAAAGACTAAACGAATTATTATCCTGTTCGTGTTAGAAAAAGACCGACAAGTCAAATTATAATTGCAATCTTTAACGTCTCCTCGGATGTGATGAATCCGTAACAAAGCATGTGTCAATGGTGAAGTGGTAAGACTATTGACTAAAAGAGCCGGGTAACAAAGCATGTGTCAATGGTGTAGTGGTAAGACTATTGACTACCAGAGCCGGGTAACAAATCATATGTCAATGGTGTAGTGGTAAGACTATTGACTACCCGAGCCGAGTAACAAAGCATGTGTCAATGGTGTAGTGGTAAGACTATTGACTACCAGAGCCGGGTAACAAAGCATGTGTCAATGGTGTATCGGTAAGACTATTGACTACCAGAGCCGGGTAACAAAGCATGTGTCAATGGTGTAGTGGTAAGACTATTGACTACCAGAGCCGGGTAACAAAGCATGTGTCAGTGGTGTAGTGGTAAGACTATTGACTACCAGAGCCCGGTAACAAAGCATGTGTCAATGGTGTAGTGGTAAGACTATTGACTACCAGAGCCGGGTAACAAAGCATGTGTCAATGGTGTAGTGGAAAGACTATTTACTACCAGAGTCGGATAACAAAGCATGTGTCAATGGTGTAGTGGTAAGACTATTGACTACCCGAGCCGAGTAACAAAGCATGTGTCAATGGTGTAGTGGTAAGACTATTGACTACCAGAGCCGGGTAACAAAGCATGTGTCAATGGTGTAGTGGTAAGACTATTGACTACCAGAGCCGGGTAACAAAGCATGTGTCAATGGTGTAGTGGTAAGACTATTGACTACCAGAGCCGGGTAACAAAGCATGTGTCAGTGGTGTAGTGGTAAGACTATTGACTACCAGAGCCGGGTAACAAAGCATGTGTCAATGGTGTAGTGGTAAGACTATTGACTACCAGAGCCGGGTAACAAAGCATGTGTCAATGGTGTAGTGGTAAGACTATTTACTACCAGAGCCGGGTAACAAAGCATGTGTCAATGGTGTAGTGATAAGACTATTGATGACCAGAGCCGAGAAACTCAGTTTGATGCATGAAAAGCTCATATCGGAGTTTAAAATTCGAAAGTAGTGATGTGTCATTTGCCGAGGGCTGGACAGATAGGATAACACCAATTACATAAATGTCTTTGCAAAGTCCTCTTAAACGGCTTGAGTGTATGCACCGTTTCAATGGTGTAATGGTTAGACTATTGACTTCCAGAGCCGGTAACCTCAGCATGAATAGCTCATATCGGAGTATAGTAGTGGTGTCTTCTTTGCTGAGGGCTGGGCAGATAGGATTAATGTCTTTGCAAACTATCGCGTTCAGTACTTTTATTAATTCAAACTATTAATGTAACTGCTTCCTGGAGACTTAACCAGTTTGTGTGGAAAAATCCCAAAGTCAGGACCCGCTCATCACGGGACTCGAACCAGGGATCTTTGATACAAGAGGCTGACGCTCTACCTCTGCATCACCGTCTTCCACTTTCTTTCACACTCGTATGTGATACCCTTTACGGGAAGTAGGAGCATTCCCCCCAGACAATACACATAATAATTGACTCAGTTATCCATTACATTTTATTCAAAGTTAATATATGTATACTGAACCCAAATTTTAGTCATATAACATAGAGATAAATATAATAAAATAATACTAAATGAAATAAAAATATACTAAATGAAATAAAAATAATAATATATTATGTAAAAATAAGCATATATATATTACAGGTAAACACTTACTCTCCTGATTGATGTATGTTACACGTGTTGATAACAGATTAATATCTCGCATGCCATGTTAATTATTATAAAAACTATCACATTTTTTAGAATTAACATCTTTGAGGCTGATTGGACTCACTATTGTGTCTCCAGACTCAATCTTCCCTGAAGAGATTGGCATCCAAATTGTTTGCTTTTGAGCAAACATTATATAACAACATATCATCTGGCAAACTATAAAAAGGTGCCATCCAGTCAGCAATATATCTTTACAATTTAGGCTTTACAAATAAATGAAGTATGGCTGTTGAACTGGGTGTGTTATAATTATTTACAGGTATGTTGTGTTTCATTTTGTTCTCCATTTTTCCTGTTCAAATTGTTGAATATTGGATTTGCATTGTACTTGAATTATATATTGTTAACCAGTACCTACATTGTTCTTGAAGTATACCCTTTTTAACCAGAACCTACGCAACTGTTTAAAGGATTTCGCTCAATTTGACAAGGATTGTAAATATAACATTCACGAGAGGATATTCTATTCTCAACATGTTCATTGAAATATCAGTTTGTATTAGGATTATGTATAAATAAGGTAACCACACATAGTGAATTCCTCCAGTACTATTTGTTTAGAATGTGAAGAAGGTGTCTCACTGTTGTTAATAGATTAGCATTCTGCTTAAGTGATTTACATGATATAACTTCTTATACTATTATTGTTTTATTCTTTCAATCAAATATGCATGATATTTAGTTCTAATAGTCTGTTTAAAGTTGACTGATGAATTTATATAAGTGTGAAAAAAGCTTTTTTCATTGTTGTAGTATTTGTTGTCACCGGTTAAGCCAAGCAAGTAATGAATATATTTCCCCGATGATTTTTATATTTTTTGAAGTTAAATCTGATCATTACAATGTATGCTTAACAAATAAATGGAGTATGACTGTTGAACTAGGTGTGTAATAATTATTCACAGAATTATCCACAATCGCAATCGCAGAATTAACGCGACATTACTTTTATATTTACAAGTAAGTACGTACAATAGGCAACAGTTAAATCCGCTCCGTCTGACCAGTCTCTAAACTGATGAATTGTCATTAATGAAAAATTAAAGCCATTAATAATGCCTTTTATTGACCACAATGATGTTGAATTTGGAGTTTTATAGTTGTTGTTTTTTTGCAATCACCTACTGAGATATCGTCGATATTAAGAATTAATCATTTCATATTGTTTCGTCTGAATTGAGGCATGCAACAAGGAAATGTTCTTGGTCTCTGTTTATTTATTGTAAAATATATTACGGATTAGGCAACTTTTGATTTATTTAAGAGGACGTTTTGTGACAATTCAATGGCTTGACATTGTCGACTTCTGCACGGTAGAATTTGGAAAACATTGTGGAAAAACCCTATTGATCATGATGAACACTTTTTTTTCTTTTGCCACAACGTTTTAATTCTATTCAATAATTACACTGTTCTAATCCAATGTATATATGGCTAAATTATGTATGTTTACTCAAGTTTGTAGACGCTGAACTGGTCACCTGATATAGAATCACTACTGACATAGAGTGTTTTTGTCTATTTTGTTATATAACACTGTATATGGATATGTTACCTCATATTTTTCCTACAATACAATACGTACCGGTTTGCACGCAAGCGTTATGTATGTTTACTCAAGTTTGTAGAAGTTCAACAGGCCGGATATAGAGCCATTACAGGCATACAGTGTTTTGTCAGTGTTGTCATATAACACTGTCAGTGGATACTTAATATATTTTACGCTTCTGTAGCAGACGACTTTAGTAAAAGAAATAACATGAACACCGGAAACAAATGTCAAAACTAGGGATTTCTTTAATTTTCCGAAACCGCATCGGTGGTGAGGTAGAATAGAGTACGCATCGTTGGTGTATAAATAGAGCGTCCGCATCGTTGGTGTATAAGTAGAACGTCCGCATCGTTGATGTGAAAGTAGAACGTCAGAGTCGTTGGTGTATATGCAGAATGTCAGCCTTGTTGGTGTATAAGTAGAACGTCCGCGTCGTTGGTGTATAAGTAGAACGTCCGCATCGTTGGTGTAGAAGTAGAACGCCCGAGTCCTTGGTGTATAAGCAGAATGTCAGCCTTGTTGGTGTATAAGTAGAACGTCCGCATCGTTGGTGTATAAGAAGAACGTCAGCATCGTTGGTGTATAAGTAGAACTTCCGCATCGTTGGTGTATAAGTAGAACGTACGCATCGTTGGTGTATAAGAAGAACGTCCGCATCGTTGGTGTATAAGAAGAACGTCCGCATCGTTGGTGTAAAAGTAGAACGTCCGCTCAGGAGAGTGGGGTTAACATTATGACTGACTCGTTTGTGTTCGGATAACTGAAACAGTAGTGTGTTAGTAGAGCGTCCGCGTCGTTGGTGTATAAGTAGAACGTCCACGTCGTTGGTGTAGAAGTAGAACGTCCGCGTCGTTGGTGTAGAAGCAGAACGTCCGCGTCAGTGGTGTAGAACTAGAACGTCCGCGTCGTCGGTTAATAAGTAGAACGTCCGCATCGTCGGTTTATAAGTAGACCATCCGCGTCGTCGGTGTATACGTAGAACGTCAATGTTGTTGGTGTAGAAGTAAAGCGTCCGCGTCGTTGGTGTATAAGTAGAACGTCTGCGTCGTTGGTATAGAAGTAGAACGTCCGCGTCGTTGGTGTAGAAGAAGAACGTCTGCGTCGTTGGTGTATTAGTAGAGCGTCCGCGTCGTTGGTGTAGAAGTAGAACGTTCGCATCGTTGGTGTAGAAGAAGAACGTCTGCGTCGTTGGTGTATACGTAGAGCGTCCGCGTTGTTGGTGTAGAAGTAGAACATCCGCGTCGGTGGTGTAGAAGTAGAACGTCCGCATCGTTGGTGTATAAGTAGAACGTCCGTTCAGGAAAGTGGGGTTAACATTATGACTGACTCGTTTGTGTTTGGATAACTGAAACAGTGGTGTGTTAGTAGATCGCCCGCATCGTTGGTGTATACGTAGAGCTTCCGCATTGTTGGTGTATAAGTAGAACGTCCACGTCGGTGGTGTAGAAGTAGAGTGTCCGCATCGTTGGTGTAGAAGTAGAACGTCCGCATCGTTGGTGTATAAGTAGAACGTCCACATCGTTGGTGTAGAAGTAGAACGTCCGCATCGTTGGTGTATTAGTAGAGTGTCCGCGTCGTTGGTGTATAAGTAGAACGTCCGCGCCGGTAGTGTTGAAGTAGAACGTCCATATCGTTGGTGTAGAAGTAGAACGTCCGCGTCGGTGGTGTATAAGTAGAACGTCCACATCGTTGGTGTATAAGTAAAACGTCCACGTCGGTGGTGTATAAGTAGAACGTCCACATCGTTGGTGTAAAAGTAGAACGTCCGCATAGTTGGTGTATAAGTAGAGCGTCCATCTTCACGGGTGTATAAGTAGAACGTCCGCGTCGTTGGTGTAGAAGTAGAACGTCCGCATCGTCGATGTAGAAGTAGAACGTCATCAACGTTGGGGTAAAAGTAGAACGTCCACGTCGTTGGTGTATAAGTAAAACGTCCGCATCGCTGGTGTAGAAGTAGAGCGTCCGCATCGTTGGTGTATAAGTAGAACGTCCGAATTGTTGGTGTATAAGTAGAACGTCCGCATCGTTGGTGTATAAGTAGAACGTCCACATCGTTGATGTATAAGTAGAACGTCTGCATCGTTGGTGTATAAGTAGAACGTCCACATTGTTGGTGTAGAAGTAGAACGTCAGCATCCTTGGTGTTGAAGTAGAACGTCCTCGTCGTTGGTGTAGAAGTTATGTATGTTTACTCAAGTTTGTAGACGTTCAACCGGCCGGATATAGAGCCATTACAGACATATGTTGACAGTGTTTTGTCAGTGTTGTCATATAACACTGTCAGTGGATCTTTTAACCCATCTTTCCTCTCTAATACGCTTCGTACGGGTGTATAGTTCAGTGTTATCTGATGTATGGTTTTCCAAGGTATTTAAAAGTCATCTCCTTCAGATTTTATGATGTGGGAAATGGTCAAACAGAGCTCATCACAATTCCTTATTTAACATATAAAATCGAAATCGTAGATACTAACAATAATTGACTGAGAAATTGCTCATGATTTAGTTTAACCTTCCCTTTCCCGAATACAATGCATTTGCAACAGACGACATTGAAAAAGCATAGGCGAAATCTATGGAAAATGTCTCAAACTGAAACCTTTGAATAAAGTTTAAAATATTGTGGCAGAAGAAGTAATAGCTCATAATGAGTAATTGCTTCTTTTGCCATAATGTTTTTAAAATGTGTCTGTTGCAGAAGCTTCAAAGGCATCTATATCTGAGAAATAAATATGATGATATCTGATTTATTTTGTGTTACTAATATCCCGCTACAAATATATAACATAATGATCAGCCATTATAAGATTAATACGTATGTTTATTCAAGTTTGTAGACGCTCAACCGGCCACCAAATGGACCATTACTGACATACAGTGTTTTGTCTGTGTTGTTATATAACACTGTCTGTAGATCTATTAACCCATCGATTCCCTCTAATACAATACGTACGGGTGTACACGTCGGTGTTATCTGATGTATGTTTACTCAAGTTTGTAGACGTACAACAGGTCACCTGATGAATTATTACTGACATAAAGTGTTTTGTCTGTGTTGTTATATAACACTGTCCGTGGATAAGTTAACCAATATTTCTCATCTACTACAATACGTACGGGTGTACACGTCGGTGTTATCTGATGTATGGAGCTCCCACCCGCCACATAAATACTATCATCATCACGCAGAGTCAGACCTTTTGGCCCTCTTAAGCTTTCATGTTTATATATATTACACACTTTACCGTCCATACTCAAACTAGTTACTGTGTTCTGATTCAAGTCTGAAACATACATTGTATCTCCATCACTATTCACTGTAATGTACAATGGACTAATAAACAGGTTCTGTCCTTGATCATTGTGTTTGAATGTTTGAAGAACTTTTCCTTCATGATTAAGGATTTTCACCGACGGATGTTTCCCATCAAACGTAACAAATAATTTGCCTTTCCTATATGTAATTCCCTTACAACCTGACTCCATTGGTAATTCTTTTATTACTGATAATTTTCCATTATAACGTAGAAACACTAAGTTTGTGTTGCATGTCACAACCAGTGTTCCCGGATCCATACATGTTATATCCCACGGTCTATCATCAAGTTTGATGTAACATGTAATGATATCTGATCGTAAGTCAACGACTTTAATAGAGTTATTCTCATGGTCTGCTACAACTAAAAGGTCACTGATCATCAACACACTTCCTGTTATCTTGACACTTATTGTGTCCGTTTTGTGTTTCATGTTAATGTTCTTCAATAACTTGACTGGTGTTGGTTTAAAGATGTCTGTCTTCATGTTGTTTTTTTCATTTTGTGTTTGCTGATCTTCTCCTCTTTCCTCTTTTCGTCTTAAACCTGACTTACCAATGGTAGGATTGTCTTCCTTTATTAGTCCTACCTCTGTCTGATCTCGTTTCGTAGTTCTTCTATTGACATCATTTTTCATTTCCAACGATCCAAATTTCAGCGGCGAATTAAGTGTGTTCATAATGTCTTCATTGCGTGAAAATGCATACCTTCTCACAATGTTTTCTTGTGACGTGCTTTTTGTTTCGGTATTGTAGTCTTTGACGTGAGTTCGAGCTTTCATGGCAGAAATGAATAACTGCTGGGTTTGTTTACATTTTTCAAGAAATCCTAGAGCGGATGATATTTCCGACATGTCTACTAGATGCTTATCGTATAGTGTATCCACGGATTCAATAGCTTTCAAATCTTCATTTTGTATTTGCTCAGCTTGTTGCATTAGTTCGTATTCTAATGCATCGATTTTCGTATTTATTTCACTTCTAAATATCTGAATATCGGCTTTTAGTTGTCGGAAACAGTTGGTTACATCAATTGAGTCAGTTTGCTTTTTATTTTTATCTTCTGCAATTTGTTTTTCTATGTCTCTTATCTGCTTTAGTAATAATTTATATTCTTGACTGGAGCTGAATCCCTTCGCCAAATCATCAATGTACTTTACACCGCATTGGCCATGATCTAGAGTAACGCATACAGAACAACAAAATGCGTCATGCTTATCACAGATATACTCTATTAATTTCTCATCATGCTTAGCACAGAATTTGTCCTGAACATTAGATATTTTCTTTCTTGGCATTTCGTCCCTATCAAGAAGTCGATGTTGTCTGGAGGCCTTGTATTTTGTGTGATGTTTTGCACAAGTGTCACATAGGAATTCGTCACAATTTGTACAATAAAACTGGGCATTTTCATTTACATTACCTATAAGGCAAGGATCGCAGGGAATACCAGTATTCCAGTCCTCACTATATACTTGTCGTCTCCCAGATACCTCCATTGTTGATGTTCAAACTGAAAGAGAACCAAACGGGTTTGTATTGACTCAAAATATACAAGCATTTAGTGACAGTATTACTTATTTTGTCAGAAAGATTACAAAAGTCGGCTGCTGCATACGGAAACGTTCTCGGGGTTTAGTTTTGTCATAGTAAAGATAATCAAACGCTTCATCACAGTTATCAGCTCAATATACACGCTGTCCTTGATAACGTGTTTCTCAATTAACAAAGGATGTATTTCGTACTTGTATTGATAGCGAATAATTTAGCTTGAATTTCCGATGTACATTCTCAATATAAAAAACTAACAGTTTCCCATATGTGGACGCATTATGACGCTTCTATAGCAAACAACTTGTGAATACGTATCTGTCTATTTCTCACTATGTTGTAGTTATGTTTCATATATTTACTTTGATGTTTTCAAAGTCGTTTGAAAATAATAAGGAAATAAATTCAATCTTAGAGTCAAACACTGTTGGTCTCAGAAAAGCCATTACATATTGAGGGGCTGAATCTGGATGTAAACTGATTTGTTTGCAAATACCTGCAATCGGTGACTACATCCATTGCTAGCGAGTTAAATACTACATGTGTAAATTAGGAAATATTCTTCTTTAGTTAAAGCTCAACATTGATTTCGACTGGCTAATCTTAAAGATGTTAAACACAACACAAACAAATCCCGCGTGCGCCATTATGTTGACGAGTTCATACGTTCAGACAAATAGTTATTGTTTATATAATAAGTATTCCACAAACAGAATGTAATTCGGGCACTATGAGACCTTTCTATTTACCCATACAAATTGATATGAGTCTGTGCAACAGAAAAGGCACAACATTACTTTTTTGAACAGTATAGTTCCAGATCAGCATGTGAATCACCACTAACTTATCACCGATATACAGTGTTCTGACAAAAGTTAAGTCACAGGTGAACATATAAGTTTTCATTTGCCTTAGATCATATATTGAAAAGCAGGCATACTGGCTAACAATAGCTCCATTTCGTTTACTTAAAATACGGTTTATGTGATAACAAAAGAAAATCAGATACAATGATACTCCATATTGCATGACGCGCCACGTTTCTATAGTCAAACATACAATAGATAGAAACAATAGACAATTCAGCGTTTATCCTTCCCCATCAGCATACGTATTTTAACGCATTTATTGGATACTTTTTTTAATTAACAGTGAGGTAATAATGGAGATATAAAGTACTTATAATAAGAAATTTCCCCATTTGACACTCTATTCAATGATAATACTTTAAGTTATCAGGTTTAAGGCTTCTATAGATTTGCCTAGATGAGTTTAAAATCGTTTGTTACAGACTGACTTTGTCTTGGAGGGTGTTTTTATACGAGCTATAATATGTTTTACGCTTACAACAGCTCCGAACGCAGATACTATTTGAAATCGTCATGTAAAAAGAAGGGCTTCCTTGTTATATTTAATGTGTTACTGTTATAGAATCATAATTAATCGTCTGCTTTTCATTCAATGGAAAATACAAATATATTTGAATAGGTTCATTGTTCATTTTCAAACTAGTTTATATAACCGTTACACCGAATGATCATTATTTGAGTCAAGTCAATATATTTATATTTGAAGTTAATTAATTGGCATCTGAAATATTCAGTGTTTTTTATATAGAGGCTTGCCGAACGTTTTTTCGAAGAACAAAGGAAGTGCAAATATGGTTATTAAACTTTGCTAAGGCACACTAAGGTATCGCACAATCTCGAAGGTTGTTTTCAAATGATTTTGATAATGTATGCAGTTGGACAAAGTTTAAATCAGCTGTTCAATGGGGGTTTTAAAATTATGACCTTCATATTTATGAATATAGAAACCCTTAAAGGTTTACTCATATACTTTTCATGGCAATAATGTTTTATTTTCAGGAAAATCATGATGTTTTTATGAATGTCGAAATAAAGTGTTCGCAATCTATCCTGCAATAATGTGCAATACTATATCAACACTAGCTGAAAGCAAAGACACGTTCATAATAATGAATCAGTAACAGGTGCTCAGGGAAGGCAAACCTTAGCGTAATTATGATACATTTGGAAAAACGCCAGTCTGTGCATGCAAGCTAAGTATCCAAGTTGCTTCTACGACAAATTGACGAACTATGCATAGCCAGATCAGGTTGTGCATATACGCGGACTGATCTCTATCTACACTTTTAACAAATGAGTCTTCAACAAGTATGTCCGCCGTGATGTAACTGAAACATTATTGAAAACGTCGTTGAGCTTTAATCGACGCTATCAATAAAACAGACTTGAATTCAGTTAGAAAACTCCATGGCATTTGTGTTTACACTGGTTGCTTTAAACACGGATGTTAGTAAGGAAAATTGAAAAGAAAACAAAACACATTGCATTTAAAATTCACGATCCAAGGTGAACGGTGTAGGCTACATGTAATTATACAATTGAAATAATAATTATAAACTCTTATTTCGTTGTTTTCGTTTTATGTAGGTTCAGTTTGTCGCTACTATTCTTATCTCAATTCAAAATTGTCAAATTGCTTTGTAAACGATTGTTCAGAATGGCTATCGTTGAGAGTACTCTCATCATGCGCATGTGCAATATTATGTTCACCTCTTTCCAAATATCCCAAATATGTATCAGATGAGTTTGAATACAACTAGGCAAAATTAGTTTAATATGTATAAATAAAAGTATACTCATCGAATACAGTTTAATACATTTTGGCAAATAAAGAATGTGCTCAAAGTGAGCAATAACTTACTATGTCAAATTGTTTACAAAAGTCGTCTGCGTAGATAGAAAGGGCTAGATCGCGATGTTAAATATTTGCATGGTATGAATTTCCAAACCCTTCACCGCAGTTATTAGCTCAATACACGTTTGCCTTTCATATTCGTTTTATTTTAACGGACATCATTCCATTCATAAAGTGTTTATCCATTAACATAAGGAGTATATATCACTGAAAAGGTCCTTGTAGAACTGGAAGCGAATAAGCTTTATTGAAATATCAATGTACAGTGTACAACGACTTACAGTTAAGATCGTTGAAGAATATAAATAAGAGTAACGAATGATATACGATACATATGTTAAACCTGTCCATAAGTAGACACATGTTGCCCTTTTGAAGCGTTGGAATACATTGAGTCAAAAGAAGAACTTGCGTATAATGTGTTTTCTGATGTCAATAATAATACTTTAATTTATAGATAATTTATATAGAGCTGCTTTAATGAGTGCATAGTCGTCTCCTGAAGATGACATTTGTGAGAAACATTTATTGTAAACACCCTTCACATGATATAAAATGTCAAAACTTGATCTGTTTAGTCTGTTTTCATAGTTGCCTACTACGCTCTTGAAAACTATTTATAAACGCTGAGAAAGAATCGATCTGAGTGTTAAACAGTGTGAATCTCAGATCATCCTCAATACGATGTGGGTTTGCTTAGAGACGTATTAATGATCAATATGTTCTATTCGTAAGGTACAATAATGATATCGAATGGCAAATCAGAAATGTATTTATATATCAACTTAGTAAATCAGTATCTATTATCCTAACACATAAGTGTTTTGACACATTGTTAGTTTTAGATAAACGTATTAATATCCATTTGCCTTATATTAGATAACTATGCGCATTTATATACGAAGTCAGTGATTCAAATTGAGTAGTTAAGGACCAAGGTACTACATCTTAATGTATTTAACAGTTTATTGTTTATTGCAGAATATCCATTTTTACCTTATTTATTTTAAGTATTTATTAATACTTACGTTTTTTCTCCAAAAATAGATAAACAATTATGACAAACCATTATTGCGCCATCAAAATTAAAATCCGTTGATTTCGGAAGATTCAAACCAGAAGCTGTTTTTAAGTCATTTAAATTTCTTTCAATCAACATAATGTATCATACAATATTGGTGGGACATTTCCCAGAAAGCGTCCAGGTTAGACATTGATCCATATTGTATGACCTATTTATGTTGGGATGAAAGAGCGTATTTGATATTGATATATTTGTATATGAGCTTTACCAGTCTATTCTAGCAGGGTGATTATATTGAACGTATTGAGTGTATACTATTAGATAAACCATGATTCTAGCTAAGGATCTATTTAAAATACCTCATCCCTTCACTTATAGTTTGGATTGTATAGGATACCTATGTTCAATATCAATCAAAACCATATGAACACTTTAATAACCCCTATATTAATTATTCATTCCCACATGCAGATATCGACCTTGATCAATGTAGACTGAAAACTTGTTTTGCAATCACTGTAAAATAAATATGATTTAACTAAAAAATAAACTATCAAAACAAATATTCATCTCTATGGGGCAAAGAGATACATTGTGAGTTCGTTTAGAGACGTTTTAATTTCCTTAATGTTAATACAAATAAGGTTCAACAATCATATCGACTTGTGTATCTTTACGATAATAGTTCACATATTTAGTGAAGACGAACTTGTTTACCCTCAAAATGGCTAATTGGAGACCGATATATACTGTTTTACTCTGTCAATAATTAATGAGCATTTGTCTTGTTGATTTAAATCTTTCCCATCTGTAGATGCATGTGAACGCATTTATACCGTCGATTTTTGAAAACATCATTGCATAGGGACAAGTTATTAATAAATCTATTAAAAAAATAAACGTTAATTCATGGAATGTTCTACGTGTTTTTATATGTAGCATATCAATAGATAATAGTGTTCAAAGTATTAAAACTGTTCAAAAGTTGTCTTGAAATATAAGAATCATTTCACTTTCCAGTACCAAACTCATTTAAGTATTGATCGTGTATACTATATGTTAACTGTGTATGTATACCCATTATGCCAAATATTGATCATTTTCATGATGTTTTCAACATTAAATGCTAAAATACTTCTTACTTACCAATATTTGCATTTTAAAGTTTCGATCTCCATCTGGAGTTCAGTACCTTTAAGACTGTTAACTGATCAGATGTTATCTTTGAAACGAATTTAATGTTGATGTTATAATTTAAAAACATATCGAGTTATCAAGATAGATATGTTATATAGTTATACACATAATAGCTTTAGAGGGTGGTACGCTAATGAAGTGGAACGAAACGGATTAATGTATCTAACTACACAAAGTATTATTTCATAGGCCCTTTGTTCCGGTTGTTCACCTTATCTGATTGCAAGAGCATCCTGTTTTCACTCATATTTTAACATTTAACATCAAGTCAAAGTAGACAATTAGGTAAGAAGACTAAACCTGCATGTATGTAAGTCGAGTGCATATATCGTGTTTCATTTATCCTAACTAACATACACATGCGTTTTATCAACCCATCAAGCGAATGTTATCCATAAATTCCTGTTGTGATCTCGTCACAAATTCTTTTTATTCAGATGTTACTAGCTGACGACCACCGAATACAAATCTCATATATAATTGTGTATCCGAAGTTCGTGAGCCTAAGCATTCGTATGCATACACTGTTAAGGACTAAATTAATATTTGATCATGCTTATTCTTCATTTCGAATGGAAAAAGCAAATATTAGGATCAGAGCTTCTCTATTAATTTGTTAATTAGAGTTACATTGTTTGATCAAACACGAGCTCAGGAGGTAGCGAGGTGAGCTGTATATCAAGGGGTTGTGAGTTCGAACTCAGCTCGGCCATCATTCTTTCTGACATATCACACATGTCAATGCGAAAAACATCATTCGTTTCTCCCTAGGGCTAAGATTCTAAGTTGAAAAGCAGCATGTTGTATGGAGAACTAGTGTGGGAAAGGCAGTAAACACATGGATAGGTGAACTAGCTGCCACGATATAACTGAACAAAAGTTGAAAACGGCGTTTAACCCAACATCGACGCTAAAGCTAAGCAAAAAATATCCATAATATATGTGTCTACACAAAGAATATAAACACGGAAGTAGATATCTCAGAGAAAAAGAATATCAGAAAAAAGATGGAAATATATTTCGTTAAAATTAACTTTCCAATTACCCTTAGCACGGGTGAAAGATATACACATTTAAGTAATATAATGTACAAAATATGAACTCTTACTTTGTTTCGTTCAGCCAATTCAGTTTCCGTTGTGTAGCCACTAGTTTTTTTTAATTAAGAATTTTAAAATCTGGTTTGTAAAATATTATTCAAAATGGCTATATTTGAGAGTACATCGTCATGCGCATGTGCAATGCTCTATGAACCCTTCCACATATACCCCACAGTTTGCTTCAGACGATTTTGAAAACAAACTTAGAAAAATCTGCATAAATAAAAGTATATGTTCAATAGTGAATACTCATATATTGAGTAATTCCTTATTTCGTTAAAATGACTTCAAAAGTCGGATGGAAAGGCTAAATTGCGAGGTTGGCTATGTTCATTTTATAAAAATTGTCAAACGTTCCGCCTCGGTGAGTACATCAATATACATACTGTGCTGTATATTGCAGTGTGTGTTTATTATTTTGATTTGTATAAGCTTAAGGATGTACTGAACTGAGGTTTTGAAATTTAAAAAAAAAAAATTTTTTGTTTTACTTTCTTAATAAATCTTCATATTTTGTTGTCAATTAAAATCTGTTTAGTCATTATACCTTTTTATAATTCTTCAAAATTTAAAAAAAACTCGATAAAATTTGCTTGAGAAAAAGGGCCTATTTTTTTCATGAGCCTTCAATTTTTTCGTGAGACGCTGTCCAGTAGCCGTGTTTGATTAAGAAATTAAACTGGGCAAAAAGAACATATTAAAGTCCATGTATACAAATTTTAATCTAGAACTTGTATAGTATCATATTGTTTTGAAAAAAAGTAGAAAATATTGGAAAACATTTTTGACATTTGAAGATATGTTTGAAAAAATAATAAATATATATTCATATTTTAACATTTTTTAGCCATTCAAAGAAGAAAAACTGAAAATATTGCTCAATGACATATACTTTTCTTATTAAAATCTGATAAATGATAGTAATTGAAATAACTTAGAGAAGTTTCAGAAAAAGTTAAATATTACAAATATGTTTTTTCCTTATTTCAAAGTTTTGAAATTGTCTATTCTTAAATCTGACAAATATGGACTTTCATTAGTGTCACATAGTGTCTATTTTTTAGCTTTAACTACAATGTATCGCATGAATTTCCAAAGATATGGATAAAATACCTTCAGAATGAGATTAAAACCACAAGAAGATAAACAATTAGCATATCATCTTTCAAATATCGGCAATTTGCGTGAAAACTGTTTTTTTCATGGGCTGAAATAGCAAAAATAAAAGCTGGGTGGTTTAAAAATGCTTAATTAGAATCAATATGGGTGTCAAACTTTGTGTACGACAACTGTGTAAACATTGATTGTACGACAACTAACAGTTAAGAACGTTGTGGATTAGTGATTGGAGTAGAAAATGCGATACGATACATACCCTTTCAGACAAGGGACGTATTTTGACGCTTCTGCATACTTTGAATATAGTGTGTCAAACGAAGAAATTACTCATAATTATTCATTTCTTTCTCGGGCACAATCTGTTCAACTCATGTCAATAAGTACATGTATCCATTAATTCATAGATAGTTTACATAGCTGCGCTTATATGTGTTCATAGTTGTCTGCTGAAGAGTGATATGTTGGAACTTGGAAGGGTTCATTTTATACACCCTTCACAGGATATCGAATAGAAATACTTGATATGTTGAAAGGGTTCATATTATACACCCTTCACAGGATATCGAATAGAAACATTTGATATTTTACATCTGCTTTAATGTCGTCTACTTCCCTCTTAAAATCCGGTCTAAAAATGCTTAATAATAATCAATCTTGGTATCAAACTGTGTGGATAACAGATCAGCCTATACATGTTGTGTTGTCCGATCTGGATGCAAAATGAACATTTTATCATTATCAATGGTTGGTTACATCTGACGTTAGCGGACAAAGAGTTACATTTTGAATTTGTTTAGAGACGTTTTAATTTCAAAAGAATATATAAGTATGGTTCAACAATGATATCCACTGGCGAATGTGAAATATATATGTTTATGAATTTAGTGAATTATTAATTATTTCTTCATACAGCAGTGTTCTGACGATTTGTTACTCTCAGATGAACGTATCAATTTCAATTTGTCAGATAGCTGTATGCTTTTATAAACAAATTCAGTGAGTATGTGTTCAATAAACAGCCTAGTAGTGAGTGACCAAGGCGCCATATGCTAATTTAGTACACTGTCAATGGTATATTGGACACTGTACTATTTACCCTCATACAAAATACTTTAAAAATGGAAGTGTTGTTGGGTTAGAGGTACGACTGACTTCCTGGTGTCAAGATAAATGAACCAGTAGAACTGTGTAGCTTTCCCAGGAAACGCCGTGATATAACATATATATATATATATTGTTGAAAGCAGCATAATACACCATAAAAACGATTCCCTCATAAGTCATGAGGATGACGAACTACTGCTCACCGACACATACTTATGACATGTCTTATAACAAATATTCTACAAACAGAATGTTTGTCAGGCAATCCGGGACCTATCTATTTACACAGACAATGAACAAAATGACAAGGTTTCTTTTGTGACCAGTATAGATCCGAATCTAATGCGATACACCTTTTCGCACAAATATAACACCGAGCCCCGGTAGCGACGCGGTATGTAAATCTAGAGGTTATAAGTACAGATTCAATTACGGCCAACATTCTTTCTGACGTTTGACAACAGTCTATGCCACACTCGTTGTTAGTCATTCAAATTACATGTGAAAAAACAGCCAACTGGTGTAGAAAGCGTGGAAATACATGGACATATCAGACGTTATAATTTGTAGAAAGCGTGAAAATACATGGACATATCAGACGTTATAATGTGTAGAAAGCGTGGAAATACATGGACATATCAGACGTTATAATTTGTAGAAAGCGTGAAAATACATGGACATATCAGACGTTATAATTTGTAGAAAGCGTGGAAATACATGTACATATCAGACGTTATAATTTGTAGAAAGCGTGGAAATACATGGACATATCAGACGTTATAATTTGTAGAAAGCGTGGAAATACATGGACATATCAGACGTTATAATTTGTAGAAAGCGTGGAGATACATGGACATATCAGACGTTATAATTTGTAGAAAGCGTGGAAATACATGGACATATCACACGTTATAATTTGTAGAAAGCGTGGAAATACATGGACATATCAGACGTTATAATTTGTAGAAAGCGTGGAAATACATGGACATATCAGACGTTATAATTTGTAGAAAGCGTGGAAATACATGTACATATCAGACGTTATAATTTGTAGAAAGCGTGGAAATGCATGGACAAATTAGACGTTATAATTTGTAGAAAGCGTGGAAATACATGGACATATCAGACGTTATAATTTGTAGAAAGCGTGGAAATACATGGACATATCAGACGTTATAATTTGTAGAAAGCGTGGAGATACATGGACATATCAGACGTTATAATTTGTAGAAAGCGTGGAAATACATGGACATATCAGACGTTATAAGTTGTAGAAAGCGTGGAAATACATGGACATATCAGACGTTATAATTTGTAGAAAGCGTGGGAATACATAAACATATCAGACTTTATAATTTGTAGAAAGCGTGGAAATACATGGACATATCAGACGTTCTAATTTGTAGAAAGCGTGGAAATACATGGACATATCAGACGTTATCATTTGACAAATGATATAAGGATCAACCATGATATATCGACTAAGTAAGCCGTATATCTCTTGATAGGCGAACAGACAAGATGACGTAAACATAATCTAGTCACAAAGTCAATGTTCTACTGAGGAAGTAAGCCGTATATCTATTGATAGGCGAACAAACAAGATGACGTTAACATGATCTAGTCACAAAGTCAATGTTCTACTGAGGAAGTATGCCGTATATATCTTGATAGGCGAACAGGCAATATTATGTTAACATGATCTAGCCACACTGTCTATGTTCTACTGATGAAGTTTGCCGTATATGTATTGATAGGCGAACAGGCACGATAGCGTTAACATGATCTAGCCACACTGTCTATGTTCTACTGAGGAAGTTTGCCGTATATCTCTTGATAGGCGAACAGGCAAGATGATGTAAACATGATCTAGTCACAAAGTCAATGTTCTACTGAGGAAGTTTTCCATATATCTCTTGATAGCTGAACAGACAAGACGACGTTAACATGATCTAGTCACAAAGTCAATGTTCTACTGAGGAAGCTAGCCGTATATCTCTTGATAGGCGAATAAACAAGATGACGTAATCATAATCTAACCATAAAGCCAATGTTCTACTGAGGAAGTTAGCCGTATATCTGTTGCAGCATAATTATGAGGAATGTACACGCACAAACATTAAGTTCAATCAAACGACTCAATTTATCCCTGCCCATTATATAGACGCTATCTGACGCCTCTGCAGCAGAAGACTTTTGAAAACATTATAACAAAAAGAGAAAATGCTCCAAACAAGCAAGTTCCCCATTTTGCCACAATGCTTTTAATTATTTTCGATAATCAACATTTCTTATAGAGATATTTCATACTTTTGTCCAAATGTTTTCAAAGTTGTCTGCTGCAGCTGTATTGTATGTGGGAAAGGGTTAAAGAATTTATACGTATGGTAGAATGGCATTTTGTACGAAAATACATACATGGTTTTTATCACGTTGCCGGTAAAAAATCGGCAAATGGATGTTTTCCTTTATTTCATAGCAACCCGCAAGCGTATGTTAACATATGTGTAGCAAACGACATTAGAAAACATCAATGCAAAAGAAGAAATTGCTCATAATGATCATTTTCTCCATTCGTCGTGACAAAGTGTTCAACTGTATTCAGCCTTTTTACTTTCATGTATAGAGGCGTATGCCTAAATGTTTTCAAAGTCGTCTACTACAGATTTCTTGTATGTGAGAAAGGGTTAAAATTGTTTATAATGTTCATGTTTATATAATTAACTGTATTCAATACAAACTATAAACAGCATATCAAGGACTGGTTAATTATGTTTAAACGGTATAACTTTATAATTCAACTTTGAGTTAACCCTTTGCCTGGTAATGACGGCTTTTTGTGCCTATGCAAACGATGACTTTTTAGAAAGATTACAGGACAATCATGCAATGTTCGAAAGTGCAATTTCAACAATTAACAGTTTAAAACGTTGCAAATAATTGATAAGTAAGGTTCAATAATGATATCGATACCTATCTTAGATATATGTAATCAACAACCTATTACATTAGTATATATATCCCTCATACATAAGTCTTTTAACGAATTGTTAGTAACGTCTGAACGTATTAATTTACATTTGCCTTATATGAGATAACTTAGCGCATTTATATTCGAAATCATTGATTCAAATTGAGTGTTAAGGACCAAAGCACTATATTTTAACATATGAATCTGTCAATGGTATATTGCAGAATATGAAGTTTTACCTCATACGACCGGGTTACATCAAAGACTTAAAACATAGTACTAAAGGCTTTCCCCACTTGGTGCTCAAGGTTATAAGGTAAGTCTTATAAGGTCAGCGACAGAATGGCTGGTATCAGGACACGCTGTAATATCATTGAACACATGTGGAAAGCGGCGTTAGATGAATTCCTCATAAGTCGAAATGATGACGAATTCCTTTTCACCGACACATACGTATGACAATTTTATAATCCGAGACCTATCTATTTAGCCTTTTGTAGATGCTGATAAGACAGATCAGGTGGACAAGGTGATCTGAACCTTCACTTCTCACCAATGCCAATTTGAACCATTTATAATACACGGGCTCATATTTCCTCTCATTAAGCAGTGTTCTGACGAATGTTGAGTCATATGTTAATATGTAACTTAACATTCGGCAGCGGGATAGTAAATGTTTAAGTATTGCCATAAACCCATTTACACACATACAACACCGAGCTCCGGTAGTGACACGGGTTGTCAATTAACCGAAGGGTAATAAGTTCAGACCCCAGAAAGGTCAATATTCTTTCTGACATTTCACAACAGTCAATGCGAAGCGCGTCATGTGTCATTCACTAACATTCTATGTGAAAAACAGCCAGTCGCTTCGAAAGACTGTTTTGTTGAGAACTAATGTGAGAAAGCGTGTAAATGCAGGAGTAGTCACACTATTGTCAAAACATATGCGTTGCACATACGTTGAAAAGCTGATGCATGTTGTAGGACAGCATACATATATTTTGCATAATTCTAACATGGCAACTTTGTGGTTTTGCAACAAAGGACTCCTAAAATAGAATGATTGTTGAAAAATAACTGAACGTAAGAATATCTAACCAGAAACCAAAGATACACTGATGGTATTTACCGGTATCTACATTGCAGCAGGATTTTTGGTGATTGTACACATATAAATAGTGAGTTCGAAGAAAACTGGTCAAATTTAGAAATTTCAGAGACCAGAAAAAAACTGTAGAGTGTATTTTATCAATCAGAAAATAATGCAGTAAAAATTCAATACTTCAATGAACAGAAAATATTACTTTCGTCGCTGAATTGATTTTTGGAATATTTGGAGAATGCATATTTACAAATTCTAAAACTGAAAGCAAGCACTTTAGACGTAATTAAAAAGGTTTTATGAAAGAGACGATACGCCTGTTCCTATCTCTGTAGAGTGAATTTTATTAATCAGAAAATAATGCAGAGAATTCTCTTTACTTTATCGATTAGAAAATATAATTTCCTCACTAGATATACGTTTTTTTTTTACCATATTAAATATATTGGGAAAACATATATATAAAAAGTAAAACTAAAAGCAAGAAATTTGGTAGACTGACTCTTAGGTTGCACATTGTTAATTTTATGACTTATCACACATAATTATTACGAAACATGGCGTCTCCTTGTCGGTTTCGTTCGCAGATATCGCGCACCTGCTGTAATCTCGTTCTATGGGGTATTTCATGCCACTTTTATTCTTTGGTAAGTAGCAGTATCGCTTCTGCGATATTTGAGGAATCTGGAAATGTATACGTGTAATGGCAACACGCCAAATTCGACGACATCGTATTTTATAATTACATTGTAAATAATAAATGGGTATTTGGCAGTTCCTTTATCCCTTTCCCGCCTGTAGCAGATGCGTTTGAACGCATTTGTAACATACGACTTATACACACCTCGTGAACAAATGTAAAGTTGTTAATACCTCTATTCAATAATGATACTTTCTTTCATTTTTATATACTCAATTTGTTCAGCATATATTTGACATATTTACCGAGGAAAAACTTATTTATCCTCATACGTAAGTTTTCTTACAAATGTTTAGTCCCAGGTGAAAATATAGCTTTTCGTTTGCCTTATATCAGATACCTATATGTAAATTGTATTCATCAATTCAGTAAATAATTATACAATAAACATAAGAGTCATCAGGGACCAAGGCACAGTATCATAAATAATAACACTATCCAGGGTATATAGGAACATTTATTTTCCCTTGTATATTATATTGTATTATATTATAGTACTCTTGACAGACACACATATTTTTATTAAATATTTTTCAAACTGAATATAAATCGGGCATTCCGGGATAGATGTGTTTCCAAAGTCGATGTTATGTTAACGGATATATAATGATTTGCTCTAATCAATCAGTACCTACACTTTAGAGACTGGTTTGAGTCGAACAGAAGGGTTGGAATAAACGCCCGGTGTCTATTGTCTTATAAACAATAGATTGAAATAATAGATACAATCTTTAACCTTTTCCCAAGTGCAGACGTATTCCACGCGTTTTGAGAAGACGACTCTTGAAAACATTGCAGTCATTGATAATAGAGTAATTACACTCTCGAAATAGGCAGTTTTCCTCCTTAGCAAAACGTTGTCAAATCAAGTCTATGAAAATACTTTAAGTTATAGAGAATTGCTTTGTTCATTCCTCGATGTTTTCAAAGACGCCTGTTGCAGACTTGTTATATTTTGGAAAGGGTAAAGACGACCGAGTTATTTTATATTTTACCCTTTCCGCGACATAGCTTACTTTCAACGTCTCTAATAGCAGGTAATATATTTTGAAGACAATGAGCTTTATATAATGTCTATTTCTTTATTATTTACAATCACATTGCATCCTCTGATTTGTATTGATAGATTAATACATATACATACATGTACGATATATTCATTACAAAATGTTACACATGCTATTGGAGTTTTATCAGATGTATTTAAATATATTTGAAATGAGGACTCAATTGCCAGCAAGTAGAATCAGTGCTTTAGTAATGGGGCCTGTCAAATGGTTGTGCGATTAACGAACGCAAATATCCGTGGTAGACTGCGCGTAGACGAATAATGGGTTGGTTCTACGTTTTTCGCAAAACATTCCAAAGTATATTTTCTATTTTCTAGAGTGTCTCATATAATAGTTATTCCTAACATTAAACAAAGTCTGATAATAAAAAAAGGTGGCAATCCTTATCAATGCAGTTTTGTGACTTCAACCACACTTAATTAAGTCTCATTGCATGTGTAGACAGTGTGTTTTCATTATTGAAATCATTTAAATTTGTATAAGTCGTCTGTTCCGTACCTGCAATTGTTAAAAGGAATGTATACACTTAAGGAAAACAAAGTAAAAGTAGTGTACGGGGCTTTAAATTAAACTACACGAAGTATCGAACATTGGCATTATCTTTACATTTCGTCTCACGAAATACCTGTTTTTGTTCATGCGATTCGTTGAAGATAATAAAGTTATATTTCCTACTTCAACATACTCTATGTCTACGTTAAACATGTCCTACCGGATATTGAATCCTCAAAGGGTCAATCTATTAGAACAATATGATGTAGAGATTCGTATTGAATCCGTAATGTGTCAATCAATCAGAACAATATCACGTAGCGATTCGTATTGAATCCTCAAAGTGACAATTAATCAGAACAATACGATTTCAGTGATATTTATTAAACCACTCCCACGTGCACTAAATCTGTAATTTAATTAAATCTGAGTTAACTTTTCCCCTGATAAAGACGCTCTTAGAGGCCTCTGCAAAATTAGTACCTTACAAACATCTATTCATATTAAATGTAATGACTTATTGGTCAAACTAGCAATTTCTCAAGTATTTACAATGTTTTAAACACTGTATCATAAGTCGTCTTCTTTGTTGATGTTTTTATTGTTTACTCTCGATGTTTTCTAAGCAGACGAATCATGAATTCGTTATTATAAGAATGTCTTCAATCAGTACACGGACTTTCTGTATGACATTACTTTTTCTCTGATACAGACAATATTCGGCGAAGTGCCGCAAAAGTCTTTAAAAAAACAAGGTGGACAAGGTGATCTGAACCTTCTCTTTTGCCAACTTGTACCATTTATCATACACGGGCTCATATTTCCTCTCATAAGCCAGTGTTCTGACGAATGAGTCATATGTTAATATGTAACTTACATTTCTTCAGCGGCGATAGTAAATGTTTAAGTATTGCCATAAACCCATTGACACACTTACACCGAGCTCCGGTAGTAGCACGGGTTGTCAATTAACCCAAGGATTATAAGTTCAGACCTCAGCAAGGTCAATACTCTTTCTGACATTTCACAACAGTCAATGCGACACGAGGAAGAACTTATTTATCCTCATACGTCAGTGTTCTTACAAATGTTTAGTCCCAGGTGAAAATATAACTTTTCTCTTGCCTTATATCAGATTCCTATATGTAAATTGTATTCATCAATTCAGTAAATAGTCATACAACACAACTAAGAGTCATCAGGGACCAAGGCACCATATCTTAAATAATAACAATGTCAGTGGTATATTGGCTAATATATTGTCCCCTCTATGTAGTACTCTTGAATCATGTATATGAACAGACACACATAACAGTATTTTCAATAAATATTCCACAAACATAATGTGAATCGGGCATTCCGGGATCGATGTGTTTCCAAAGCCGATGTTCTGTTGGAGGATAAATAATAATTTGCTCTAAGAAATCAGTACATACACTGGTTTCAGTCTAACAGAAGGGTTGAAATAATCGCACCAGGTGTCTATTGTCATATAAACAATAGGTTGAAATAATAGACAAAATCATCGTTAAAGCTTTACAACAAGCAGACGTGTTCGTCGCGATTTTAGCAGACGTTTTTTTGAAAACATTGCAGTCCTTGATTACATTATTTTCTCACAATCAACACTGTTCCTCGTTGGTACAATTTTTTCAGCCCTATTCAATGAACATACTATAATATATAGAGAATTTCTAAGTTCATTACTCGATGTGTTCAAAGTCGCCTGTTGCAGAGTTGTTATATTTTGGAATGGGTTAAGACGACATAGTTATAATATGTTTTACCCCTTCCGCAACATAGCCGACTTTACACGTCTCTAATAGCAGGTATTATTTAAAAACATTGTGTGAAAAGAAAGATTTATATAATAATTAGTTTTCATTATTTAAAATCACATTGTATTTGTTATTGAACTATCTAAGCACATTGTGCACGAACCAACAGTTAAGATCGTTAACGATACTATATAAGAATTTAGGATGATATACGATACAAAAGGCAAACCTTTCCCACGAGTAGAACCTTTTTGAAGCTTCTTTTGTTGTTGAACACATTGTGACACAAGGAGGAACTACTCATACAGAGCATTTTTACCATATGCTACACGTAATAAACTCATATTCAGTATTTATACGTTCTCTTATATATTGTTTCAATGTATTTGCATTATTAATGTCACATGCTTAATCGTCGTCAACAATATGTTTGCAAACTACTATTTTCCTGTCAATTTCTTGCAACAATAAATTCCATCTAAATAACAAACGCGTTACTACTTATATCAGCCCTTACATCTTGTATAGGTCAGAATCAGGATGCATTCTCAACTATTGGCATACTATTTCAACGGTTTTCGACATTCATCGCTTGCGCGCAAAGACTAAACTGGTGAGTTTGTTTAGAGACGATTTAATTTCCTTAAGTTTAAGACAAATAAGAGTCAACAATCATATCGACTGACGAACCTTTGAAATAATAATTGACACATTTAATGATGGCCTTATCTACCATCATACTTCAATGTTCTTACAAATGTTTAGTCCCAGGTAAAAATATAACGTTTTGCCTGCCTTATATCAGATACCTATATGTAAATTATTGTCATAAATTCAGTAAATAGGTATACAATAAACATAAGAGACATTAGGAACCAAGGCACCATATCTTAAATGATAACACTGTTAATGGTATATTTGCTAATATATTTTCCATCATATGTAGTACTCTTGACACATTTGTACGGACATACAAACATAACAGCATTTTTAATAAATATTCCACAAACATAATATAAATCGGACAGTCCGGGATTGATGTGTTTCCAAAGCCGATGTTATGTTGGCGGATATATAACTGTTTGCTCTAATCAATCAGTACCTACCCTTTATAGACTGGTTTGAGTATAACAGAAGGGTTGGAATAATCGCCCTTTGTCTATTGTCATATAAACAATAGAACAAATCATCGTTAACCTTTTCCGAACAAGCAGTCGTGTTTGATGCGTTTTCAGAAGACGACTTTTGAAAACATTGAGGAAACTGATAATGGAGTAATTATTTTCTCACTATCATTATTGAAATCATTTAAATTTGTAAATCGTCTGTTCTTTATCTGCAATTTGTTTAGGAATGTATAATCTTAAAGACAAACAGATGTTACAGTAGTGTACGGGGGGTTGTATTTAGTACACGAAGTGTCAACAATTGGCATATATCTTGACATTTGGTCTTGCGAAATATCTGCTTTTGTTAATACTCTATGTCTACATTAAACAAGTCCCACCAGCTATTTGATTTAGAGATTCGTATTGAATCCTAAATGTGGCAATCAATCAAAACAATAATACTTAGATATTCGTATTGAATCCTCAGAGGGTTAATCAATCAGAACAATTTGATGTAGAGATTCGTATTGAATCCTCAAAGGATCAATCAATTAGAACAATAAGATTTTAGTGATATTTATTAAACCATTCCCACATTCACCCACTCTATAGCAGATGACTTTGTATGGAAATCTCTATTAAACGAAAATATATGTATTATTATTATATAGAGGTGAAAACTATGTTTCAATAGAATAAAGTGCTCTTTATTATGAGTAATGTTTATTGCCACACTGTTGTCAAAATTCGTCTGCTGTAGATGCGTTAAAATACGTCCTTAAGTTGGCAAGGGTCATGCAAAGGGTATTTAAGTTTTAGCCGATTAATTTACCACTTCCATAATACAAACGAATTTTGACACCTCTGCAAAATGATAAGTTAAGTTAAAGAACCTATAACAATACAAATTTGCTCAAACGAGCAATTTAGTCTGACTTACAATGTTTTCTAATCTGTTCTCAGAAATAGATGAGTTTTGATGTTTATGCATCAGATGACTCATAAAGAGCACTTTCTGCTTTTGCCACAGTATTTTCATGTGTATTCAATGATAGAACAGTGCGCTAAGCATTTTTGAATTTGATCTATTAGTATTTTCTTAAGCTCACATTTTTCCAATGTGCATGTTTTGTATGTGGTGAAAATGTATTTAATGTTCATGCTAATAAAATAGCTTTTAATCTTTCAAAACAGACTATGGATATCCTAACGAGGAAATATTCATATTGTTTAAACAATCGTAGTTTTGATAAGACTGAGCCGGTGGACAAGATACTCTGAGTTTACATTGTTCTGAAATGCCAACGTGTACCTTTTTATCATGCATTTACTTAATTATGACTTTGCTATTGGCAAATATAATTAATACATATATAAAACAAACTATATCATAAACAACTTGAATCGTATATCTCTGAATTTAACTAAATCTGAGTTAATCCTTTCCCTGATAAAGACGGTCTTAGACGCCTCTGCAAATGACTAGTTTACACAAATCTATTTCTTTTTAATATAATAAGTATTGCTGAAACGAGCGATTTCTCATGTGTTTATATTGTTTTAAACTTTGTATCATAAGTCTTCTTTGTTTTGATGTTCAAATTGTTTCCCTTCGATGTATGACGGAATGCCTTCAATCAGTACACTTGATTTCTTTATAACACTGCGATTGAACTTTTTCTCTGATACAGACAATATTCGACGAAGTGCAGCAGACGCCTTTAGAGCAAAAACCAAAGAGGAGACATTTAACAAAACTAGCGATATATTTTTGCACAAATGTTTTCAAACTCTGTATTGTAATTTAAACTTCTTACTTTCTTCCTCAGATGGTTGCAACATCAGACAACATGAAGTGAACTTTAAAGGTGATCGGATTTTCATGAACCCAATCTTATATACAATAAATATACAACAAGCGACATTGAGAACATAGCGACAATGCTATGGACATTTCCTATAAATGAACGTTATCTTATGGAATAAACTTGAAAAGTTTTGGCTAAATCAGAAATGGCTCATCAATTCCCCCTTTAGTTACTTTTGTCTTTAGAAGTCTTCTTCTGAGGATATTTCAAATAAATACGCACGTTGGAAAGGATAAATTTGCTGTTCAATCGTTTTTTGAAAAATATGACTTTCATATTTATAATATTAAAACGCTTTACGGTTTACTTGGATACTTTTCGTAACATTAATGTTATACTTTTAGGCAAACCATGATGTTTCTTTGAATATCGAAAACAAATCGAATGCAAAAATAAATATAGTGTTCAATACATCTAGTGTTTGGTAAACCATCATTCAATAGTGTGTAATAGTTAAGCAAAGACACGTTTATGATAATGAATGTTTATCAGGAGTTCCAGGAAAACAAACATTAACGTAATCAGTATACATGTGGAGTAACGCCTGTCTTCTATGAGACCAAATGGATACTGCTTTATTACATTTCCTTCTACGACTTTTTGACGAACAGATACACTGTCTGATCAGAATCTAGACTTTTCTCAAATGAGTCTTCCACAAATGGGATACTAGACTATGTAGAAAAGCAGCCAGTTGTTTGAAATAATGTTGTTTTGAGTGCTGGTGTGCGATAGCCAGGAAACACAAGGGTTGGTGAACTGGTCCCCGTGATATAACGTTAACACTGTTGAAAACGACGCAAAACTCCAATCGACACTATAAACAAAAAGGACTTTAATTCAGTAAGAAAACTATATGACATTTAAGTTTGTGTTAACAATGGTTGCTATCGAAGAGGTAAATAAGGCAAAGTCAAAATAATTGTTTTGAGACCTATTGCAAAAAAAAGGAAAACGCGGTATACGACGCAGGCTATATGCATTTACAAAATAGAATATGATAATTATAAACTCTTACTTTGTTGTTTTCGTTACATGTTGATTTTGTTTTGTAGCTACTATTCTAATCGGAATTCATAATTATCCAATCTGGTTTGTGAACGATTGTTCGAAATATACATCGTTGAGAGTACCCTGGCCATGCGTATGTGCAATGTTCGGTTAACCCTTTTCCATATATCCAAAACATGCAGCAGATGACTTTGAAAAAGATCAGGGCCAAATATGGTAAATATGTATAAATAAAAGTATTTTTTATGAATAGAGCTTAATACATTTTGGCAAATAAAAAATATGCTCATAATGAACAATTGCTTATGTTGTCAATTTGTTTTAAAACATCGTCTGCTGCAGATGAAAAGGGACACATCGATATAATATGATATGATACATTATCATAGTATGAATTGCTAAACCCTTCGCTGCACTGATCACATCAATATACAGTTTTCTACTGTATTTTTATAGTTTCTGATCGACATTAAAATTCGTCATAAATTAAGGCATAAATTACCATTCATGAATATTTCTCTATTAACAAGAAGTATATATCACTCAAAGGTCCATGTAGAATTGGAACCTAGTCTTTTAGACTGATATAATAATGTCCATTGTACACCATTCAACAGTTAAAATACATTGCGAACAATAGATAAGTATGGTTCAATAATGATATCGATACCTATCTTAGATATATGTATCCATAAACATATTGAATTAGTATATATTTCCTTCATACATAAGTGTTTTAACGAACTGTTTGTTCGAGATGAACGCTTTAATTTCCACTTGCAATTAAACTTTGCGCATTTATATTCGAATTCAGTGATTCAAATTGAGTAGTTAAAGACCCATGCACTATATCTTAATGTTTTTAAATGTCAATGGTATATTGCAAAATGTACTACAAATACTTAAAATATGTTAGTAAAATCTTTCCCTCCTTGGTGCTCTTTGCTATTAGGTTAGCAAGCACGACTGACTCGCTGGTATCAGGACACGCTGTGATAGCATTGCACACATGTGACTCGCTGGTATCAGGACACGCTGTGATAGCATTGAACACATGTGACTTGCTGGTATCAGGACACGCTGTGATAGCATTGAACACATGTGACATGCTGGTATCAGGACATGCTGTGATAGCATTGAACACATTGAATCGCTGGTATCAGGACACGCAGTGATAGTATTGAACACATGTGACTTGCTGGTATCAGGACACGCTGTGATAGCATTGAACACATATGACTTGCTGGTATCAGGACACGCTGTGATCTAATTGAACACATGTGACTTGCTGGTATCAGGACACGCTGTGCTAGCATTGAACACATGTGACTCGCTGGTATCAGGACACGCTGTTATAGCATTGAACACATGTGACTTGCTGGTATCAGGACACACTTTGATAGCATCGAACACTCGTGACTCGCTGGTATCAGGACAAGCTGGAATAGCATTAAACACATGTGACTCGCTGGTATCAGGACACACTGTGATAGCATTGAAGACATGTGACTTGCTGGTTTCAGGACACTCTGTGATAAAATTGAACACATGTGACTTGCTGGTATCAAGACACGCTGTGATAGCATTGAACACATGTGACTCGCTGGTATCAGGACACGCTGTGATATAATTGAACACATGTGACGTGCTGATATTAGGACACGCTGTGATATAATTGAACACATGTGACTTGCTGGTATAAGGCACGCTGTAATAGCATTGAACACATGCGACTTGCTGGTATCAGGGCACGCTGTGATAGCAGTGAACACATGTGACTTACTGGTATCAGGACACGCTGTGATAGCATTGAACACATGTGAAAGGCGGCGTAAGACGAATCCCTCATGAGTCATATCGATGACGAATATCTTTTTACCGACACATACTTATGACGAATCTTATAATCCGATACCTATCTATTTAGTATAAACATATTGTGTTTACATATAATTAGTTTAAACATATTTTGTTTACATATATTTTGTTTACATATATTTAGTTAAAACATACTTATTTACACCTAATTAGAAACAAGCTTTCAGCTTTCATTATTTAAACTCGATGTTTGCTTCCTGGAGACTTAACCAATCCTAGCGCCGTTTTGTGTAATATTGCACAGCCAGACCCCATTCATAACATATATATTTACATAAGCAATGGTCTATTGAAGAATTTGATATGAGTTCATACACAAAAGGTACAAATGGTCTTACGTGAACAGTATATGTTCAAATCAGGGGGAGTAATAATGATATAAAACTCCGTCAATTTGTGTAGATTATGATAAGACCGTTCTGGTGGGCAAGGTGATCTGAACATATACGTTTAAGAAATGCTAATTGGTATCCTTTCTCATACATGGGCTCATATATCCTCTCATTAAGCAGTGTTCTGACGAATATTCAGTCATATGTTACTATGTAACTTGCCATTCGGCAGCGGCGATAGAAAACTGTTTAATTGCGATATACCCTTTAACACACATACAACACTGCCCCGGTAGTGTTGCACCTACTGTAATCTAGTTCTCTTGGAGATTTTGCGTGACTGTTATTCTTTGGTAAGTAGCAGTATCGCATTTGTGTTATTTTGGGTCTCTGGAATGTTTATGTGGAATGGCAACACGCCAAATTGGACGACATTATATTTTATAATTACATTGTAAATAATTAATGGGCTTTTGGCACTGTTCCTTTATCTCTTTCCCACCTGCAGACGTGTTTGAATGCATTTTGAACAGACGACTTATCAAAACATCGTGAACTAAGTTAAATTGTTAATTCCTCTATTCAATAATTATACTTCTTTTCATTTTTATATACTACATTTGTTCAGCATATGTTTGACATATTTAGTTAGGAGGTACTTATTTACCCTCATACTTCAGTGTGCTCACGAGTGTTTGGTCCAGGGTGAAAATATAACTTTTGGCTTGCCTTATATCAGATACAATTATGTAAATTGTATTCATCAATTCAGTAAATAGGTATATCATAAACGTCAGAGTCATTAAGAACCAAGGTACCATATATTAAATAATAACACTGTCAATGGTATATTGGCTAATATATTTTCCCTTCTATGCAGTACTCTTGAATCACGTGTATGGACAGACACACATAACAGTATTTTTAATAAATATCTTACCGACAGAAAGTAAATTGGGCATTCCGGGATCGATGTATTTCCAAGGTCGATGTTCTGTTGGAGGATATATAATTATTTGCTCTGATCAATCAGTACATACACTGTGGAGATTGGTTTGAGTCTAACAGAAGGGTTGGAATAATCGCCAGGTGCCTTTTGTCATATAAACAATAGGTTTAAATAATAGACAAAATCATCGTTAACCTTTTACAACAAGCAGACGTGTTCGTCGGGTTTTTAGCAGACGACTTTTGAAAACAATGCAGTCCTTGATTATATTATATTCTCACAATCAACAATGTTCCTCTTTGGTACAATTTTGTCAACCGTATTCAATGAAAATACTTTAATATATAGAGAATTTCTAAGTTCATTACTCGATGTGTTCAAAGTCGCCTGTTGCAGAGTTGTTATATTTTGGAATGGGTTAAGACGACATAGTTATAATATGTTTTACCCTTTCCGAAACATAGCCGACTTTACACGTCTCTAATAGCATGTATTATTTAAAAACATTGTGTGAAAAGAAAGATTTATATAATAATTATTTTTCATTATTTACAATGACATGTATTTGTTACTGAACTATCTAAGCATGTTGTACACGAACTAACAGTTAAGATCGTTAAGGATACTATTCAAGATTCTAGGTTGATATACGATACAAAAGGCAAACCTTTCCCACGAATATAATCCTTTTGAAACTTCTTTTGTTGTTGAACACATTGTGACAAAAAGGAGAACTACTCATACAGAGCACTTTTACCATAAGATACACGTTTTAAACTCTTTTTCAGTATGTATACGTTCACTTATATATTGTTTCCCTGTATTTGCATTTGCTATGTTCAATGTATTCTGCTGTAGATTTCTTGTATATATGGTAAAGGGTTAAACTATACACCAATCACAATATTCATATCGAATTGCAGAACTTTGGCTTTGTTCACGCTAAATTAATGTCACATGCTTAATCGTCGTCAGCGATATGTTTGCAAACTATTGTTTTCCTCCCAATTTCTTGCAACAGTAAAATCAATCTGAATAACAAACGCTTAACTTCTCATATCAGCCCTTACATCTTGTATAGGTCAGCATCAGGATGCATTCTCAACTATTATCATAATATTTCAACGGTTTTCGACATTCATCGCTTGCGCGAAAGACTATAATGGTGAGTTTGTTTAGAGACGACTTAATTTCCTTAAGTTTTAGACAAATAAGGTTCAACAATCATATCGACTGACGAACCTTTGAAATAATAATTGACATATTTAATGATGTCCTTATCTACAATCATACTTCAGTGTTCTTACGAATGTTTAGTCCCAGGTACAACTATAACTTTTCTCTTGCCTTATATCAGATACCTATATGTAAATTATCGTCATAAATTCAGTAAATAGGTACACAATATACATAAGAGTCATTAGGAACCAAGGCACCATATCTTAAATAATAACATTATCAATGGTATATTTGCTAATATATTTTCCCTTATATGTAGTACTCTTGATACATTTGTACGGACAGACACACATAACAGTATTTTTAATAAATACTCCACAAACAGAATATAAATCGGACATTCCGGGGTCGATGTGTTTCGAAAGCCGATGTTATGTTGACGGATATATAATGATTTGCTCTAATCAATCAGTACATACACTTTAGAGACTAGTTTCAGTCTAACAGAAGGATTGGAATAATCGCCCTGTGTCTATTGTTGTATAAACAATAGAACAAATCATCGTTAACCTTTTCCGAACAAGCAGTCGTGTTTGACGCGTTTTCAGGAGACGACTTTTGAAAACATTGAGGAAACTGATAATGGAGTAATTATTTTCTCACTATCATTATTGAAATCATTTAAATATGTTCAAATCGTCTGATCTTTCTCTGCAATTTGTTTAGGAATGTATACTCTTAAAGACAAAAAGAGGTTACAGTAGTGTACTGGGCTTTGTATTTAGCTACACGAAGTGTCGAAACTTGGCAAATCGCTTGACATTTGGTCTTGCGAAATATCTGTTTTTGTTCATACTCTATGTCTACATTAAACAATTCGCACTAGATAATTGATGTAGAGATAAGTATTGAATCCTAAATGTGGCATTCAGTCAGAACATTATGATGTACAGATTCATATTGAATCCTCAAAGGATCAATCAATTAGAACAATAAGATTTCAGTGATATTTATTAAACCATTCCCACATTCACCAGATATATAGCAGATGACTTTGTGTAGAAAACTCTAATAAACGTAAATATATGAATTATTATTATACAGTCCTACGCATTTATACCAGAGGCCTACTGAGATTCAGCAAGGGCTTATCAGCTAGTAAATCACTTATAACTGTTAACATGAGCTGAGACCCTCGCCATCACTAATTGGCCCGCTTTGATCTTATCTGGGGCCATGAAGTTAATTTCTGAAGGGTCAAGTTAATTTCTGTAGATGCAGTTTCTCATTATATAATACACACACTTATATATGTATGTTTACTCATTGTGTTAAATGACATTAGACAAATCAAAGGAGAAGCCAAACTTGCACAAATTAATTGGCTGATGCACTATGAAATTTTGTAAAATGGCACAGAATCTGCTGTTAGTTTGGTGTCTTCAGGCGACATTGACGCAGTCCCACTTTATATGTTTTGCAATTGCCTCACACTGGCCAAGATCTCCTCATAACCAGTACAAATTCAATCAAAGCGCTGAAAGCAGTTATGGTATAGGGGCATATGTAAGTTGAAAATATATGGCATAGATAATATAGACAAACATTGTTGAAACAATGAAACAATGACCTTTAAACAAACCAAACCAAAAATGTGCGAAGCAACACATATTGCCTGCCAATAACAAATACCTAGTGTATCAAAGTTTGACCCTTTTCTTGTATAAATAAAATAATTCACGAAGGACAAAAGATTGACAAAAAATGAGCAGTGAACCTTAATTAAAATATTTCCAGTTCAGAAATAACTAAAGATCCACAATGTATATTGTAATCATGCTGATAAATGAAAGACAATCGAAAGCATGCTAGAGTTATGTTTCTTTTGCACTGCACATCTGAAGCTCTGAGTTTCCTATACACCAAGTCTGAAATTGATACATTGGACATCTATTGAGACAATAACCGAAGAAATGAAAAAATGAGTTTCACACCTGAAAAAAACAGATCAGATTTGTGTTCAAAATATTGTATCGATCTCCTAATCCCAACGTATACGTGTGACGACTTTGAAATGGATCCGCGAAACAGAAACAAAGTTTTGACTCATTAATGCAAACTTTAACGGACAGACAGACGGATGGATGAACACAAAGATGGACAGACAGTCAGTCGCTCCGGACAAAGTACAACGTTTGGGAAGCACTCATTAACGAAACAAGGGCTTTTCACGGAACGCATGTGTTACATGTGAAAGTCATATAATAAGTGAGAACATGGAAAGACAAAAATATACACACTCCAAATATGTAGGTCATAAGTTACCTACAAACCAAGTTTGAAATGGATACAATGGAAATTAATTGAGACAATCGCTGAACTAAATAACGAAAAATGGAGATAATTAAAATAAACAGACCAGAGTTATGTACCTAGTATATTGCCGTTTTCCTGATCACACGGTATAAGTGTGACCACTTTGAAATTAATCTGCCATACAGAAACAACGTTTTGACCAATACATCCAATCCATGACGGACGGACGAATGTACATTCAGGCAGACAGCCGGCCGGACGGCGGACTATACCTCCAAGCTTTACAGACAGAGACAACTTATAAAGTATTGATTACGGAAGACTGGTTCGATGCGTCGAAACACGTCTGTGCTTATGAAAGCTTAGATTATGGTATTTGTAAAGTATTTGCAAATTAATTGTATCTCCGAAACGGGACCGTACAAGGTTAATTTACAAAAACCTATTTAGACTATATTTCTAGTTTATTTGTCAACAGATACGTCTAGGACTAGATTACACGTTGACAGACGTTGAGTCTTCAATTAACGCAACTGCATATACATTATAATTTTAGTCCAAAAATCACTAGAAGCCCCTCAATTATAAAATAAATAATGACCTTGCGGTTATAACTCCGTGTATGTTGACATTTTCGACCAACTTTCTTTCTGACGTTTGACAAAAGTCAATGCGATTTTCATAAAAGTCTATGTGAAAGAGCACCCAGTTGGTTGGGAAGATTTTTGTGTGGAGTACTGGTGTGAGAAAACCAGGATTCACATTTGTAGGTGAACTGGCCGCCGTGATATAACTTAGGAAATGTTAAAAACGGCGTTAAACCCCAATCAATCATTGTTGAAATTAACTTCTCTCTAATTTGTAGATTTAATTATTTCTATTTCCTAGTTGGGTCGACATACAGCGACACATAAGAATATTCAACACAAAACGCGACCTGTTTAACCAACAATTCCCCAGTAGCGGTGAGACCGTTAGTACCATTCTTTCATGGCATGTATACACAGTAGCACCTCTCTCTTTGGACGGATTATGTAATAACAAGTCACATAGACTAAATATACAGCAAACAACATTTAACTAAGGCTAAAATATTGACCTGAATTAATAAAAGTATTATTTTGAATAGTGATTAAAACAATGTCAAATGTATCTAAAAGGGGCAAAGGTTAAAATAATAACTGTATACACATATTTTCGTTATCTAGGTAATATAAAAAAATTGATTCATGTTTCAAAGCATTGTTTGGAAAGGAGGAATTGCTCATTGTCAGCAATTGCTCCGTTGGCAAATATACTTTCAACATTCGTATGTAACTAAGTAGCTATAACGGAAACGGTTCGACCCTTTTCCGCTTAAAGTCGCTTTTTGACGCATGTGCAGCAGACGGCTGCAGAATTGTTTATCGAGACCCAATTCCTCTTGTTCCACAAAGCCATTATAAACTATATATTTTTCCCCTTGATGTATGGCGAAATTGCTCGTTATCATTCCTCTCTAGCATGTTATTCAAAATTGGTCCGGAAAGGAGAAAGTGTTAAAGAATGTCCATAGTAAAACGTTTAAATATGAAAAGAACTAATTTGAAACGTGTTTGAAAGTATTGTGTGAAAGGGAGAAATTGCGCATTGTCAGCAATAGCTCCATTTTCAACAATTTTTCAATATTCAAACTGTTATATTATCACGGAAAGGGTTCCGCTGTAACCATTTCCCGCATACAGACGCATGTGCAGCAGACGACAATCGAAAACATTGTGACAAAAGGAGAAATTGCTTGTCGTAGGCAATTTCTACTTTGGCCACAATTGTTTCAACTCCTTTCAATAATTTTATTTACAGTGTATTGCATTAATTTTGTAGTCATCATTGAATATGTGATTTTGTGCATTTAGTCTGATCATTTTGCAGTAGGATATCCAATAATGATGCTGTATGGTTCATGCCAGTTTTAAATGAAACTTCTGTGAGTGAAAAATAATAATGACACTGAAATGTTTTATTAATTTATCTATTAAGTTCATGTGTTAGAGATTAAATGCATTTATGTAAAGTATATTAAGGTCTCTGATGTTCATTGAACACTGAATTAACATTTCTCAGACAGTTTATTTGCACAAAACATTACTACTTGAATGACGCCTCTGCAGAAGACGACTTTTGAAAACATTGTGACAGAATTGCTCAAAATGAGCTTTTTCTCCTTTTGCCACTATGTTTTCAACTCTAATTAATAGTTAAACTCGCATTTATGGAGATTTTTGTCAAATTGTTTTCAAAGTCATCTGCTGCAGAATTGTTGTATGTGGGAAAGGGTTAATTAAATGCATTTGTTGAAATGTAATTTCTTAATTTCAAAGGAATCATATGACAAGCGTATTTTCAGACAATTCTTAAAGATCTGTGGAAAAAAACCTTATTTCAGCATTAATATACATAATTATGTTTATATTTTCATTATGAGTTATATATGTGATAAAAACATATTACTTATTCAATATAATCTTTCAAACATTATTGTTACTTTTGTCTTATAACAAAATTGTTTTAATGTGTTGAGATCAAAAATATCTCTTTTGAAAATCTCAGTCTTCGTTATTTCTAGAAATCTTCATTTTATTCTCCAGCTAAGACTATAACCTTGAAACTTGATAGGATCATAAAACATTCTAGGATGATGCTATCAGCGGTATCATGACAAGCCATGTAATTGTAATTAAATGCCCATCACTGGCCACCACATAGACAATTTTGGGGAAAAGTGGAGACCTGGTATAAATGCGTAGGACTGTATATAGAGTTGAAAATTATGTTTCAATAGAATAATGTGCTCATCATTTGTTATGTTTATTGCCACACTGTGGTCGAAATTCGTCTGCTGTAGATGCATTAAAATACGTCTTTAAGTTGAAAAGGGTCATGAAAAGGATATTAAAGTTTTAGCCGATGAATTTACCATTTCCATCATACAAACGAATGTTGACACCTCTGCAAAATAATAAGTTAAGTAAAAGAACCTATAACAATACAAAATTGCCCAAACGAGCAATTTGGTCTGACTTACAATGCTTTCTAATCTGTTCTCACATATATATGAGTGTTGATGTCTATGCATTCGATGACTTATAACGAGCACTTTCTGCTTTTGCCACAGTATTTGCATGTGTATTCAATGATAGAACAATGCGCTTAATAATTTTGATTGTATCTATTTAGGGTTTCTTAAGCTCAGATGTTTCCAATGTGCATGATTTGTATGTGGTGAAATTGTCTTTAATGTTCATGCTAATAAAATAGCTTTTAATTTTTCAAAACAGACTATGGATATCTTAAAGAGGGAATATTTATATTGTTTAAACTGTTTAAACAATCGTACTTTTGATAAGACTGAGCCGGTGGACATAATTATCTAAGTCTCAACTGTTCTGAAATACCAACTTGAACCTTTTTATCATGCATTTACTTAATTATGACTTTGCTATTGGCATATATAATTAATACATATATAAAACAAACTATATTATAAACAACTGGAATCGTATATCTCTGAATTTAACTAAATCTGAGTTAACCCTTTCCCTGATAAAGACGGTCTTAGACGCCTCTGCCATTGACTACTTTACACAAATCTATTTCTTTTTAATATAATAAATATTGCTTAAACGAGCGATTTCTCATGTGTTTACATAGATTTAAACTTTGTATCATAAGTCGTCTTCTTTGTTTTGATGTTCTAATTGTTTCCTTTTGATGTGTTCTAAGAAGATGACTTTACGAATCGGGTATGCCGAATGCCTTCAATCAGTACACGTGATTTCTTTATAGCACTGCGATTGAACCTTTTCTCCGATACAGCAACTATTCGGCGAAGTGCAGCAGACGACTTTAGGGCAAAAAGCAAAGAGGATAAATTTAACGAAACGAGCGATATATTTGTACACAAATGTTTTCAAACTATGTATTGTAATTTAAACTTCTTACTTTCTTCGACAGATGATTGCAATATCAGACCTATATACAATCAATATACAGCAAGCGACATTGAGAACATAGTGACAATGCTATGGACACTTTCTATAAATGAACGTTATCTTATACAATAAAGTTGAAAACGTTTTGGCTAACTCAGAAATGGCTCATCAATTCCCCCTTTAGTTACCTTTGTCTTTAGAAGTCTTCTTCTGATGGTATTTTAAATAAATACGCACCTTGGAAAGAATAAATTTGCTGTTCAATATTATTTTGAAAAATATGACTTTCATATTTATAATATTTAAACACGTTACGGTTTACTTGAATACATTTTGTAACATTAATGTTATACTTTTAGGCAAACCATGATGTTTCTTTGAATATCGAAAATAAATCGAATGCAAAAATAAATATAGTGTTCAATACATCTAGTGTTTGGTAAATCATCATTCAATAGTGTGTACTAATTAATTATTGGGAACGAAAAGCAAAGACACGTTATGATAATGAATGTTTATCAGGTGCTCCAGGAAAACAAACCTTAACGTAATCATTATAAATGTGGAGCAAAGCCTGTCTTCTATATGACCAAATGGATACTGCTTTATTACATTTCCTTCTACGACTTTTTGTCAAACTGTGCATAGCCAGATCAGGTTGCGCAGATACACTGTCTGGTCTGAATCTAGACTTTTCGCAAATGAGTCTTCCACAAATGGGATACTAGACTATGTAGAAAAGCAGCCAGTTGTTTGAAATAGTATTGTTTGGAGTGTTGGTGTGCGATAGCCAGGACACACATGGGTTGGTGAACTGGTCCCCGTGATATAACGTTAACACTATTGAAAACGGCGCAAAACTCCAAACGACACTTTAACCAAAAAAGGACTTTAATTCATTAAGAAAACTATATGGTATTTTATTTTGTGTTAACAATGGTTGCTATCGAAGAGGTAAATAAGGCAAAGTGAAAATAATTGTTTTGAGACCTATTGCAAAAAAAAAAAAAAAAACGCGCTATACGACGCAGACTATATGCATGCATTTATAAAATAGAATATGACAAATATAAGCTCCTACTTCCTTGTTTTCGTTACATGTTGATTCCGTTTTGTAGCTACTATTCTAATCGGAATTCATAATTATCCAATCTGGTTTTGGAATGATTTTTCAAAATATCGATCGTTGAGACTACCTTGGCCATGCGCATGTGCATTGTTTGGTTAACCCTTTTCCACATAGCCAAGACATTCAGTAGATGACTTTACACAACATCAGGGCCAAATATGGTAAATATGTATAAGTAAAAGTATTTTGATTGAATAGAGCTTAATACATTTTGGCAAATAAATAATGTGCTCATAATGAACAATTACTTAGTTTGTCAATTTGTTTTAAAACTTCGTCTGCTGCAGATTGACAGGGATATATTGCGCCGTTTAATATTGTCATCGTATACATTGCTAAACCCTTCGACGCAATGTTCACATCAATAGACAGTATTCTGCTATACTTCGCAGTTTCTGATCAAAATTTGAATTATTCTCATGTTAAGGCACAAATTGCCCTTCATAAACGATTTGTCTATTAACAGAGATTATATACCACTCAAAGGTGCATGTAGAACTGAAACCTTATGATTGAGACTAAATTGTCAATGTAGAATTGGAACCTAGTCTTTAAGACTGAAATATTAATGTCCATTGTACAACAACTAACAGTTAAAAAACGATGCGAAAAATAGATAAGTAAGGTTCAATAATGATATCGATACCTATCTTAAATATATGTATTCATAAACATATTGAATTAGTATATATTTCCCTCATACATAAGTGTTTCAACGAATTATTTGTTCCAGATGAACGTTTTAATTTCTTTTTGCCTTATATTAGATAACTAGGCACATTTGTTTACGAATTCAGTGATTCAAATTGAGTAGTTAAGGTCCAATGCACTAAATCTTAATGTATTAAAATGTCAATGGTATATTTATGAATGTACATCAAATACTTAAAATATGTTAGTAAAAGCTTTCCTTCTTTGGCGCTCTTGGTTATTAGGTCAGCAGCACGACTGACACGCTGTGATAGCATTGAACACATGTGACTCTCTGGTATCAGGACAAACTGTGATAGCATTGAACACATGTGACTCGCTTGTATCAGGACACGCTGTGATAGCATTGAACACATGTGACTCGCTGGTATCAGGACACGCTGTGATAGCATTGAATACATGTGACTCGCTGGTATCAGGACACGCTGTGATAGCATCGAACACATGTGACTCGCTGGTATCAGGACACGCTGTGATATCATTGAACACATGTGACTCGCTGGTATCAGGACACGCTGTGATAGCATTGAACACATGTGACTCGCTGGTATCAGGACACGTTGTAATAGCATTGAACACATGTGGAAAGCGGCGTAAGACGAATACCTCATAAGTTATATCGATGACGAATTTCTTTTCACCGACACATACTTATGACGATTGTTATAATCCGAGACCTAGCTATTTAGTTTAAACATATTGTGTTTACATATAATTAGTTTAAACATATTTTGTTTACATATATTTAGTTTAAACATATTTTGTTTACATATATTTAGTTAAAACACACTTATTTACACATAATTAGAAACACGCATTCAGCTTTCATTATTTACACTCGATGTTTGCTTCCTGGAGACTTAACCAATCCTAGCGCCGTTTTGTGTAACATTGCAAAGGCAGACCCCATTCATAACATATCTATGCACACAAGCAATGGTCTATTGAAGAAGTTGATATGAGTTCATACAAAAAAGGTACAAATGGTCTTACGTGAACAGTATAGGTACAAATCAGGGGAAGCATCCCCTCAATTTGGTCAAGATTTACATTTTTCACATATTACTTACGTAATAATGATTTGAAACTCCGTCAATTTGTGTATATTATGATAAGACCGTTCTGGTGGGCAAGGTGATCTGAACATATACGTTTTAAAAATGCTAATTGGTATCCGTTCTCATACACGGGCTCATATATCCTCTCATTAAGCAGTGTTCTGACGAATATTCAGTCATATGTTACTATGTAACTTGCCATTAGGTAGAGGCGATAGAAAACTGTTTAATTGCGATAGACCCTTTTACACACAAACAACACCGAGCCCCGGTAGTGTTGCACCTACTGTAATCTAGTTCTCCGAGACATTTTGCGTGACTTTTATTCTTTGGTAAGTAGCAGTATCGCATTTGTGTTATTTTGGGTCTCTGGAATGTTTATGTGGAATGGGAACACGCCAAATTGGACGTCATTATATTTTATAATTACATTGTAGATAATTAATTGGCTTTTGGCACTGTTCCTTTATCTCTTTCCCAACTGCAGACGTGTTGGAATGCATTTGTAACAGACGACTTATCAAAACATCGTGAACTAAGTTAAATTGTTAAATCCGCTATTCAATAATTATACTTCTTTTCATTTTTATATACTACATTTGTTCAGCATATGTTTGACATATTTAGTGAAGAGGTACTTATTTACCCTCATAATTCAGTGTGCTCTCGGATGTTTAGTTCAGGGTGAAACTATAACTTTTCGCTTGCCTAATATCAGATACCTGTATGTAAATTGTATTCATCAATTCAGTAAATAGGTATATAATAAACGTAAGAGTCATTAGGGACCAAGGCACTATATATCTTAAATAATAACACTGTCAATGGTATATAGGATAATATATTTTCCCTTACATGTAGTACTCTTGACACATGTGTACGGACAGACACACATGTCAGTATCTTTAATAAATATTCCACAAACAGAATATAAATTGGGCATTCCGGGATCGATATTTTTCTTAAGCCGATGTTCTGTTGAAGGATACATAATTATTTCCCTTCCGTCTATCAGTAATTTAAGTCTAACATAAGGGTTGAAATAATCGCCCGGTGTCTATTGTCATATAAACAATAGATTGAAATAAAAGACAAACTCATCGTTAACCTTTTCCCACAATCAGACGTGTTCGACACATTTTCAGCAAACGACTTTATAAACATTGCAGTCATTGACGAGTATTTATATTCTCACAATCGACAAGTTTCCTCTTTGGCACCATGTTGTCAATTTTATTCAATGAAAATACTTTAAGTTATAGAACATTTTTATAAGTTTTCCTCGATGTTTTCAAAGTCGCCTGTTGCAGAGTTGTTATTTTTTGGAAAGGGTTAACACGCCCGAGTTATAATATAGTTCACCCTTTCTGCAACATAGCCGACTTTCCACGTCTCCAATAGCAGGTTATACTTGAAAACATTGTGTGAAAAGAAAGATAGGTATAATATCATGATGTATTCAAATCCCATTGTATCCTCTTGTGTGTATTGATATATTTTATAAATATACATAAATGTAAAATACATTCATTAAAAAAATGTTATACATGCCATTTGCGTTTTAACAGATATATTCAAATATATTTTAATTGTGGATTCAATTGCCAGCAAGTATAATCAGTGCTTAGGTAAAGGGGCGTGTCGAACTTATGCGATTAATTAAGTATAATCAGTGCTTTAGTAAAGGGGCGTGTCGAACTTATGCGATTAATTCAAATATCCGTAGTAAACTGCGCGTAGACGAGGAATGGATTGGTTCTACGTTTTTCGCATTCACTCCAAAGTACATTCCCTTTTTTTGGTTTTGTTACCAGTACCATTTAATATTTACGAATTCTAATAATAAAATAAAAAGCCTGATACTGAAGAAAAGTGACAATCATTCTACAGGCGGTATCGTGACGTCAACCACACTTAATTAGGTATTATAACACGTGTAATCAGTGTTTTTTCATTATTAAAAACATTTAAATGTGAATAAATCATCTATTCTTTATCATCAAATGTTTAAGGATGTTTAGTCTTAAATACAAAAAGATGTTACAGTAGTATACGGGGCTTTGTATTTCGATACATGACAATTGGCATATCGCTTAACCTTTTTTAACGCATTTCGTAAAATGTTATGAAGAGACATTTACAACTTCAACATACTCAATGTCTACAATAAAGATCTCCCACCAGAAATTCGATGTAGAGATTCGTATTGAATCTTCAAAGGGTCAATCAATCAGAACAATGATGTCAGTGATATTTATTAAACCCTTCCCACATGCACCAAATTTTTAGCAGACGACTTCGTATGGAAATCTCAAATAAACGAACATATATTAATTATTATTTAATAGATTTGAAAACTATGTTTCAAAAGGAGAAAGTGCTCATTATTATGAGCAAAGTTTTTTGACACATTTTTGTAAAAATTCGTCTGTTGTAAATGCGTTAAAATACGTCTGTAAGTAGGAAAGGGTTATACAAAGGTATTGAGGTTTTAGCCGATTAATTCAGCATTTGCTTCATACACACGAGTTTTTCCACCTCTGCAAAATAAGAATTTCAGTAAAAGAACCCTTACAAGTGAGCAATTGCTCAAGCAAGCAATTTCCCCTAAGTTACAAAGTTTTCTAATCTATTCTCACATATAGTCCATCTGACTTACAATGTTTTCTAATCTGTTCTCACATATAGACGAGTTTTGATGTTTATGCATCAGATGACTCATATTGAGCACTTTCTGCTTTTGCCTCAATGTTAATAAGTGTTTTCAAGTGTATTTTATGATAGAAGATTGTGCTTAATAATTATAATTTGATCTATAATGAGTTTATTCATGCCCCGATGTTTCCAATGTGCATGTTTTATATGTGGTGAAATTGTCTTTAATGTTCAAGTTAATATAATAGCTTTTAATTTATCAAAACAGACTATGGATATCTCAACGAGAAAATGTTTATACTGATTAAACAATCGTACTTTGATCAGACTGAGTCGGTGGACAAGATAATCTGAGTCTACATTGTTCAGAAAGACCAACTTGTACCTTTTATCATGCAGTTGCTTAATTATGACTTTGCTAATAGTAAATATAAATAATACATATATAAAACAAATCATATCATATATAACTTGAATCGTATACCTATGAATTTAACTAAACCTAAGTTAAACCTTTCCCTGATAAAGACGGTCTTAGAAGCTTCTGCAAATGACTACTTTGCAAAAATCTATTTCTATCAAATATAATAATTAATCACTGAAACGAGCAATTTTTCATGTTTTTACAACGTCTTAAACTTTATATCATGAGTTATCTACCTGTGTTTGATGTTCTAATTGTTTACTTTCGATGTTTTCTAAACAGACGACTATATAAATTGGGTATCATGGAACGTCTTCAGTATCGAAAAGGAATCAAATTTAAAGATAAATCAAGTGTTCAATATCTCTAGTGTTCGGTAAACCAGCATTCACTTGTATGTGATAATTAAGTATTGGGAACGAAAGGCAAAGACACGTTTAATATAATGAATGTTTATCAGGTGCTCCAGGAAAACAAACCTTAACGTAATTAGTATACATGTGGAACAACGCCTGTCTGCTTAGTATGGATCCAAATGGATACTTTCTTATAACACTTTCTACGACTTATTGACGAACTGTGCAAAGCCAGATCAGGTTGCGCAGAAACGCGAACTGATCTGAATCTAGACTTTTTGCAATTTAGTCTTCCACAATGGGATGACAATCTATATAGAAAAGCAGCCAGTTGCTTGGAAATAATGTCGTGTGGAGTGCTGTTGTGCGAAAGCCAGGCAACAAACGGGTTGGTGAATTGGTCCCCGTGATATAAGTGAACAATTGATGTAAGCGGCGCAAAACCCCAATCGACGCTTATACTAAAAAGGACTTTAATTCAGTAAGAACACTATATGGCATTACATTTTGTCTTCACACTAGTTGCTATCTAAACACTTAAAAAAAAGGAAAAAGGAAAATAAAATAAATTAACTATCCGAGGTAAACGGTGCACAATCTATATAAATTTATCAGATAAGCTATGAAAATTATAAACTCTTACTTCGTTGTTTTCGTTACATGTTGAATCAGTTTTGTAGCTACTATTGTAATCGATATTCCTAATTATCCAATCTGGTTTGTGAACGAACGATTGTTCAAACTATCTTCGTTGAGAGTACCCTCGTCATGCGCATGTGCAATGTTCGGTTCATCCTTTCCCACATATCCAAAATATGCAGTAGATGACTTTAAAAAATATCTAGGCAACATATGGTAACTCTATATAAATAAAAATATCTTTTTTTAATAGAGCCTAATCCATTTTGGCAAATAAAGAATGTGCTCATAATGATAAATTACTTATTTTGTCAACATATTTTAAAATGTCGTCAGCTGCAGATGGAAAAGGATATATCGCGCGATTTAATATTGTCATTGTTTGAATTGCTAAACCCTTATCCGCCGTGATAACATCAATATACGTTCTTCTGCTGTATTTTTAAGTTTCTGATCAACCACTAAATTCATTAGTATATATTTCCCTCTTACATAAGTGTTTTAAGGAATTAGTAGTAGTATATGAACGTATTAATTTCCATTTACCTTATATTAGATAACTATCCGCATTTATATACGAATTCAGAGATTCAAATTGAGTTTTAAGGACCAAAGCACTATATCTTAACATATTTAACTGTCAATGGTATATTGCAGAATATACAGTTTTACCTCATACGACCCTGGTCACATCAAAGACTTAAAACGTGATAGTAAAGGCCTTCCCTTCTTGGCGCTCAGGGTTAAACGGCTAGCATTTTATAATCCGAGACCTATCTATTTAGCTTAAACATATTTGTTTTTATAGAAAACTCCGTCGCCTTTTCTAGATTCTGATAAGACCGATCAGGTGGACAAGGTGATCTGAACCGTCACTTTTCAGAAATGCAAACCTGTACCATTTCTCATACACGGGCTCATATTTCTTCTCATTAAGCACTGTTCTGACGAATGTTGAGTCATATGTTACTATGTAGCTTACCATGCGGCCGCGGCGATAGTAAATGTTTAAGTATTGACATAAACCCATTTACACACATACAACACCGACCTTCGGTAGTGACATGGTTTGTCAATCAACCGAAGGGTTATAAGTTCAGACCCCAGCAAGGTCAATATTATTTCGGACATTTCACGACAGTCAATGCGATACGCATCAGGTGTCATACACTAAAATTATATATACAAAAGCAGCCAGTTAATTCGGAGGACTATTCTGTTGAGAACTGGTGTATGAAAGTGTGAAAATGTAGTCACACTATTGTCAAAAGATATGTGTTGCAGATACGTGGAAAAGCTGCTGCATGTTGTAGGACAGGATACATATATTTTGCATAATTCCAACCTGGCGACTTTGTTGTTTTGCAACAAAGCACTCATATAATAGAATGGCTGTTGAAAATAACTGGACGTAAAAATATATAACCAGAAACCAAAGTTACACTGATGGTATTTACCGGGATCTATATTGCAGCAGGATTGTTGGTGAATGTACACATATAAATAGTGAATTCGATATTAAAATGGTCAAATGTAGAAATTTCAGAGACCGGAAATAAAACTGTAGAGTGTATTTTATCAATCAGAAAATAATGCAGTAAAAACTTAATACTTCAATGAACAGAAAATATTACTTTCGTTGCTGGATTGATTTTTGGAATATTTGGAGAATGCATATTTACAAATTCTAAATCTTAATTAAAAAGGTTTTATGGAAGAGAAGATACGCTTGTTACTATCTCTGTAGAGTGAATTTTATTAATCAGAAAATAATGCAGAGAACTCTTTTTACATTATCGATTAGGAAATATAATTTCCAAACTAGATATACCTTTTCTTTACCATATTGAATATATTGGGAAAACATATATATAGAAAAAACTAAAACTAAAAGCAAGAAATTTGGTAGACTGACTCTGTGATGGCATATTGTTATTTTTATGACTTATTACACATTTGTATCACGAAAACATGGCGTCTCCCTACCGGTGTCGTTCACAGATATCGTGCACCTGCTGTAATTTCATTCTCTGGGATATTTCATGTGACTTTTATTCTTTGGTAAGTTGCAGTATCGCATCTGCGATAGTTTAGGTATCTGGAAATGTATACGTGGAATGATAACATGCCAATTTGGATGACAGCGTATTTAATAATTACTTTGTAAAAAATAAATGGGTATTTGGCACTTTTCCGTTATTCCTTTCCCGCCTGTAGCAGACACGTTTGAACTAATTTGTAACATACGACTTATACACACCTCGTGAACAAATATGAAGTTGTTAATACCTCTATTCAATACTTATACTCAGTGTTCTTATAAATGTTTAGTCCCAGGTGAAAATATAACATTTCGCTTGCCTTATATCAGATACTTATATGTAAATTGTATTCATCAATTCATTAAAAAGTATATAATACATATAAGAGTCATGACGGACCAAAGCACCATATCTTAAATAATAACACTGTCAATGGTATATTGGCTAATATATTTTCCCCTCTATGTAGTACTCTTGAATCATGCGAATGGAAAGACACACATAATAGTATTTTTAATAAATATTCATCTAACAGAAATTAAATCGGGCATTCCGAAATCGATGTGTTTCCAAAGCCGATATTCTGTTGGAGGATAAATAATGATTTCCTCTCCGTCTATCAGTCCATAAAATTTAGAGACTGGCTTCAGTATAACAGAAGGGTTCGAATTATCGCCCTGCGTCTATTGTCATATAAACAATAGATTTAAATAAAAGACAAACTCATCGTTAACCTTTTCCCACAAGCAGACGTGTTCGACGCATTTTCAGCAGACGACTTTGAAAACATTGCAGTCATTGATTATGGAGTATTTATATTCCCACAATCGACAAGTTTCCTTTTTGGCACAATGTTGTCAACTTTATTCAATGAAAATACTTTAATTTATAGAGAATGTTTATAAGTTCTCCCCGGTGTTTTCAAATTCGCCGATTGCAGAATTGTTATGTTTTGGAAAGGGTTAAGACGACCGAGTTATAATATAGTTCACCCTTTCCGCAACATAGCCGACTTTCCACGTCTCCAATAGCAGGTAATACTTGAAAACATTGAGTGAAAAGAAAGATAGATATAATATCATGATGTATTACAATCACATTGTATCCTCTTGTTTATATTGATATATTTATAAATATACATAAATGTAAAATATATTCATTAAAGAAATGTTACGCATGCTATTTGAGTTCATCAGATGTATTCAAATATATTTGAAATGAGTGGTTAATTGCCAGCAATTATTATCAGTGCTTTAGTAAAGGGACCTTTTGAACGATTAACGAATGTAAATATCCGCAGTAAACTGCACGTAGACGAAGAATGGATTGGTTCAACGTTGTTCGCAAGCACTCAAACGTAAATTGCCTATCTCCTGTTTTGTGACCAGTACCATTTAATATTTACGAATTATCAATATAAAATAAAAAGCATGATACTGAGGAAAAGTGACACTCATTCTAGAGGCGGTAGTGTGACGTCAACCACTCTTACTTAAGTATTATTATACGTGTAAACAGTGTTCATTAATTATCAAAAACATTTAAATTTGTATAAATCGTCCATTTTTTATCTTCTAAAGTTTAAGGATGTTTAGTCTTAAAAAAGATAATACATTAGTATAAGGGGCTTTGTATTTCGAAACACGACAATCGGCACATCGCTTGACCTTTTTTAACGCGATAAGTAAAATGTTATGAAGAGACAATTACAACTTCAACATACGCTATGTCTACATTAAACTTGTCCCAACAGAATCTTCAAAGTGTCAATCATTCAGAACAATGATGTCAGTGATATTTATTAAACCATTCCCACATGCACCCAATTTGTAGCAGACGACTTCGTATGGAAATCACAAATAAACGAACATATATCAATAATTATTTAATAGATTGGAAAACTATGTTTCAAAAGGAGAAAGAGCTCATTTGTATGAGCAATGTTTTTTGCCGCATTGTTGTTAAAATTCGTCTTCTGTAGATGCGTTAAAATGCGTCTGTAAATAGGAATGGGTATTGAGGTTGTAACCGTAAAAGAACCCATACAAGTAAAGAATTGCTCAAACAAGGAATTTCCCCTAAGTTACAAGGTTTTATAATCTGTTCTCACATATAGACGAGTTTTGATGTGTGTGCATCAGATGACTCATAATGAGTACGTTCTGCTTTTGCCACAATGTTATTAAATGTGTTCAATGGTATTTAATGATAAAACAGTGTGATAAATAATTATGATTTGATCTATAAAGGGTTTATTCATGCCCAGATGTTTCAAATGTGCATGTTTTGTATGTGATGACATTGTCTTTAATGTTCATGTTAATATAATAGCTTTTATTTTTTCAAAACATACTATGGATATCTTAACGAGAAAATGTGTATACTGTTTAAAATCGCTCTGATCGGACTGAGCCGATGGACAAGATAATCTGAGTCGACACTGTTCAGAAATACCAACTTGTAACTGTTATCATGCAGTTGCATAATTATGACTTTGCTATTAGTAAATATGAAATACATATATAAAACGAACTATATCATAAATAACTTGAATCGTATATCTCTGAATTTAACTCAATCTGAGTTAACCCTTTCCCAGATAAAGACGGTATTAGAAGCCTCTGCAAATGACTACTTTGCAACATCTATTTCTATTAAATATTATAATTAATTGCTGAAACGAGCCATTTTTCATGATGTTACAACATCTTAAACTTTATATCATTAGTCGTCTACTTGTTGTTGATGTTCTAATTGTTTACTTTCGATGTTTTCTCAACAGACGACTATATGAATTGGGTATTATGGAACGTCTTCAGTATCGAAAAGAAATCAAATTTAAAGATAAATCAAGTGTTCAATATCTCTAGTGTTCGGTAAACCATCATTCACTTGTATGTGATAATTAAGTATTGGGAACGAAAAGCAAAGACACGTTTAAGATAATGAATGTTTATCAGGTACTTCAGGAAAACAAACCTTAACCTAATTATTATATATGTGGAACAGCGCCTGTCTGCTTAGTATGGAACCAAATGGATACGTCTTTATTAAAGTTTCTACGACTTATTGACGAATTGTGCATAGACAGATCAGGTCGCGAAGATACGCGGACTGATCTGAATTAAGACTTTTCGCAAATTAGTCTTCTACAAATGGGATGACAATATATGTAGAAAAGCAGCCAGTTGCTTGGAAATAATGTCGTTTGGAGTGCTGTTGTGCGAAAGCCAGGAAACAAATGGGTTGGTGAACTGGTCCCCGTGATTTAACTGAACAATTGATGTAAGCGGTGCAAAACCCCAATCAATGCTAAAACTTAAAAGGACTTAAATTCAGTAAGAACACTATATGGCATTACAGTTTGTCTTTACACTAGTTAGTAGCTAAACACTGAAGAAAATAAGAAAAAACGAAAATAAGGAAAAATGAAAATAAAAAAAAAAAAACTATCCGATCAGATGGACAAGGTGATCTGAACCTAACTTTTCAGAAATAACAACCTGTACCATTTCTCATACACGGTGTCATATTTCCTCTCGTTACTCAGTTCAGTCATATGTACTTACTATTCGACAGCGGCGATAACAAAGTTTTGCGATAAACACTTTTACACACATATAACACCGAGCCCCGGTAGTGACGAGGCTTGTCAATCAACCCAAGAGTTATTAGTTCATATCCCAGCTCTTTCTGACGTTTGACAACAGTCAAGGCGATATATAAGATCATGTGTCGTTCTCTAAAATTATATGTGAAAAAGCAGCCAGTTGCTTTGAAAGACTGTTTTGTGGAGAACTGGTATGAAAAAGCGTCGAAATACACGTGATTTGGTTAAAATTGTTAAGATGGCGTTAAATCCAAATCAAACAATCTTAAATCTAAGGTTCCGCAGCTGCCTTTGTAAACAATAGAGGAAAAACTTTATAAGTTCATATTATCGTCATAACGAAAATATTGTGGCAACAGAATGGATTACTCATTACCATGAATTTTTACTTAGGCCACAATACTGTCAACAATCATTTGAATCTTCCCTTCAAATTCACTCAGTCAGTAATGAAAGCTTTTCATTTGCCTTAATATTTTTATTCAAGCAATAAGACTTATATAAAGGCCAGTGTCTACACTTCCGAGGTGAAGTTCATATGTGAGAGCCTTCACATAATATAATACTTCAATACACTTTTTCCCACATATAATAGATATGAAGCAGATAATTTTGAGAATACAAACTGTCTCTCCGTATATTCACATTTTCCCACATATAAAATATATACAGCAGACACATTTGAGAATATTAACTGTCTCTCCATATATTCACCCTTTCCCACATGTAAACATATATGCAGCAGACACGTTTGAGAATACAAACTGTCTTTCCGTATATTCACCTTTTCCAACATATAATAAATATGAAGCAGATACTTTTGAGAATACAAACTGTCTTTCCGTATATTCACCTTTTCCCACATATAATAGATATGAAGCAGATAGTTTTGAGAATACAAACAGTCTATCTATATATTCACCTTTTCCACATATAATAGATATGAAGCAGATACTTTTGAGAATACAAACTGTCTCTCGGTATATTCAGTTTTTCCCGCATATAATATATATGCTGCAGACACTTTTGATAATACAAACTGTCCCTCCGTATCACTGTTTGCATATGCAATAAAACCCAAAATCGTATTACTTGGTTTATATTATCTGAGAAAAAATGCAATTAAGAAACTCTCGTTTTCGCATCCAATCATAATTGCTTTTAACTCGTTCAATATTGCCAAGACGTAAATACTATAAGCCGCATCTCCACACGATTTGGGGTCCAAAATAAACTTATCTACAGCAGACGATGTAGAAAGCATATTGGCTATACTATGCGAATCTATACTAATGAATGTCAAATGACTATACAGAGTTGAAAACATTGTTGCTAAAGTGGTTTGTTGCGTATGCGTCAAAAGGCGTATGCAAGTGAGAAAAGGAATGTGCCTAGAGCATCCGCGGACTCGTCGGTTTGCATGTAAGACTACAAGTACAAATACAAAAACTCTTTTCGCCGAATCTAGCGATTTTCGGGTCTTAATGCATCTGTGTACGGTGCAGATTCAGGTAAATCTTTAGCATGCTTTAGCATTCACACAGTCCTCACCAGAGTCCTCACCGTCGGTTTGCATGTAAGACTACAAGTACAAACACAAATACTCTTTTCGCCGAATCTAGCGATTTTCGGGTCTTAATGCATCTGTGTACGGTGCAGATTCAGGTAAACCTTTAGCATCCACACAGTCTCACCAGAGTCCTCACTGTCGGTTTTCATGTATGACTACATGTATAAATACAAAAACTATTTTCGCCGAATCTAGCGATTTTCGGGTCTTAATGCATCTGTGTACGGTGCAGATTCAGGTAAACCTTTAGCATCCACAAAGTCTCACCAGAGTCCTCACTGTCGGTTTGCATGTATGACTACATGTATAAATACAAAAACTATTTTCGCCGAATATATCGACGTTCGGGTCTTAATGCATCTGTGTACGGTGCAGATTCAGGTAAACCTTTAGTATCCACACACTGTCGGTTTGCATGTTTGATAATGAATACAAACCAATTTAGTGTCTTAATGCATCCGTGTACAGTTAAGACTCAGACTTGTCTTGAGCATCCACACAGTCCTCACCAGAGTCCTCACCGTCGGTTTGCATGTAAGACTACAAGTACAAACACAAATACTCTTTTCGCCGAATCTAGCGATTTTCGGGTCTTAATGCATCTGTGTACGGTGCAGATTCAGGTAAACCTTTAGCATCCACACAGTCTCACCAGAGTCCTCACTGTCGGTTTTCATGTATGACTACATGTATAAATACAAAAACTATTTTCGCCGAATCTAGCGATTTTCGGGTCTTAATGCATCTGTGTACGGTGCAGATTCAGGTAAACCTTTAGCATCCACAAAGTCTCACCAGAGTCCTCACTGTCGGTTTGCATGTATGACTACATGTATAAATACAAAAACTATTTTCACCGAATATATCGACGTTCGGGTCTTAATGCATCTGTGTACGGTGCAGATTCAGGTAAACCTTTAGTATCCACACACTGTCGGTTTGCATGTTTGATAATGAATACAAACCAATTTAGTGTCTTAATGCATCCGTGTACAGTTAAGACTCAGACTTGTCTTGAGCATCCACACTGTCTCACCAAAGCCCTTCACCGTCGGTATGCATGTTAGAATAAGAATGAACAGGTTCTATTTACCCCGTTTAGCTATTTTAAGGTTCCAATGCCTCTGTGTACAGTGAAGACTTAGATGAGCATTGATAATGCACACAGTCTCACCAAAGCCTTCACCGTCAATTTCAATGTTATAATAAGACTGAATATGTTATGTTTGCAGCGTCTAGCTATTTAAGGGTTCCAATGCATCTGTGTACAGTGAAGACTCAGATGAGCATTGATAATCCACACAGTCTCACCAAAGCCTTCACTGTCAGTTTCAATGTTATAATAAGACAGAATGTGTTATGTTCGCAGCGTCTAGCTATTTAAGGGTTCCAATGCAACTGTGTACAGTGAAGACTCAGATGAGCATTGAGAATCCACACAGTCTCACCAAAGCCTTCACCGTCAATTTCAATGTTATAATAAGACTGAATATGTTATGTTTGCAGCGTCTAGCTATTTAAGGGTTCCAATGCATTTGTGTACAGTGAAGACTCAGATGAGCATTGAGCATCCACACAGTCTCATCTAAGCCATAAACATGTAAAAACAAGAATGACAAACAATATTACTTTCTCGTCAAGCGATTTTGGAGACGTTATGTATCTCCATACATGGAGCACTTCGTCGAGTCTTTAACATTCTTAAAGAAGTCTCAAACGAGCTTTCTCTGTCCTTCCCTGTAAGTTATTCCTAAATTATTATTTCGAAACAAAACTAGATGTATAGCTCCCTTAGTTATGCAAATGTGCATTTGATATATGATCCGATTTCCTAGAATAAATTAGATCATAACTCGCCCTACGTTTTCAATCATCAATATCTTCAAAGAGCATGCAAATTGTATAAGTTTTGGGATCTAAAAAAAAAAAAGAAAACACCTTGACTTGATAACACTTCATTTTCCTTATAATTGCATGTCATTGTATATATTGTACAAAGGTGAGCAAACCAATATTGTAATAAAAGTCTCCTTTTATTTTCTTCTTCTTCTTCTTCTTCTTCTTCTTCTTCTTCTTCTTCTTCTTCTTCTTCTTCTTCTTCTTCTTCTTCTTCTTCTTCTTCTTCTTCTTCTTCTTCTTCTTCTTCTTCTTCTTCTTCTTCTTCTCCTTCTTCTTCTTCTTCGTCTTTTTTTTCTTCTTCTTCTTCTTAGAAAAATACAGGAAAATACATGTTTATCTCATTAACAAATCGTAATTATTGAATATAGTTCATAACATTGTGGTAATCGAAAACGGCTACTTATGAGCATGTCTTCTTTTGCCATAGTAATTTCAAAAGTCCTCTGTTGCAGATACGACCACTTACGTCTGCAAGTGGGAAAGGGTTTAAACACAATAATAATTAAATTATTATCACCCGCCTTTAACATGGCTCGGTGTGGTTAACGAGTACGTGCTCGTGAATACACAATTTCTACGTTTATCAGAGGACATTGTAAGTAGTTCGAGAAGCTCGTACATTTCCACTGGGTATATATGTGTATTGCAACGTTGTTAGAGCCATTCGAGGCTTTGGCGTAGATTAAAGACCCGTCAGACTGGACGGCCACTATCCACGACTATACGGCCACCAGCAAATGTACAAGGTTGCCGTCAAACGAGAACAAAATGAGAGAAAAAAACACGAAATAATTACAAACTTGAAAGAAGCGGGGCTCTTATCGCAACATTTACGATAATACCGTGTTCTCACGGCGCGCACGTCATAACTTCCTTGGCCTTGGCAAGTGCGATCCCGAGGCACTCTAACCACGACCATGGGGTTATTACCACTTGTCTTCTACGTGTATTTCGACTGCACGGCGTACTCACGGCGTTTCTATGTGATCATGGCGACTCTATAAGCTGGTCAGATTTTCGGAAGTTTCTGATGCATGAACTTTAAAACGGCAGTTTTTAAAGCAGGTTGAACATGAAAATCATGGTCGCCATAGGAGCGTAGTTAAAGCTTGGTAAAAACGCCAGGGTCGTATTAAAAACTCCGTAAACGCAGTTGGAATTCCAATAATAGAGTCATATGCGCACTAGGAGCCCATTGTGGATGTGGTGCAATCGCGCAACAGTATTGAAATTATCGTAACAACGCACAGACAACGCCAGAAGTACTCCGAAAGCATGGTGGGGTCGTGGCAGTCACGCGAAGGTCGTAGTAAGGGCACCATGAAGTCCACTTTCTAATCGTCTTAGCCACGCGTGTACTGTTCATTTGATACGTTCATGGATAGGTTACGTCGCTTGTCTAACGACCTTCGCGACCCCAACGGGTTCTCGTCGCGTTTCAGGTCAGATCGCCGAACCTTGTCGTTTGTTTTTAACATTCTCAAAACAAACGCCGTGACTCGGCGATAATTGCCGATCTTGGTGACCACAACACGATTTATGGCGTTTCCACAATGCTTATGGCGATCTTGGTGGCTCTGGGCCTATTGTCTGATCTCTCTACAATCACATCACCGATCCTGTTATATTCAAACTGAAATTTGCTCTTATAAAAGCGTATCTATAATGATAATGATAATTATAAACTCTTACTTTGTCGTTTTCGTTACATGTTGGTCCAGTTTTGCAGCTATTATTCTAATCGGAATTCATAATTATCCAGTCTGGTTTGTCACCGATTGTTCCGAATATCTATCACCGAGAGAACCCTCGTCATGCGCATGGGCAATGTTCGGTTAACCCTTTCCAACTTATCTCAAATATGCAGCAGATGACTTTGAAAATGAACTAGGCAAGATATAGTAAATATGTATAAATAAAAGTATATTTATTGAATAGAGATTACAATATTTTGGCAAATAAAGAATGTGCTCATAATGAGCAATTACTTATTTTGTCAAACTGTTTTTAAAAGTCGTCTGCTGTCGATAAAAAGAAGAATATATTGCGCCGTTTAATGTTTTTGTTGAATGGATTGCCAAATCATTCGCAGCAGTGATCACATCAATATACTTTCTTCTGCTGTATTTTGCTGTTTCTGATCGACATTTAAAATATTCTCAGATTAAGGTACAAATTACCCTTCATAAACGTGTTTTCTATTAACAAGGGGTTTATATGTTCTTGAAGAATTGAAAACTCATTTTTTTAGACTGAATTATCAATGTACATTGTACAACAACTAACAGTTATAAACGTTGCGGACAATATATAAGAGTAAAGCATGATATTCGATACTTACGTTTATCCTTTCCCACAAATAGACATATTTTTGACATATTTTTGAACTACTGCAGCGTTTAAATACATTGTGTCAAAAGACGAAATTGCTCCTAATGTGTCATTTCTCCCTTTGCTACAATGTATTTTAACTCATGTCCTTAATGACACCGTAACTCAAAGAAAGTTTACATTGTTTTGTTTATATTACTTCTTAGTCGTCTGCTAAATATTTACCTTTGTGGTAAGGATTTAAATTATACATTCTTAAAAGGATATCGGATTTTAAAACTTTATCTGTTTTCGTCTGCTTTATTCTGGTCTTCTACACTCTTGTCAATTCGTTCAAAAATAGCTATTTTATTTATTCATGTTTAAAACTGCGTGAGTCTGAGATCAGACTAAACATATTGTGGGGTCTGATCTGGATGTATACAAAAAAACAATGGTTGACGACTCTCCCCACCAGTATTCAAAGAGTTAAATTGTTTAGAGACGTTTTAATTTACTTAAGTGTCTTTAAGTGAGGTTTAATAATCATATCGACTAACGAATCATTGTCTGCTTGGACGCTAAATTAATGTTTTTCGATTAATTGTTGTCTGCCGTAATTTTGCATTAAATAGTTTTCTTAAAAAGTCTAGCTTAAATAAAGCCAATCTGAATGTCAAACAGTTAAGATCCAAGATCAACCCCAATATTTTGTCAGACTCCGATCTGGATGCAAACTCAACGTTTCACATAGGTTATCAACTGTTGGCGATATTCATCGCTAGCGAGCAAAGAGTTACATTGCCATATTGTTTAGAGACGTTTTAATTACCTTAATTTCTTTACAAGTTAGAATCAACAATCCTATCGACTTGTGAATCTTTAAGATAATAATTCGCATAGTTAGTGAAGACGTACTTGTTTACTCTCATATAGCAGTGTTCTGTAGAATGTTTATATATAATATTTCGTTTGCATTATATCGGATTGTATTATATTCATAAATTCAGTAAATATTTATACATCATACATAGGAGTAGTCAGGGACCAAGGTAGCATATCTTAAATAATAACAATGTAAATATTACATTGGATGAATCATAATGTTACCTCATATGGCGTATTTTTGACACTGGTGTATGGACTGACATTAAAAAAACACTTTTTATAATTAATATTCTACAAACAGAACTGAAATCCGGGAATGATATTTCTCCTCTCAAAAGGGTTGTAATAAACGCCCCTGTTTCTATAGTTATATAAACAAAAGATTGAAACAATAGACAATATCATCGTTAACGTTTTTCCACAAACAGACGTATTCGACTAGTTTTCATCAGACCACTTTTGATAACATTGTGGAATTTAATTAGGGAATAAATATTTTCTCACAATCAGCAATTTTCCTTGATGGCACAATGTTGTTAACTCTATTCAATAAAACACTTTAAGTTATAGAGAACTTAATTCATTCCTCGATGTGTTCAACGTCGCCTGTTGCATATTTGGTGTATTTTAGAAAGGGTTAAGACGGCCGAGTTACAATATAGTTTCCCCTTTACGCGATATAGCCGACTTTCCACGTCTCCAATAAAAGGTAATTTTCGAAGACATTAAATGAAAAGATAGCTTGTTTTTGTTGTACGTACTGATATAGACCTATTGGTACATATTAAATCGCCTGTTACTTATTCAAAAACCTGTTGCTTTTGTGAAAAGAAGCATTTTCTATCCAAAATATAATTCAAACTATGAGTATAAACATAAAAGGAACCAGGTCTCCAAGAATTGACTGGCTGAATATAGAGGAAGTGATTAGGAGTCCCAAAACCGACTGCAACTGTGAGTATACCGTAGGGACCAGGTGTCCCAGCACCGACTATGAGTATATAGGAAGGGACCAGGTGTCCCATAATCGACTATGAGTATGAACATAGGGGAGGGTTCAGTCGTCCCAGAACCGACAGCGACTATGAGTATATGGTAGGGGCCAGACGTCGAGTATACCGTAGTGACTAGGTGTCCCAGAACCGACTATGAGTATACGGGAATAGACCAGGAGTCACAGAACCGACTGTGAATATGAATATAGGGGAGTGTTGATATATCCCAGAACCGAATGCGACTATGAGCATATGGTTGGGGCCAGACGTCAAGTATACCGTAGGGACAAGGTGTCCCAGAATCGACTATGCGTATAGGAGTATGGACCAGGAGTCTCAGAACCAACTGTGAGTATGAACATGGGGAAGGGTCCTGTACTCAATGTGTCCCAGAACCGACTGCGACTATGAGTATATGGTTGGGGCCAGACGTCAAGTATACCGTAGCGACAAGGTGTCCCAGAATCGACTATGCGTATAGGAGTATGGACCAGGAGTCTCAGAACCAACTGTGAGTATGAACATGGGGGAGGGTCCTGTACTCAATGTGTCCCAGAACCGACTGCGACTATGAGTATATCGTAGAGGCCAGATCTCCAGAAACCGTCTGTGAGTAAGAGTAAAGGGATGAGACAAGGTGTCCAAGAACTGATTTTGAGTATGAGTATATGGAAAAGGAACAAGTGTCACAGAAGCGACTGCGACAATGAATATACGGTAGGGACTACGTGTCCCAGATAACTGACTGACTACAGTTAAGAACATCATGAAATTAACAAATTTACCGTTCACGCTCACCTCAGCTCCGCTCCGTTCAGTTCCGCTCCGCTCACGTTCCAATCCGCTCTTAAAGCGTTCAGTCGTTAAAATCATTGTGATTGCCTTTTTTCGTTCCTATAAAATTGATTGCTTTTTTACGCTCACTGGAAACGCTTTTTTTCGATCAAAAGTAGTTTCGTAAAATAGTTATCGAGTAAATTGTTGCAACCGCTCAAAGAGTGAAGCATTAATGTGATTAGATATTTTCATTCATTATGATTGTTTCGTTCAGAGCGCAAACTTCTGTTCCACTTCTAAAACGTTCCAACTTTGGTCCAATCACGTTCATGATCTAATCACATTCCACTCAGAATATCAATTGCATGATGTTCTTAACTGTATGAGTAAATGGAAGGGACCATGTGTCCCAGAACTGACATACTGACTATGATTATTGGGAAGGTCTTTCAGTATCTAGAACAAAACAGCATCCCGTATGCTGTTGGCAACATTAACATATACAATTTGAACGATAGTTTCGAGAGCCAAGGATTCTTTTCGTAAACACGGCCGAATAAGTAACATGTAATGTACAATGTAGCAATGGGGCTCTGTCAGTATCTACAACAACAACAGCATCAACATTGTGATTTTCAACATCAACATATGCAGTTTGAATGATGTTTTGGATATTAAAGGCTTCTTGTGGTGAAAACGGCCGTATAAGTAACAGTTATTTTTAATAAGTAGCAGGTTATTTAATATGCACCAGTAACTCACTTTCATCATTTATAACTACAACAACCTCGAGATTGTTGTTAGCAACATAAACATAAGCATGTTTAATGATATTAAGGACAGCCATGGCTTCTTTATTTTGAAGATTTAAATTTTAACAATGGGACTTTGTCAGCATTTACACCAACAACAGCATCATTATAGGGATTTTCAACATAAACATATGCAGTTTGAATGATGTTTTGGATAGCAAAGGTTTCTTTTCGTGAAAACGATCGAATAAGTAACAGCTTTTTGAATATGTAACAAGTTATTTAATAGGTAATTATAGATCTCTGTCAGCTTCTACGACAACCACAACACCACATTTGTGGTTGCCAATATCACCGTATGCAGTTTAAATAGATTTTCTGGATATCAAACAACAGGCGTCCGAATTTCTATCATAGCAAAAAATGCGGAAATAATACTCAATACCTCGTTAAAAAAATCAAAACGTCTCTCTATATTGTCTATACGCTTTGATAAAAATGATCGTAATAACACGGGGAATTCCGCACGTGTTACTATAAATAGCCCCTCTATACGTGCATATAGTGTAATAATAATGACAAGGTGTGCAACGGTGTTTTACCCACTCGCTCGATTCGGGCTATAATTTCCGCAGAAAAACGTCTTAAACGACCTGGTCCCAGGTTGAGACAGGTTCATAATTGATTTTTCTCGTGATCCACCACATCCATATTTGCCAACCGACAAATACGCCGGCGTTTTTAAGCTTAATGTTCATTATATTTGGAAATTTGCAGTTGTCCTTATCGCCATGTGCTGACGTCACAATAATCACGTTCCGCAGCGAATATTTAACTCGAAATGACGCGCTTTTTTAGAATATTGTACATGAGCAATGTTTGTTGGGGTTGGCATTTTATTATTTTTCTTCTACGGAATGTTGCAAATTGTGACGTCAGCGCATGTTTGCGTTCAATTCCTATATCATTCAATATATGGACATAGCAAGTATTGCAATTATAAAGTGTTCTTGTTAGACTTTCGGGATCGGTAATTCCATGTCCAAATGTAATCTGCAGTGAGCCCCCGTGCTGTCAACACTTTCAGTGCTTTGATTGATACAGTGTCTAACCTTGTACTCCGTTTCGCTCCAAGGCTCGTTTAGACAACAACGCATATCCCTAGATTAGCAGGCTTTACGTCTAGAATGCCCTTCTAAGACGTCGATCTAAGAGATGAGGTTGTCGATTTTAGACTCCACCCCTCATTATCTTTCTATATAGCCTCATGTTCAATAAGAACGCCAAGTCATGCTGAAACAAGTTTGAAATTGACTTAACAAAGATTAATCAATTAGTATTTACATTTTATTTATTGTTATTTCTAATAAGTGTTTAGTTCATATGAAAGTCGCCAGTTCCCCTCGCCATGTGTTTCTTTATTGTCCCGCACCAGTTTCATAAACAAGTATTAACCATACTACAAAGACATTAAGGAATCCACCTTGTCCTTTTATTTGAATGAGATTTCTAAGCATGTACATCTTTTATTATAACAATAGAATATTGAGAGTATCGTAAATGGCACCATCTGAGGAAAATGGCAACATCTATCAACATGAAAAAGTAATTGAAATCATGTAGAAAACATTGTGGAAATAGGAAGAACTGATATTATATGAGCACTTCCTCCTTTTCTGTTGATTGTTTTTAAAAGTCATCTGCTGCGAATGCATTTTAAGTCATTTGTATTTGAGAAAGGGTTAAATGCTTCAGAGATACATACACATCAATTTGGAAATGTTACTTAAAGGAATATGTTAGAGTCATAATCTTTCAAAAACAAAACAAAACAAAATGTGAAATATCTTAAGTAGGAATTTTCATGCCAGGTTGAAATCAAATAACAATAGGAGGAAATACCATAATGTATAAATATTCCTATTTACTCTATACTGCACAATACTACAATCTACAGATCTACGTTTTTTCTGACAAAGACATTTGAACAAATAAATACCTGTGTCATATCATGTTACTTAAACTTTTCCACATATGGACGCTTTCTGACGCCTCTGCAACATTTTGGTAAAACGTGAAATTGTTCATTATGAGCAATTTCTCCTTTTACCAAAATATATGGCCCTTGACTCGAAATTATATGTCCTTGACATTTCAAGGTTACATGTTTCCCTTTGTTCTGTGTTTGTAAACATAATAATCTGATTTAAGTTTGTTCAATGACCTTTACAATCCTTTTTGTCACTTAAATAACATATCAATACATCTTGACAAATATGTAGCCGATGACTTTAAGATATGATTTCAAAAACAGTGGCACCTTAAGATATGTTGATACTGAAGATAGCTGGTTGTTTCGGTGTAAGATCTCTATCTTGCTAACAATTGTTCAGTTTTGCCCTGTTTTAACCCTTTTCCATATAAAAAAAATCTGCAACAGAGGACTTTCAAACTATCTATGTAAATCTATGAGAAATACTTCTAAAAGAAAGTTGGAAATATTGTAATAAAGTTGGAAACATTGTGAAAAAAATGAGAAATTGGGAATCCGTTAACCCTTTCCCACATGCTAGTACATTTTGACACACCTGCAGCATATGCCCTTTGAAATCATTGTCACAATATTATCTATTTAATAATTAAACAGTCATTTATGGAGGATTTTCACATTTTGTCTAAGATTTGTTAAGCTGTTTGTGGAAGTCTGTATAAATGAAAAGATCAACAGTGAAATGGATCACTAGATAATTTCATTCTTTTAAACATTGAGTTTCTCAATAATCCTATGTAAAGTATGTAATAAACACATCACTCTACCTTTTCCCAAAAATATTGGGCTTTCTGACGCCGCTGCAACAGAGGACTTTGTTAACATTGTAGCAAAAGGAGAAATATCACCACTGACCGCAATGATTTCAACTCTATTTGATAATTAGATCTACATTAACAGACGTTTTCCAAATTTTGCCCAGATATTAACCAAGTCGTCCGCTGCAGATTTGGTGAATGTTGAAAAGGGTAAATGCGTTATGTTTAAAACTTCTGTCTTCTATACTCTATACTGCACAATACTACAATCTACATATCTAAATATATTTCTGACAAAGGCATTTGAACAAGTAATTATCTGTGTCATATCATGTTACTTAAACGTTCCCACATATGGACGCTTTCTGACGCCTCTGCTACAGTTTGGTAAAACGTGAAATTGTTCATTATGAGCAATTTCACCTTTTACCACACTATTATCAACCTCATTAACAATATCACAAAAGCTTTAATTGGTTGTTTAAAAAAAATATGCTTTAACGATATTATCATTCAAAAATACATTTGTTCTGAAATTATTTGACGCCTCTGCAACAGGAGAATTCGTTAACATTGTAGCAAAAGGAGAACTATCACCACTGACCGCAATGAATTCAACTCTATTTGATATTTAGATTTACATTAACAGATGTTTTCCAAATTTTGCCCAGATATTTACCAAGTTGTCCGCTGCAGATTTGGTGTATGTGGAAAAGGGTAAATGATTTATGTTTAAAACTTCTGTCAGGAGATGCCAGTTATTCTGATATTTCTTTTATTTGGAAATATTACCTTCTTGTTAAACAAACTTGGTAAATTCTGTTGCAAAATGCAGGTTTACAACTGCATCCACACGAACTATCGGAGACTTTGACTCAAGTCATGAACCTACTGTCCAAGCATCTAGATTGGCAATGGGTTGCACAAGCAATGTAGTTATAATACAACAAAACAGGAGACATTTTATCGAAAATGGCATGTTATAAGGGTTTATTGAATTTGACTGGTTTAAACTCTAATTGTGTATAAACTAAAAAAAAATCAACAATAATGAAATCAAATTGGAGCAGATATTGATGTGATATCTTAATTAAAGTTCAATTGATATAACCAACATGATTTTTTTAAACAGCAACATATAACTACTTTATTAAGTATTCGCCAATTGTCATCATTAATCGAATGATCATCGGATATAACTTGCAAACAAAGAAGACATATGTTCGGACACTATTTTTCCGGATACGTGGTACGACGAGTTTCAAAGTGAATTAAATTAATATATTTGATAGTCAAGTAAGTTGTGTAGGTCGCTGTAAAATAGACATTTATTGAAAATGGCCGAATAAGTAATGAATAAGCAACAGTTTTATAATAAGTAACAGGTGATCTTATATGTTTCAAACGATCTCTATCAGTATCTACAACAACAACAGCAGAATCCCATATGTCAACATTAACATATACAATTTGAAGGATATTTGGGAGAACAAAGGCTTCTTTTCATGAACACGGCCGAATAAGTAACATGTTTATGAATAAGAAAAATGTGATTTAAGATGTACCACTGGGTCTCTGTCAGCATCTACAATAACAGCAACATTAACATAGTGATTTTCAACATCAACATATGCCGTTTGAATGGTGTTTTGGATAGCAAAGGCTTCTTTTCTTGGAACGGTCGAATACGTAACGTTTTTTTTTTTATAAGTAACAGGCTATTTAATTATCTACCAGTAGGTCTCCCTCAGTATCTACAACACTAACATCAGCACGTTTGTTGTTGGCAACATCAACATACGCAGTACCTAAGTTAAAATCTGAATACGTAATGAATAAGGAGCAAGGAACAAGTTACCTAACTTTACATTTGAATAAGGAACAAGGAATACGTAACCAACTTCATATTTGAATAAGGAATACAGAGCAAGTAACCAATTTTACATTTGAATAAGGAATATGGAATGAACTTCATGGAGGTAATCTTGCCAGGGAATAGGATTTATATCAGAAATTTCCTGTAATAGTCTTGTATTATCCATTGTAATAGTCTCTCCGGCATTTCGTACGTTTCTGTTCAACAAAATATTCAATGGCTTCACATGCTTATCTTATACATCTTCAACATGATATGTCTGCCTGACTTATGATTCACCCGTCCGTGAAAATATGAGTATAGGTGCCACCAATTACAGGGAAACAACAAATTGTGTTGCCGTTTGCTGCATGTCATTGGAAGAGTTTAGAATGTTCCGGACATAAACATGTTATCACTTTTCTATCTAAAACATATTTTGATATCATCGGGTTGATGCTGTAGTCTGTGAAAGTTGGAAATATACAATGACTATTTTGTATTCATATTTCTAAAAAAGTATGATCGGTTAGTAAGATTTCATGACTACTACCTCATATTCTGACTGTATTGCACAGTTAAACTTAGATTGGGTATTCTGGACAAATGCATGTTAACAATGTCCTATCTAAAAATAGTATGACATATACATGTTGTTATTGTTGTAAACTATGAGAGGGAGAAAGCAACGATCGGTAAATTCATTCATATAACTAAAATAATTAATTAGGTTAGGGTTCGTGAATTCCTCACTGTAATGGAATATATTGGAATGATATATTGCCATATTTTAGCATATTCTGGACAGATGCATGTTAAAGCTTTCGTAACATCCACAGATTGTTGTTGTTGTCTTTTTCAGTAAGGTCAAAGGTCCGACAGACCTTGTCAGTTATGATAGAAATCGTTTTAAATATAGAAACGAGTGTAATTAAACGAGATTATCACATTTCAGAGTCCTTGTTTAATTCCAACGAGTAGGTATTCTCTTATTTCATCATTTCCTCTAGAAACATTTTGTTTATTTTGAAATGTTCTTTTCGTCCAACCAAAAGATAAGAATATCCGTCGTGACTGTGCCGTTAATCTTTTGTAGACACAATGTTTATCTTAAATGTCTATGTTGTCTAGGTAATTTCAATATCATTGCCTATAAAGGAAAAATCGCCGGCTACGCCATAGATTTGTGTACCCGAAAAGGCAATCATTTGAAAAACTGAGACACGTAAACGTTATTTTTCCTAATATTACTTTTTAGTGTTAACAGACGAAGTTCGACACCTTTGTTAAATTGTTATTTATAAACGAACGCTGTACTTGATCGTAGTGCTGTGAGTGATGTGATAATGATGACATCATCTTATTACGTTATCGTAAACATAATGATCAGAGTTGATATTGTCACGTGCAGGCTATACATCATGTATGTTAGATATAAACAACAAGTCTCACTTTTTGTTGAACCTAGTACGTTCAGTTATATGTAGACGTTTCTCGTATAAACTACCAGTGCATATGGAAAAAGTATGAGTTTTTAGAACTGTAAACAACTTACCAGGCTTCAATCTCGAGAATATCTCTTACTTGCATGTGTACCTCTACAATTGTGGACACGATGAGTTAAAAGATAAGACAACATGTTTTACAAATGTATTAATTATATTATTGAGTTTTGAAATTCATTGTTCTCTAGGAAAGCAGCAATGGCAAAAACAATGTTATCGCCTAAATTTCATACACTATTACATCAAAATATGCAGGATTTTGAATCAATTCAAAATGATTCACACTGCGGTAGCCCATTATGTAATGTTTGGGATTGTCGGTCAAGGCATCTGAGATCGAATCCCCGTTCAGTCATTCATTTTTCCCGGTGGTTGTCATCGGCCAAAGTGTCAGAAGCCATTACCTTACATAAGTTGGCTAAATGTTTATATTTGAAATTATGCGTAAATTAAAAATTAATGTGACATCGGCATGTTTTAACTTAAAATCTCTAGAGGCCACATATTGTTGCTCATATTCATGACGGTCAAGCTGTAAATAGGGTCATCAAAAACTAGAGCACCCGGTCAAATTTGAGAAAACCTTAAGAACACTTAAAATGCCTCATATGTATTAAAAACATCATCGAAGTTCACCAGAACATTCATTTCCATCAAGTCTAGTTCATGGTTGAAATTCGGTAAAAACCTATGTCAGTTTGTCAAATTGAAAACCGTAGAAGCACAACACATAGTGAACATATTTTTAAATATTTGTTTCTTTGTAACCGGTATATCAAGGTGGTTAAAGAAATTATTTCTAATGCGGCTGATCTCAAATTAACGAATTAACTTGTTAGTTGTTATTAATAAACATATATTTCAAACGCAGTATTTAGTTAATCCTGGTTGGCGCTGGTCCAATCCAATTTATCAAGAATATCATTGTTTATCTATGTTTCCAACTCTGTATGTAGGTCATTCGCAATGCTTTCAGATTCCTCCATGTCTTCCGAGAAAACTGTTACTTCTTTTTAATGGAATCATTACAGATAACCAATTGTCACCAAACAGTTCGATCTTTCTTTTATTTATATTAAAATGAGCATCTGCCATTTAATCTGTACCCCAGTGAAAACAATTATTCAGCAACTTTCTCATGTGAGTCATGTCAACTTTAATATATCTATCTACATTCTGAAAAAAGACTAACGACAGTGAATACTGTCGCTAGATCGCAGTGGTTGGTGTTTGTACGTTTGCTAGGGCCTTGGAAGATCTATGTCTATCTTTATTGAAATTCTGCCGTATTGTGAACGTTTAAAAATTCATCCACATTCCATTTACGTTCTTTTATCATTTGGTTTAGCTATACCAAGATAGTGCAGTAGAAGGCCACAAACAACTTGAGTGCATCTTTCAGCGAGGCAGTACATACGTCGAACATGCTTGTCCCTTTGGGGTATTGCCGATGCCATTATTTGAAGCTTGACCTGACAAAAAATATAATAAACTTATGTAAGTTATGTCATATCCAATATTTTAAGCTGTATATAAACAATTTAATAAATGTATGGCCAAGGTCCGTAATATCTTCTCTAAAATGCCTTTTTCCTTCTAAATGTTATTTCCATTCCATCTTTATTATGATATGCTCATATAAATTGTAAATTTACAGTAACGTATACACAATGCTAAAATTGATGATCTAATCATTAAACAAAGAACTATTGCAAATTCCTTGCACGCTTTGAACTGCATATCATATCATATAAATTAATACGAAACACTCTTAATACGTGTACAATAGAAAACGGTATTATCAAACAAAATTACATATGTTGTTCATTTTCAGTTCAACTACGTTTTCAAAGTGTCTTTCAGTGGATAAACTGTATTGATAAGAAATAAATCTAAAACAATTCACCAATGATATTCATCACGGTATTCATAAATAACTGTATATAGGCAGTAGTCATATAATATGTTCGAGTTCTCCTATTGTTCATCAAATTCACTCACGAAATTTGATTAAACCACCTTATGCTTTGGATTGCAAATCGCGATACAATATCTACTATAGTTTATGTTCATACCGTGGAAACATTGTATAAAGTATGCTTGATTTAAAAATTCATTCCCACGTGATTCGTTATGTTTATGATCCACTATAGCGAATTGATCACTTTAAATACACCACTAGCAACCAGTAAAAATTCAAAAGAGTTACATTTGAACTTTATTTCGTCATCGCTTTCTGATTATTTTCCAGTTCTGTATCACATATACATAGGACAAGTGATGAACAGAAAACACACACTGAGATATGGTATCAATTTGTTCCCTTTTTGATGAAATCTTAATATTTTGATATATTATGATCACCCTATGTCCGTTTACAATTTTAACTTCAAACAACATTTCCGCCAAGACCACCCGACCATTTTGAACGAATTTGTAAAGAAAATGGTACTTGTATTTTTTTTTATAAACCTGTAGCAAAAATTGTACATCATGTGTGCAAGTAATATTAATTGGTTAATGCAACAAGCCCACGGGGTAAAATCAGAAAACGGGTAAAATAACAAAGCTTTAATGTGTTTCTCTTCTGAATCGGTTTGTCTGATTCCAAGATAACAATACATTAATATTCCATAGGTGACCATTTACAAAATTTAGATAGCATCGAAAAGGGGGTTATATCGAAAAACTTTCAAATTATTCTTATCTAAATCTGAGTCTCTGATTTCAAGTTCGTTTTGCTGAACTATTCCTCATTTAACCTTCTGCAAACAAATCAATCCATACTGATTGGTTGTCAAGTATGACTGCCAATGACTGGGGGTAACTATTCCTACTTTTGTGTAATTATTTCCTACGTTTTGTTTTGTTAACGCCTTAATACGAATATAAGTGTCAATTTTTGAGATGCGAATTAATTTAACAAAGCTAAATATAAAATAATATCGTGGCAATTTGACATAGGGTCTTTGTTATCAATGGAAAGCAGGCTGAGTGATGGTGAATTGTGCCCAGAGACAATATAATGCATATACATGTAATAAAGTGTTCCTTATATGCCCAAGATGAGAGATTTCACCTTCTCACACAGTGATTTCAAAAGTAGTATGTTGCTTGGCACTTTAAATGTCGTCTGCTTTGGGGCCTGAAATAACATCAAATCGATACGTTTTAAAGTATGATGATATTTGAATATTATATTCCTTAAACTCGCGTTGAGTAAAGGTTATTCAGATACACTCACACTTGAATCTGACATATTATTATAAGTATACAAACAAGTGTAATCAATTATTTCATTATTTAGATATTTCATTTACCAATATGCATATTACTTAACAAAAGTGTTCTTATGTTTGTGTATAGGCGGCAGCTTACTGCTATAAAGTGTGGAATTTGACCGTTTTCATTCAGTAACGAATTGTCTACATATACTACCAAGTGGATACTCTTAAGATTCACTAGTGCAATTGCAGTGGTCTTAACAATAGTACAAAGCGCCAAGATGTATTAAATTTAATCAAACAATAGAATACTGATATTCTATGACTACAAGAAAGTCACTTCACTGCATACATTGAATAAATATATACTCGGATTGTAAAGGAAGCTGTTTCTTTAGCCATGGTACATCCAACTCGAAAGATGTTGCAATACTACTTAAAAAGCAGCTAGACATTAAAAGTCTCAATTGTAAAAGGAATTTAATTTGTGCGATATTACGTTTATTCTTATCACTTTTTTTGCACCTAATATTAATTGTTCTTGAACAAGTTTTTGAAATTCTTTGGATTTAGACATACTAACGGATCCCAAATTTTCTATTATATCCGGTTAAAAATGAAACAAACGCCTCTTAGGCTCATCGCTCAGTGTTTGATTGTTTATGGCATAGAAACTTCGTAATCACGTTGTAAGTGTAAATAAATAGAAAGCTTGAACATTATTATACACATCTGTGCAGTAACTGCTCGCGTTTATTGATGTTTTGTGTGTTTTAGGACATTTAAAACTTTGAAGAAGACCGACCCTAATATGTCTGCAGCATTCTCTTTGCTGAACTCATTAATATAATTAGTTGTTTGAAATATTAAGAATAGTGAACAATGTGTTATGTTCTCGTGATATCTGTATTGATGATATAGGTTTAGCGGTTACGTCTGGTGTATTGCAAGCAGACGCCTGAAGTGTGTTATCGATTTAAATTTGAAGGGGAATAATCGATAATTACTTAATTCCAGTAACTCATAGTTTATCTCCCTTTATTCACTCAATAAGAAGTGCGGACAATGATCAAATGTTTTCAAAATCGGTTATAACTCTGATTAATTGTACCAATTCCTATGGTCGTTTTTGTTGTTGTTGGCATCCTGCTAATTGTTGTAAACACCCTATAAAGCTTTTAGGGTGAGATTTTCCTATACTCATTATTTATTATTTCTTGTTTATATAACGTTTAAAGTTATTGTATATAAATGTTTTATCATTTTTCTAATAATCATGTGTTACAAACATAACATTTCAAATGTTTGACATAATTGTAAAGCGCTGTCAGTGTCTGAGTTATCTGCACATTCACTTGCCGTATAAGTGGCATCTTCATCGCTAACATTTATTATAAAAGTGTCAATCGCCTTTTCGATAGCTACATTCTCCTCACAGAACGCCACGTTTCTTCCAATCGTCTGGTGCTATAGAGATTCCGTTCATGATGATTTTGTGGGTTTTTTAGGCACGCATGGTCGTGTTCTCGTAAAGCATGTTCAAGTATGCAACATGGTTCAGGCCTTTTTTTCTTGTATTAATCAAGTAATTATGTTTTCAACATTTCCTTCTCGAACGCAATGTCATTTCTTTGCAACCATTGAATAATTAACCTTTTAATAGATGATTGTGTTGGAAATTTGTATTGTTGAACATTATGATATGCTGCATTATCAACGACGAGGACATTGCACATCTGCACGTTGTAGCGAAACATTGTAGATCCCGAAGAAGCTATATGCGGATACATGGACCTGTGTCTACGCTGGTCGCAAGTGCTCTGTGTGCAGGCTTATTTAGCTTTAGTTTAAACTTATTTAGTTTACATCGATTTCGAAACAAGCTTTAAGCTTATATTTATCACGCTCGATGTCTGCTTCCTGGATACTTTACCAGTTATAAAAGTAATTATTAAGCTTTACAAACTTTACAAGGAAATAAATTTACAAAAAGTTTTAAACATTGTGGCATAAAGAGAATTCACTCAATTTGAGCAATTTTCCCCCTTTTCACAATGTTTTCAAACGTCGTCTATTTGTAACCTTTTGAAATGTGGAAAAAGGAAATCTAGAACAACCAAGAGAAATAGATGGTGCCAAGTAACTTATTAACCCTTTCTCACATGTAAAATAATTTAAATGTGTATCTGGAACTACATTGGTCAAAAGTCACAGTCTTGCTCGTTTTTGGAAGGGTTATGAAGGTTTGTATAACCCACTGTGACCATTGTGGCATAGGGAGAAATTGCGTCTTTTGTCACAATGTTTTCCAAAGTCGTCTGCTGTGTCTACATGTGAGAAAGGGTTTAGAAGTTGCTTGGCACCTTCTATGACTCTTGGTTGTTTCAGATACAAATCTATGCGGATTCCTACAGAAATCAGCGTGTTTACAAAGATCGCACGTTCTATGTGTGCAGGTTTTTTTAGCTTTGCAATTTTTACACGGAAATGAAATATCTTATAATGTGTTTTCTCGTAGCGCAGACGACTTTGAAAACATCTAGACAGAAGTATGAAAATTACCTAAATGAAAGTATTAGAACTTGAAAAAAAGATTGAAAACATTGTTGTTAAAGGAGAAGTTGCTCCTTCTGTCACACTGCTTTCTAAATCTTCCTGTTTGAAAGGGTTACAAAGTTTCTAGGAAGTTTCTGTGACCCTTTATCGACCAGTGCGGTGCCATAACGTAGTGATGTATGCGGTTTCTCACATTGTCTACACAGTTGGCATGTGCTCTGCGTGCAGGTTTATTTGACTTTACAAACTGTACATAGACTGTAAATTACTCATGGTTACTGTGTATGGGGCGTAGCTCAAGTATACGTTCGTTAACCATCAATCAGCATTACGACATCTTTGAACAAAGCAAACATGTGGAAACTATCTATAAATGAGAGAACGATTGATGAGATAAATGAAACATTGTGGCAAAAGTATAAATTACTTTTGTTTGCTTGTACTATAACCCTTTGCCTCACACAATTTGAACAAGACGACCATAACATAACTTGAGCAAAAGTATCCCAAATTTCTTTAAATGAAATTAATGACTGGAAATGTTATTAACTTTGTCGCGAAAGGCGAAATTGATAGTTGTGACCATTTCTCCTTTTAATTTTAATTCAATGTTTTCGGTGACGAATGTTTAAAATTATCTATCGTTGAAATTTTGATAACTCTATATAGTTGGAAACACAGTGGCAAAATGATAAATTGCTCGTTTTTAACTTTTTCTCCATTTGTCAAAATGTTTTCAAAAGTCGTCTGAGGTAGAGGAGTCAAAATGCATGTGAGAAACGGTTCGGAAGTTTCTTGGAAACCTCTGTGACTGTAGATCGAGATAGAGACATATGCAGTGTCTCACATTGATATACGTCTACACTGATCGCACGTGCTGTGTGTGCAGGTTTATTCGACTTTACAAACTTCACGTGGAAAGGAAATTACTGATAGTTAGTTTGAATGGATCTTAGCAGAATTAATACATATTTAACCATTTCCCACATATAACAAATCAGCGACAGACGACTTTAAACATGTCAAGGCAATGTGAATACAATTCTTTACAAATGAAAGTATAATTACTTGTAAATAAAGTTGAAAACATTGTGGCAAAAAGAGAAATTATTCATTTAAAAAATAATCCGTGCGTCACTATGGTTCAAAAGTCGTCTGCTACATAAACATGAACTCCAAAAAACGTTTTCAGGTGGTTAAGGGTTGAATGGTTTCTTAGAACCTTCTGTGACTCGTGACCATTGTTGCTAAAGGAAAACAATTCAGCAATTGCTCCTTTTTTCCACAAGAAATTCAAATGTGGTCTATTCAATATGCGTTAAAATCATTCTACGTGTGGAAAAGGGTTGAAAATGTATCTTGGAACCGTCTGTTAATTACGATCCCCCTGTGTAGATGCGGATTCTCACATCGATCTGAGTCTTCACTTGTCGCACGTGTTTTGTGTGCCCTCGGGATAAATGGACCAGGGGCCGTATTCCCAAAGCTCCTAAGGAAAACAATATTCTTTAAATACAGCCCTAGTAGTACTTGTAACTTACCAAGGAAACGCCGTGATATAACTGAACAATTGTTCCTTAAATACGGTCCCAGTAGTACTTGTAACTTACCTAGAAAATGCCGTGATATAACTGAACAATTGTTACTTAAATACGGTCCCAGTAGAACTTGTAACTTACCTAGGAAACGCCGTGATATAACTGAACAATTATTCCTTAAATACGGCCCTAGAAGTACTTGTAACTTACCAAGGAAACGCCATGATATAACTGAACAATTGTTCCTCAAATACGGCCCCAATAGTACTTGTAACTTACCAAGGAAACGCGGTGATATAACTGAACAATTTTTTATAAATACGGCCCCAATAGTACTTGTAACTTACCAAGGAAGCGCCGTGATATAACTGAACTATTGTTCCTTAAATACGGCCCCAGTAGTACTTGTAACTTACCAAGGAAACGCCGTGATATAACTGAACAATTATTCCTTAAATACGGCCCCAATAGTATTTGTAACTTACCAAGGAAACGCAGTGATATAACTGAACAATTATTCCTTAAATACGGTCCCAGTAGTACTTGTCACTTACCAAGGAAACGCCGTCATATAACTGAACAATTGTTCCTTAAATACGGTCACAGTAGTACTTGTAACTTACCAAGGAAACGCCGTGATATAACTTAACAATTGTTCCTTAAATACGGTCCCAGTAGTACTTGTAACTTACCTAGGAAACGCCGTGATATAACTGAACAATTGTTCCGTAAATACGGTCCCAATAGTACTTGTAACTTACCTAGAAAACGCCGTGATATAACTGAACAATTGTTCCTTAAATACGGCCCGAGTAGTACTTGTAACTTACCTAGAAAATGCCATGATATAACTGAACAATTGCTACTTATATACGGTCCCAGTAGTACTTGTAACTTACCTAGAAAACGCCGTGATATAACTGAACAATTGTTACTTAAATACGGTCCCAGTAGTACTTGTAACTTACCTAGAAAACGCCGTGATATAACTGAACAATTGTTCCTTAAATACGGTCCCAGTAGTACTTGAAACTTACCTAGGAAACGACGTGATATAACTGAACAATTGTTCCCTAAATAAGGCCCCATTAGTACTTGTAACTTACCTAGGAAACGCCGTGATATAACTGAACAATTGTTCCTTAAACTGCTTGTATGGTATTTGACGGCTCAGTAAAACTGCAGTTAGGCCTATATATCGCCGTTTTCTTGGTTGTGTACCGTTTGTACTGATATCTTTATTCAGAAACCAGCGAGTCAGTCGTTGTTATTCCCCCACAGTCCTTAGCGCCAGGGAGACAAAGTCATGACTACCATTTTCAACGTATTTGCTATGACCCGGTCGGAGACCAAACAATCCACTTCCCTAACCCGAAGCGGACACTTTATCAATATACCAAAGAGGCTGTTATGTTTTTTCGAATGAATAAACAATGATATCACTAAATTCACAGAGTATGCCAGCGCGTGAGTAGCGTGTGAGACAGGCGCTCAGCGTGTGAGGACCGCCTCACTGATTTATCGATAACACAAGACAGCGTATCGTCAGCGTTCGCCAGCGCGTAAGTAACGCGTCAGTTTGTCACTCGACGACTGAGGAACGACTGCCTAGCGTGTGAGTAGCGTGTTCCAACGCGCGCCAGCGTACTGCAACGACCACGTGATTTGTTTTATATAGCCGACGTGCTACTACACCGTGTCACCAGCGTACGCCAGCGTGTGAGCAGCGGGTTGGTAACGATCGTCTAGCGCATTCGACGCATGAGTAACAACCTTCAAGCGTTGCCAGCGTGTGCAGTCACATGTTGACAAATGCAGGACATTTTAGGTATGTTGAAAAATGTATTTTTCCCTCAGCGTGAGACAGCGTGTACCAGCGTGAGAGAAACGCGCTCAGCGTGTTGCTAACGCTGGCCTAGCATAAGTCAGCGGTTGTAAGCGTGTTGCCGAAATTTCAACACGTTACTCATGCGTTGGCCTAAAGTGTTCTGGTGTGACAGGGCCAAAACGCCTTAAACATCTTGAATAAGCTTGTACAAAATCTGAAAACACCGGTAAACACCAACCAATAAATCAATATAAAATAAATGAATCCTAATTTTAGCATAGCATAGAACATAGAAAGATATGCGAGTCAAACAGTGGGGCAACAATTGCTGTGTTTACGTCATCAATTGGAACAATTGTTATTCTTCCCTTCCTTATAATGCTGCATCCTCTTACATATGTTTTACCTATTATTTAAATTATTATATTTTTCTCTAAATCTCATTATTCTCTTTTGTTTAAAATAAGAGTCGCCTAATCATGCACAGACATATTAATTGTAACTGTTAAGGTCGCTGTATGTTATTGATCAATATATAAGCCATGTCATACGTATATATATTGCGTTCTGTAGTTAACTAGAATAACATTTAAACGTATGAAACTCACATTTTATACTCGTACATGTATATTATACTTTTTTATGATAGCAATTCATATATTGTAAAAATGAGTGTTCCAAAAAGTACACGGGAAGAAAATATAATAAATTTCAATTTGTTATTTTGTATTTAAGTTTGATGATATGCAAAAGTATTAAAAGAACAACAGAAAGTTCATTCATTATATAAGTTATACATGTATTACCTAAATGTTGCTCATCACATGGATTGATTGATTGATTGATTTAATTTAACGCCTTTTTTAACAATTTCTCAGTTATATCACGGCGGCCAGTTCACCTACTCATGCATTCCCTGGTTTTCTCACAACAGTACTCCACACAACAATCTTTCCAAGCAACTGGCTGCTTTTCCACATAGATTTAGCCAATTGGTGGAAGACGAATGACGCATGTCGCATTGTCAATCGTCGGAAAGAAGTGATTTAGGGTTCCAATGTATCTGTTTACAGTGAAGACTCAGACGAGACTTCAGCATCACCATAGTCTCACCATTGGGGTCGTGAATGTCGTTAGACCAGCGTCGTAAAATCTCTATGAACGTATTACATGCGCAGTACACGCGTGGCGAATACGCTGCGAAGATGCTAACATTTGCAGCGGCAACTTCATGACGCACTAGCTCGCGTGTCAAAAGTTTGCGAAGGCAATACTAATAACCGCCTGTAATTGTCTATGCATGTTCCGTATTCACTCATCAAGTATACTCTCTATACCAAAAGTCAATAGGTATAGATCCTTGTGTAACCCCGCCCTACTGTGTCATACAATCCTAAGAAAATTCACTCTTATCAATTTCACGTATTATGATCTACATTTTTTAATCGTGCCTCTAACCTTTTATTCGACGGATCGAACTAATAACACTTTAAGACAATTGTGCCATTTTCTTTTTTCAAATCGGGCCAATATTTCTGGACGAAAAGATGTTTAAAATTTAACATTCCTTTATCATTGCATCCACAGTTTTCCACGGCATTTAAAACTGTAAGCGTTTTTGAAAAGATCCTGTGAAGTATGGTCAGGAATAGACTCATGCTTTAGCAAGAAATGATGTCGTTTATAGATAATGTCGTTTATAGATGGATTTACATTGAATATTTATCCATTCCACTACACTGTCTCTGACATTGATTGTGAAACCCTTATCTCAAAGTACAACACAAACCTGCGATCTCCCGCGCTCATGATTGTCGCTATTCCACTACACCACGAAGATGATACATGTACAACAATGGTGGGTAATAACACACAGACGAAGTTGTTATTAGTGGTAGATTTAAGTCGTTTTCAAAAGTATTTCAGTTACTCCATGGCTACCACTTCACCTGTCAAAGTATGGTGTATAAGTATAGCGTCCGCAGCGTTGGAGTAGAAGTAGAATGTCCACGTCGTTGGTGTATAAGTAGAGCGTCCGCGTCCTTGGTGTATAAGTAGAATATCAGCGTCGTTGGTGTATACTTAAAGCGTCCGCGTCGTTGGTGTAAAAGTAGAGAATCAGCGTCGTTGGTGTAGAAGTAGAGCGTCCGCATCGTTGGTGTTTAAGTATAGCGTCCGCGTCGTTGTTGTATACGTAAAGCGTATGCATCATTGGTGTTTAAGTAGAGCGTCAGCGTCGTTGGTATAGAAGTAGAGCGTCCGCGTCGTTGGTGTAGAAGTAGAACGTCCAGGTCGTTGGTGTATAAGTAAAGCGTCCGCGTCGTTGGCGTATAAGTATAGCGTCCGTGTCGTTTGTGTAGAAGTAGAATGTCCACGTCGTTGGTTTAGTAGCAGAACGTCCACGTCGTTGGTGAAGAAGTAGAGCGCTCTCGTTATTGGTGTATAAATAGAAAGTCCGCGTCGTTGGTGTATACGTAAAGCGTCCGCATCGTTGGTATATAGGTAGAGCGTCCGCGTCGTTGGTGTAGAAGTAGAGCGTTCGCGTCGTTGATGTATAAGTAGGGCGTCCGCGTCCTTGGTGTATAAGTAGAGCGTCCGCGTCGTTGGTGTAGAAGTAGAGCGTCAGCATCGTTGCTGAATACGTAAAGCGTCCGCATCGTTGGTGTATAAGTAGAGCGTCCACGTGGTTGGTGTATAAGTAAATCGTGCGCGTCGTTGGTGTATAAGTAGAGCGTCCGCGTCGTTGCTGTATAAGTAGAGCGTCCGCGTCTTATTGTAGAAGTAGAACGTTCGCGTCGTTGGTGTTTAAGTAAATCGTGTACATCGTTGGTGTATAAGTAGAGCGTCCGCGTCATTGGTGTATAAGTAGAGCGTCCGCGTCGTTGGTGTATACGTAGAGCGTCCGCGTCATTGGTGTATACGTAGAGCGTCCGCGTCATTGGTGTATAAGTAGAGCGTCCGCGTCATTGGTGTATAAGTGAGCATCCGCATCGTTGGAGCATAAGTAGAACGTCCGCGTCATTGGTGTAGAAGTAGAGCATCCGCATCGTTGGTGAATAAGTAGAACGTCCGCGTCATTAGTGTATAAGTAGAGCGTCCGCGTCATTTGTGTATAAGTAGAGCGTCCGCGTCATTGGTGTATAAGTAGAGCGTCCGCGTCATCGGTGTATAAGCAGAGCGTCCGCGTCATTGGTGTATAAGTAGAGCGTCCGAGTCATTGGTGTATAAGTAGAGCGTCCGCGTCATTGGTGTATAAGTAGATTATCCGCATCGTTGGTGTATAAGTAGAGCATTCACGTCATTGTTGTATAAGTAGAGCGTCCGCGTCATTGGTGTATAAGTAGAGCATTCACGTCATTGGTGTATAAGTAGAGCTTTCGCATCGTTGGTATATAAGTAGAGCGTCCGCGTCGTCGGTGTAGAAGTAGAGCGCCCGCGTCGTCGGTGTATAAGTAGAGCGTCCGCGTCGTCGATTTAAGTAGAACGTCCGCGTCGTCTGTGTATAAGTAGAGCGTCCGCGTCGTTCATGTATAAGAAGAGCGTCCGCATCGTTGGTGTATAAGTAGAACGTCTGTATAGTTGGTGTAAAAGTAGAGCGTCCGCATCGTCCGTGTATAAGTAGAACGTCCGCATCGTCCCTGTATAAGTAGAACGTCCACATCGTCCCTGTATAAGTAGAACGTCCGCATCGTCCGTGTATAAGTAGAACGTCCGAATCGTCCGTGTATAAGTTGAACGTACGCATCGTCCGTGTATAAGTAGAACGTCCGCATCGTTGGTGTAGAAGTAGAACGTCCGCATCGTTGATGTATTAGTAGAGCTTTCGCATCGTCGATGTATAAGTAGAACGTCTGCATCGTTGGTGTATAAGTAGAGCGTCCGCATCGGTGGTGTAAAAGTAGAACGTCCGTTTGTTGGTGTATAAGTAGAGAGTCCGCGTTGTTGTTGTATAAGTAGAGCGTCTGCATCGTCCGTGTATAAGTAGAACGTACGCACCGTTCGTGTATAAGTAGAACGTCCGCATCGTTGGTGTATAAGTAGACCGTCCGCGTCGTTGGTGTATAAGTAGAACGCCCGCGTCATTGATATATAAGTAGAGCGTCAGCATCGGTGGTGTATAAGTAGAACGTCCGCGTCGTTGGTGTATAAGTAGAACGTCCGCGTCGTTGATGTATAAGTAGACCGTCCGCGTCGTTGGTGTATAAGTAGAGCTTTCGCATCGTTCGTGTATGAGTAGTGCGTCCGCGTCGTCGGTATATAAGTAGAGCGTCCGTGTTGTTGGTGTAGAAGTAGAACGTTCGCATCGTTGGTATATAAGTAGAGCGTCCGCGTCGTCGATGTATAAGTAGAGCGTCCGCATCGTTGATGTATTAGTAGAGCTTTCGCATCGTTGGTATAGAAGAAAGCGTTCGCGTCGTCGATGTAGAAGTAGAGCGTCCGCATCGTCGGTGTAGAAGTAGAGCGTCCGCATCGTTTGTGTATAAGTAGAGAGTCCGCATCGTCCGTGTATAAGTAAAGCGTCCGCGTCGTTCGTGTATAAGTAGAACGTCCGCATCGTACGTGTATAAGTAGAACGTCCGCATCGTCGATGTAGAAGTAGAACGTCCGCATCGTTCGTGTATAGGTAAAGCGTCCGCGTCGTTGGTGTATAAGTAGAGCGTCCACGTCGTTGGTGTATAAGTAGAACGTCCGCATCGTTGGTGTATAAGTAGAGCGTCCGCGTCGTCCGTGTGTAAGTAGAACGTTCGCATCGTTGGTGTATCAGTAAAGCGTCCTCATCGTCAATGTATAAGTAGAACACCCGCGTCGTTGGTGAATAAGTAAAGCGTAAGCATCGTCCGTGTATAAGTAGAACGTTAGCATCGTCCGTATATAAGTAAAGCGTCCGCATCGTCCCTGTATAAGTAAAGCGTCCGCGTCGTCTGTGTTTAAGTAGAACGTCCGCATCCTTCGTGTATAAGTAGAACATCCACATCGTCCGTGTATAAGTAGAACGTCCGCATCGTTCGTGTATAAGTAGAGCGACCTCACGTTGCTCTAATCACGCTCATGGGGTTCCTACTGCACATCTTCTACGTATATCGCGACTGTACGGCGAACACACGGCGCTCTAACCACGCTCATGGGGTTCTAACTGCATGTTTTCTATGTATATCGCGAATGAACGGCGACCTCAGAGTGCTCTAACCACGCTCATGGGGTTCTTACTGCGCGTCTTCTACATATATCGCGACTGCACGACGACCTCATGGCGCTCTAACCACGCTCATGGGGTTCTTACTGCGCGTCTTCTACGTATATCGCGACTGCACGACGAGATCACGGCGCTCTAACCACGCTCATGGGGTTCTTACTGCGCGTCTTCTACGTATATTGCGAGTGCACGGCGACCTCACGGCGCTCTAACCACGCTCGTGGGGTACTTACTGCTAGTTTTCTACATATATCGCGACTGCACGGCGACCTCACGGCGCTCTAATCACGTTCATGGGGTTCTTACTGCGCGTCTTCTGCGTATATCGCGAATGTACGGCGACCTCACGGCGCTCTAACCAAGCTCACGGGGTTCTTACTACGCGTCTTCTACGTATATCGCGACTGCATGGTGACCTCACGGCGCCCCAATAACGCTCATGGGGTTCTTACTGCGTGTCTTCTACGTATATTGCGAGTGCACGGCGACCTCACGGCGCTCTAACCACGCTCGTGGGGTACTTACTGCTAGTTTTCTACATATATCGCGACTGCACGGCGACCTCACGGCGCTCTAATCACGCTCATGGGGTTCTTACTGCGCGTCTTCTGCGTATATCGCGAATGTACGGCGACCTCACGGCGCTCTAACCAAGCTCACGGGGTTCTTACTACGCGCCTTCTACGTATATCGCGACTGCATGGTGACCTCACGGCGCCCAAATAACGCTCATGGGGTTCTTACTGCGTGTCTTCTACGTACATCGCGACTGCACGGTGACCTCACGGCTCTCTAACTACGCTCATGGGGTTCTTACTGCAAGTCTTCTACGTGTATTGCGACTGCACGGCGACCTCACGACGCTCTAACCAAGCTCACGGGGTTCTTACTATGCGTCTTCTACGTATATTGCGACTGTATGGCGAGCTCACGGCGCTCTAACCAAGCTCCTAGTGTTCTTACTGCTTGTCTTCTACGTATATCGCGACTGACGGCGACCTCACGGTGCTCTAATCACGCTTATGGGGTTCTTACTGCACATCTTCTATGTATATCGCGACTGTACGGCGACCTTACGACGACCTCATGGCGCTCTAACCACGCTCATGGGGTTCTTACTGCGCGGCTTCTACGTATATCGTGACTGCACGTCGACCTCACCACGCTCTAACCACACTCAAGGGGTTCTTACTGCACAACTTCTGCGTATATCGCGACTGCAAGTCGGCCTCACAGTGCTCTAACCACGCACATGGGGTTCTTACTGCGCGTCTTCTACGTATATTGCTACAGCAAGTCGACCTCACAGTGCTTTAACCACGCTCATGGGGTTCTTACTGCGCGTCTTCTACGTATATCGCGACTGCACGGCGACCTCACGGCGCTCTTACCACGCTCACGGGGTTCTTACTGTGCGTCTTCTACATATATCGCGACTGCAAGTCGATGTCACAGTGCTCTAACCACACTAATGGGGTTCTTACTGCACGTCTTATACGTATATCGCGATCTCACGACGACCTCACGGCGCTCTAACCACGCTCATGGGGTTCGTCCTGCGCGTCTTCTACGTATATCGCGACTGCAAGTCGACCTCACAGTGCTCTAACGACGCTCATGGGGTTCTTACTGCACGTCTTCTACGCATATCGCGACTGCACGGCGACCTCACAGCGCTCTTACTACGCTTATGGGGTTCTTACTGCACGTCTTCTACGTATATCGCGACTGCACGACGACCTCACGGCGCTCTAACAACAATTATGGGGTTCTTACTGTGCGTCTTCTACGTATATCGCCACTCCACTTCGACCTCAGGGCGCTCTAACCACATTCATGGGATTCTTACTGCACGTCTTCTAGTATATCACGACCTCACGGCGCTCTAACTATGCTCATGGGGTTCTTACTGTTTCTTTTACGTATATCGCGACTGCACGGCGACGTCACGGCGCTCAAACCACGCTCATGGGGTGCTTACCGCACGTCTTTTACGTATATCGCGACTGCACGGCGACCTCACGGCGTTCTAATCACGCTCATGGGGTTCTTACTGCGCATCTTTTACAAATATCGCGACATCACGGCGACCTCACGGCGCTCTTACCACGCTCATGGGGTTCTTACTGCGCGTCTTCTACGTATATCCCGACTGCACGGCGACCGCAAGGCGCTCAAACTACGGTCATAGGGTTCTTACTGCGCGTCTTCTACGTATATCGCGACCTCACGACGACCTGACGGCACTCTAATCATGCTCATGGGGTTCTTACGGCGCGTCTTCTACGTATATCCTGACTGCACGGCGACCTCATGGCACTCTTACCACACTCATGTGGTTCTTACTACACGTCTTCTACGTATATCGCGACTGCACGGCGACCTCGTGGCGCTCTAACCACAATCATGGGGTTCTTACTACACGTCTTCTACGTATATCGCGACTGCACGACGACCTCCTGGCGCTCTAACCACACTCTTGGGGTTCTTACTACACGTCTTCTACGTATATCGCGACTGCACGGCGACAACACGGCGCTCTAACCACACTCATGGGGTTCTTACTGCACGTCTTTTACGTATATCGCGACTGCACGGCGACCTCACGGCGCTCTAACCACGCTCACGGGGTTCTTACTGTGCGTCTTCTACATATATCGCGACTGCAAGTCGATGTCACAGTGCTCTAACCACACTAATGGGGTTCTTACTGCACGTCTTATACGTATATCGCGATCTCACGACGACCTCACGGCGCTCTAACCACGCTCATGGGGTTCGTCCTGCGCGTCTTCTACGTATATCGCGACTGCAAGTCGACCTCACAGTGCTCTAACGACGCTCATGGGGTTCTTACTGCACGTCTTCTACGCATATCGCGACTGCACGGCGACCTCAAAGCGCTCTTACTACGCTTATGGGGTTCTTACTGCACGTCTTCTACGTATATCGCGACTGCACGACGACCTCACGGCGCTCTAACAACAATTATGGGGTTCTTACTGTGCGTCTTCTACGTATATCGCCACTCCACTTCGACCTCAGGGCGCTCTAACCACATTCATGGGATTCTTACTGCACGTCTTCTAGTATATCGCGACCTCACGGCGCTCTAACTATGCTCATGGGGTTCTTACTGTTTCTTTTACGTATATCGCGACTGCACGGCGACGTCACGGCGCTCAAACCACGCTCATGGGGTGCTTACCGCACGTCTTTTACGTATATCGCGACTGCACGGCGACATCACGGCGTTCTAATCACGCTCATGGGGTTCTTACTGCGCATCTTTTACAAATATCGCGACATCACGGCGACCTCACGGCGCTCTTACCACGCTCATGGGGTTCTTACTGCGCGTCTTCTACGTATATCCCGACTGCACGGCGACCGCAAGGCGCTCAAACTACGGTCATAGGGTTCTTACTGCGCGTCTTCTACGTATATCGCGACCTCACGACGACCTGACGGCACTCTAATCATGCTCATGGGGTTCTTACGGCGCGTCTTCTACGTATATCCTGACTGCACGGCGACCTCATGGCACTCTTACCACACTCATGTGGTTCTTACTACACGTCTTCTACGTATATCGCGACTGCACGGCGACCTCGTGGCGCTCTAACCACAATCATGGGGTTCTTACTACACGTCTTCTACGTATATCGCGACTGCACGGCGACCTCCTGGCGCTCTAACCACACTCTTGGGGTTCTTACTACACGTCTTCTACGTATATCGCGACTGCACGGCGACAACACGGCGCTCTAACCACACTCATGGGGTTCTTACTGCACGTCTTTTACGTATATCCCGACTGCACGGCGACCTCACGGCGCTCTAACCACGCTCATGGGGTTCTAACTGCGGGTCTTTTTACGTATATCCCGACTGCACGGCGACCTCACGGCGCTCTAACCACGCTCATGGGGTTCTAACTGCGCGTCTTCTACGTATAAAGCAACTGCTCGGCGACCTCACGGCGCTCTAACCACGTTCATGAGGATCTTACTGCTCGTCTTTTTACGTATATCCCGACTGCACGGCGACCTCCTGGCGCTTTAACCACACTCTTGGGGTTCTTACTACACGTCTTCTACGTATATCGCGACTGCACGGCGACCTCACGGCGCTCTAACCACACTCATGGGGTTCTTACTGCACGTCTTTTACGTATATCCCGACTGCACGGCGACGTCACGGCGCTCTAACCACGCTCATGGGGTTCTAACTGCGCGTCTTTTTACGTATATCCCGACGGCACGGCGACCTTACGGCGCTCTAACCACGCTCATGGGGTTCTAACTGCGCGTCTTCTACGTATAAAGCAACTGCACGGCGACCTCACGGCGCTCTAACCACGCTCATGGGGTTCTAACTGCGCGTCTTTTTACGTATATCCCGACTGCACGGCGACCTCACGGCGCTCTAACCACGCTCATGGGGTTCTAACTGCGCGTCTTCTACGTATAAAGCAACTGCACGGCGACCTCACGGCGTTCTAATCACGCTCATGGGGTTCTTACTGCGCATCTTTTACAAATATCGCGACATCACGGCGACCTCACGGCGCTCTTACCACGCTCATGGGGTTCTTACTGCGCGTCTTCTACGTATATCCCGACTGCACGGCGACCGCAAGGCGCTCAAACTACGGTCATAGGGATCTTACTGCGCGTCTTCTACGTATATCGCGACCTCACGACGACCTGACGGCACTCTAATCATGCTCACGGGGTTCTTACGGCGCGTCTTCTACGTATATCCTGACTGCACGGCGACCTCATGGCACTCTTACCACACTCATGTGGTTCTTACTACACGTCTTCTACGTATATCGCGACTGCACGGCGACCTCGTGGCGCTCTAACCACAATCATGGGGTTCTTACTACACGTCTTCTACGTATATCGCGACTGCACGGCTGCACGGCGACCTCCTGGCGACCTCCTGGCGCTCTAACCACACTCTTGGGGTTCTTACTACACGTCTTCTACGTATATCGCGACTGCACGGCGACCTCACGGCGCTCTAACCACACTCATGGGGTTCTTACTGCACGTCTTTTACGTATATCCCGACTGCACGGCGACCTCACGGCGCTCTAACCACGCTCATGGGGTTCTAACTGCGCGTCTTTTTACGTATATCCCGACTGCACGGCGACCTCACGGCGCTCTAACCACGCTCATGGGGTTCTAACTGCGCGTCTTCTACGTATACAGCAACTGCACGGCGACCTCACGGCGCTCTAACCACGTTCATGAGGATCTTACTGCTCGTCTTCTACGTATATAGCGACTGCATGGCGACCTGACGGCGCTCTAACCACGTTCATGGGGTTCTTACTGCGCGTCTTCTACGTATATCGCGACTGCGAAAGTGTTGAAAGTGGTGGTATGTTGTATGTTATTTGCTGAGGGATGCGCAGATAGGATAAGATCAATTAAGTAAGTAAACTATCTCGTTGAGTACTTGATGTTAACATACAGTATGTAAAGTAGGAGCATTCATGCATACAATAAACATAACTATTATCCAAGGTATTACATTTTATTCAATGTGAATATATCTATATACATGTAAACGTACGTATAATACACAAAAGTTAAATCTGCGCCGTCTGAACAGTCTGTAGACTAATGACTGTTTGATTAAATTCTGTTATCTTGCCTTTTCCAAAAGCTTGACAAATCCATTAAAACAAATTGTGTAACCAAAACCACACGACAACAGCGGTATTGTTAAAAGAGAATCATAATTAAAGTAATCTGGCAACAAAAAGTTATTAAACTAAAATCGGGACAAATAAATTATAATGGTCTAGATATTCGAAAATGTATGTAAGTATAGAAGTTTTCATGTGAGTCGTAGTCGTATCATGCACACTTAATGTAACACAATCAAAGTGTTTTGTAGAGTTAAATGGTGAAATGAACAATTGATTGATTGATTGGTGTTTAACGCCGTTTTCAACAATTGTTCAGTCATATCACGGAGACCAGTTAACCTACTCATGCGTTTCCTGGTTTTCCTACACCAGTACACCACATAACATACCTTCCAAGCAACTGGCTGCTTTTCCACATAGACTGTTAAACAGGCTATTTGTGAAATGAACAAACGACTCGTTCAATTTTGTCAAACTTTCACAGGAAACGCCGTGATAGTACTGGAGAATGATTTATAGTGGAGTAAAATCAATCTTGATGTTTAGCTTAAGACAATTTGTATTTTCTTTAAATTAACCCTTTTTAATATACAAACACTTTCTGACACCTCTGCACGGACGAATGTTGAAAAAAACGCGGAAAAAGAAGACATTGCTCATATGATGAGCAATTCCTCCTCTTATCATAATGCTTCCAACTCTATTCAATAATTACACTTTCATTTACAAAGGTTTTCCATATTCCAAAGCCATCTCCTTCAGATTGTATTATGTGGGATAGGGTTACACAGAGCTATCTCATCACAATTCCTTATTTAACATATGCAATCGGAAGAGTTGATACTAACGATAATCGTCTGACTGATATAAAACATAAAGCAAATCTATGGAAAATCTCTTTAACAGAAACTTTTAAATAAAGTTTAAATATTGTGGCAGAAGAAGTAAAAGCTCATGATGAGCAATTGCTTCTTTGCTCACATTGCGGACTGTCAATCCAGCGGTTGTGAGTTCGGACCCAGCTCGGTCAACATTCTCTCCGTCGTTTGACAAAAGTCATTGTGACAAGCGTCATTCGTCTTCTACCAATGGGCAAACAGTCTATGTGGAAAGGCAGCCAGTTTCTTGGAAAGATCGTTGTGTGTATTACTGGTGTGACAAAGTCAGGAAACACATGAATATGTGAACTGGCCGCCGTGATATGACAGAAAATTTGTTGAAAACGGCGATAAACACCAATCAATCAATCTGACTGATATAGTGCTCATGAATGGCAACACAATTAGTTTTATCCTCCCTTTCCCAAATACAACAAATGTGCAGCAGATGAAATTGAAAAAACATAGGCAAATTTATTGAAAATCTCTTTAACTGAAACAATTAAATAAAGATTAAAATATTGTGACAGAAGAAGCAATAGCTCATGATGAGTAATTGCTTCATTTATCACAATGTTTTTTTTAAAATGTGTCTGTTGCAGATTCAAAAGGCATCTATATCTGAGAAATAAATATGATGATATCTGATTTTTGTTTTTTTACTAATATCCCGCTACAAATGTATAACATAAATATCAGCCATATTAAGACATGTTATGTATTTTTACTCAAGCTTGTAGACGTGCAACAGGTCACCTGACATAGAACATGTACTGACATACAGTGTTTTGTCTGTGTTGTTATATAACACTGTCCGTGGAAGGTTTAACCCATCTTTCCTCTCTAATACAATACGTACGGGTGTACACGTCGGTGTTATCTGATGTATGTTGTATGACCCCCACCCCGCCACATAAATACTATTACCATCACCCAGAGTCAGACCGTATGGATAACTCAACTGTTCATGTTTATATATATTACACACTTTACCGTCCATACTCAAACTTGTGACTGTGTTCTGATAACAGTCTGAAACATACATTGTATCCCCATTACTATTCACTGTAATGTACCGTGGACTAATAAACAGGTTCTGTCCTTTATCATTGTGTTTGAATGTTTGAAGAACTTTTCCTTCATGATTAAGGATTTTCACCGACGGATGTACCCCATCAAACGTAACAAATAATTTGCCTTTTCTATATGTAATTCCCTTACAACCTGACTTCATTGGTACCTTTTTTACTACTGACAAGTTTCCATCATAACGTAGAAACACTAAGTATGTGGCACAGGTCACCACCAGAGTTCCCGGATCCGTACATGTTATATCCCATGGTTGATCATCAAGTTTGATGTAACATGTAATGGTGTCTGTTATCCAGAAACTTTTTGTGTCCGTTTTGTGTTTCATCTTAATGTCCTTCAATAACTTGACTGTTGTTGGTTTAAAGATGTCTGTCTTCATGTTTTTTTTTTCATTTTGTGTTTGCTGATCTTCTCCTCTTTCCTCATTTCGTGTTAAACCTGACTTACCAATGGTAGGATTATCTTCCTTTATTAGTCCTACCTCTGTCTGATCTCGTTTCGTAGTTCTTTTCTTTCCATCATTTTTCATTCGCAACGATCCAAATTTCAGCGGCGAATTAAGTGTGTTCATAATTTCTTCATTGCGTGAAAATGCATACCTTCTCACAATGTTTTCTTGTGATGTTCTTTGTATTTTGTTATTGTTGTCTTTGACCTGAGTTCGAGCTTTCATGGCAGAAATGAATAACTGTTGGTTTTGTTTACATTTTTCAAGAAGTCCTAGAGTGGACGATATTTCCGACATGTCTACTAGATGCTTGTCGTATAGTGTATCCAGGGATTCAATAGCTTTCATATCTGCATGATGTATCTGCTCAGCTTGCCGCATTAGATCGTATTCTAATTCATCGATTTTCGAATTTATTTCACTTCTAAATACCTGAATATCGGTTTTTAGTTGACTGAAACAATTGTTTAAATCAATCGAGTCATTTTTCGTTTTGTTCTTATATTCTTCAAGTTGTCTTTCAGTATCCTTTATCTGCTTTAATAGTGATTTATATTCTTGACTGGAGCTGAACCCCTTCGCCAAATCATCAATGTACTTTACACCACATTGGCCATGATCTAGAGTAACGCACACAGAACAGCAACATGTGTCATGCTTATCACAGAAATACTCCATTAATTTCCCATCATGCTTAGCACAGAACTTGTCCTGAACATTTGATATTTTCTTTCTTGGCATTTCGTCTCTATCAAGAAGCTGATGTTGTCTGGAGGCCTTATATTTTCTGTGAATTCTTGTACAAGTGTCACATAGGAATTCGTCACAATTAGTGCAATAAAACTGGGCATTTTCATTTACATCATCTATAAGGCAAGGATCGCAGGAAATACCAGTATCGCAGTCCTCACTCAGGGCTTGTCTTTTTCCAGATACCTCCATTGTTGATTTTCAAACTGAAAATAAATAGTTTTTCTAAAACAAGGCAGGGTTGTCGGTACCGTATTACAAAATGAAATTATGTCTAAACAATCTGGAAGTAATTGTTATCTTAAACAAATCAATAGAAACGACCGGCGTTAACTATTAATTTCTTTTCGGGTATTTGAAAAGTCATGACCTTAACATAATCTTATCTGATAAATTATAGATAATTATATAGAATGTCATTGGAAGTGTACGATTGATTACATGTTGAATGTCTATTCTCAAAGTAACCTTATTTATTATCAGCCATGTTTTTCATTTTCATTAAAATTATTTAATTATCAAAAGTAATCATTAAAAGCCGAACTTCTCACCGAATTAATTACACTGACATGCTAATATGTATTGCGAGTCCCGAAAGCTCAATTGTTAGTGACGCGGGCTGTCATTCCAGAGGTTCTGTGATCGAAACTAAGGTCGGCCAACACTCCTTTTCACTAAATTAAATGCAAAAAGCGTCATTTATCATCCATCAATCGGATAACGGTATATGTGGAAAAGTAGCCGGTTGCTTGAATAGAATGTTGTATGAATGTTAAACATCTTGCATATGTTGTAAGCGGTATGCAACACCCGCCGCTAGTGAGCAATGAGTTAAATAGCGTGTTAATTAAACAAACGTTTAATGATCCAAAGTGTTCTATAAATACGGTTTAACAATGAAATATCGACCGGCGAATATTCAAAATATTTATTCATAAACTAGGTGAATCATTATTGATTTACAAAAGTGCTTTGTCGAATAGTTAGTCGTAAAGGAATACATGTGTGTAATGTGTCTTATGTTTGATAGTCACATGTATTTATTCACAATTTCAGATGTTTGCATTGTGTTTACGCCGCTTTCATCATGTTTGTAATTAAATCATGGCGTTATCTTGGTAAGTTACCAGTACCATTGGTCGATTTATCCTAATACGAGCAAATCAGCCGTAAAGCGTATCCCACACTCATAAGCGCAAAGAAATGTAATGCTAATCCCACAATCCTAAGCGCCAAGGATGGAAAGCAACTAATGCCAATTTGAAACTATTTGGCATTACCCGGCCGGGATCGAAACATCAACCTCCAACATGAATGTCGGACTATCTAATAATACACCACTCAGGCAGTCCATATTCAGTGAATATGTATCCAACAACCAGAATAGCCGTCAGAGACTGAGGCACCATATCTTAATTAATCACACTGTAAATGATATATTGGAGAGTTTATATGTTTTCCGCATACGCCATAAACTTGACGAATGTGTGCCGTCAGACAAATACGTGTGACATTGTTTATAATAAATATTCCACAAACACAATGTTTGTCGAGCTATCCTGGATCAATATTTATACATATGGTCTTTTAAAGATATTCAACATTTTCTCTCAGTCAAGAAGCGTTCTAACGACGAAGGTTCAGACAAATAGTGGTACATAACTAACCATTCGGTGGAGCGATAATTAAATGTTTAAATTAAACCTGTCACACCTATATCACCGATCGCCGGTAGCTTAATCATAGTCGGTAGCGAAGCAGTCTGTCAATCAAGAGGTTGTATGTACGGACTTAAGCTCTCTCAATCATCCTTGTTGGCGTTTAACAAACGTAAATGCGCCACGCGTCAGTCGCCAAACACTAATTGGCTAACAGTCTATGTCCAAAAGCAGCCAGTTGATTGGCGTGGAGCACTAAAGAAAGCGAGCAACTGTAATGGGAGGTGAACTTGCCGCCGTGGCATGGTTGACTTTTTGTTGAAAACGGCGTAAAATCGCAATCAATCAATCTTACTATAATGGTTAGACATATGACTTTGAAATCACAGAGAAAAAATATGGAAAGGCTACTAAAATGAAAGTGAAAAAGGTTCATTAGAATCAAAACCACATAGACAAAAGAAAGAGTTGCTCACTACGAGCAATTTCTCCTTTGGACACAATATTTTTAATTGAAATCTGGGGAACATTGTTCAAATGGCATATGCATTGTGGGAAAGGGTTACGATATATTTCAAATCTCTTATACGGTGACTTTGTCGTCTTGCAACAAATCCATTATTCATTAAGTATGACAGTCGAAAAAGCAACATGAATCATACAGCTTATGTTCCCCTGAGGGAGTTACCTGTATCACTCTTGCAGAAGTATTAGGTGAATCTACGAGTACAACTATTGAGTTCTATAAATAATGATTAAATTAAGTAATTTGTATGTATAATTACACTATTGGACGACATTTCACACATGCATCTTAGAATATTGTCAATAATTAAGGGGCATTTGAATAGTTTATATATCCCTTTCCCATCTGTATTTTAATGTCATTGAAGAACTTTTGAAGTAGTCGTGGCAAAAGGTGAATTAGCCAATTATAAGCAATTTCTCCTTTGACTATAACGTGTTCAACCCTTTTTAATAATACTACGGTCATTCATAGAGATAAACTAGAGTTGCCAATATATACTTTCAAACCTGTTAGCTCCAGATGAGCAGAACAAACATTAAACAACAAAATATAACGTAATATGTTATGCAGCATATCAATACATAACACAGCACAGGATTACGTGATATGTTATGCAGCATATCAGTACATAACACAGCACAGTATAACGTAATATGTTATGCAGCTTATCAAAGCATAACACAGCACAGTATAACGTAATATGTTATGCAGCTTATCAATACATAACACAGCACAGTATTACGTAATATGTTATGCAGCATATCAATACATAACACAGCACATTATTACGTAATATGTTATGCAGCTTATCAATACATAACACAGCACATTATTACAAAATATGTTATGCAGCACACATTACATAACACAGTACAGTATTACGTAATATGTTATGCAGCACACAGTACATAACACAGTACAGTATTACGTAATATGTTATGCAGCTTATCAATACATAACACAGCACAGTATTACGTAATATGTTATGTAGCATATCAATACATTAAACAGCACAGTATTACGTAATATGTTATGCAGCATATCAATACATAACACAGCACATTCTTACGAAATATGTTATGCAGCACACATTACATAACACAGTACAGTATTACGTAATATGTTATGCAGCACACAGTACATAACACAGTACAGTATTACGTAATATGTTATGCAGCTTATCAGTACATAACACTGCACAGTATTACGTAATATGTTATGCAGCATATCAATACATTAAACAGCACAATATTACGTAATATGTTATGCAGCTTATCAATACATAACACAGCACAGTATTATGAAATATGTTATGCATCACACATTACATAACACAGCACATTCTTACGAAATATGTTATGCAGCACACATTACATAACACAGTACAGTATTACGTAATATGTTATGCAGCACACAGTACATAACACAGTACAGTATTACGTAATATGTTATGCAGCTTATCAGTACATAACACTGCACAGTATTACGTAATATGTTATGCAGCATATCAATACATTAAACAGCACAATATTACGTAATATGTTATGCAGCTTATCAATACATAACACAGCACAGTATTATGAAATATGTTATGCATCACACATTACATAACACAGCACATTATTACGTAATATGTTATACAGCATATCAATACATAACACAGCACAGGATTACGTGATATGTTATGCAGCATATCAGTACATAACACAGCACAGTATAACGTAATATGTTATGCAGCTTATCAATGCATAACACATCACAGTAATACGTAATATATTATGCAGCTTATCAATACATAACACAGTACAGTATTACGTAACATGTTATGCAGCACACAGTACATAACACAGTACAGTATTACGTAATATGTTATACAGCATATCAATACATAACACAGCACAAGATTACGTGATATGTTATGCAGCTTATCAATGCATAACACATCACAGTAATACGTAATATATTATGCAGCTTATCAATACATAACACAGCACAGTATTACAACATATGTTATGCAGCTTATCAATACATAACACAGCACAGTATTACGTAATATGTTATGCAGCTTATCAATACATAACACAACACAGTATTACGTAATATGTTATGCAGCTTATCAATACATAACAGATCACAGTATTACGTAATATGTTATGCAGCATATCAATACATAACACAGCACAGTATTAAGTAATATGGTATGCAGCTTATCAATACATAACACAGCACAGTATTACGTAATATGTTATGCAACTTATCAATACTTTACACAGCACAGTATTACCTAGTATGTTATGCAGCATATCAATACATAACACAGCAAATTATTACGTAATATGGTATACAACTTATCAATACATTAAACAGCACAGTATAACGTTATATGTTATAAAGTTTATCAATACATAACACAGCACAGTATTACGTAATATGTTATACAGCTCATTAATACATTAAACAGCACAGTATAAAGTTATATGTTATACAGTGTAGCAATACATAACACAACACAGTATAACGTTATATGTTATACAGTGTATCAATAGATAACACAGTACAGTATTACTTAGTATGTTATGCAGCTTATCAATACATAACACAGCACAGTATTACGTAATATGTTATGCAGCATATCAATACATAACACAGCACAGTATTAGGTAATATGGTATGCAGCTTATCAATACATAACACAGCACAGTATTACGTAATATGTTATGCAGCTTAGCAATACATAACACAGCAGAGTATAACGTAATATGTTATGCAGCTTATCAATACATAACGCAGCACAGTATAACGTAATATGTTATGCAGCTTATCAATACATAACACAGCACAGTATTACCTAGTATGTTATACAGTTTATCAATACATAATACAGTATTACCTAGTATGTTATAGAGCTTACCGAGACATAACACAACACAGTATTACCTAGTATGTTATACAGCTTATCAATACATAACACAACACAGTATTACCTAGTATGTTATACAGTTTATCAATACATAACACAGTATTACCTATAGGTTATACAGCTTATCAATACATAACACAGCACAGTATTACCTAGTATGTTATACAGCTTATCAATACATAACACAGCAAAGTATTACAACATATGTTATGCAGCTTATCAATACATAACACAGTACAGTATTACGCACTATGTTATGCATCATATCAATACATAACACAGCACAGTATTAGGTAATATGGTATGCAGCTTATCAATACATAACACAGAACAGTATTACGTAATATGTTATGCAGCTTAGCAATACATAACACAGCAGAGTATAACGTTATATGTTATGCAGCTTATCAATACATAACACAGCACAGTATTACCTAGTATGTTATACAGTTTATCAATACATAACACAGTATTACCTAGTATGTTATAGAGCTTACCAATACATAACACAACACAGTATTACCTAGTATGTTATACAGCTTATCAATACATAACACAGCACAGTATTACCTAGTATGTTATACAGTTTATCAATACATAACACAGTATTACCTAGTATGTTATACAGTTTATCAATACATAACACAGTATTACCTAGTATGTTATACAACTTATCAATACATAACACAACACAGTATTACCTAGTTTGTTATACAGCTTATCGATACATAACACAGCACAGTATTACCTAGTATGTCATGCAGCTTATCAACACATAACACAGTATTACCTAGTATGTTATACAGTTTATCAATACATAACACAGTATTAACTATTATGTTATACAGCTTATCAATACATTAAACAGCACAGTATTACCTAGTATGTTATGCAGCATATCAATACATAACATAACACAGCACATTATTACCTAGTATGTTATACAGCTTATTAATACATAACACAGCACAGTATTACCTAGTATGTTATACAAATTATCAATACATTAAACAGCACAGTATAACGTAATATGTTATGCAGCATATCAATACATAACACAGCACAGTATTACGAATATGTTATGCAGCTTATCATTACATAACACAGTATTACCTAGTATGTTATGCAGCTTATCAATACATAACACAGTATTACCTAGTATGTTATGCAGCTTATCAATACATAACACAGCACAGTATTACCTAGTATGTTATACAGCTTATAAATACATAACACAGTATTACCTAGTATGTTATACAACTTATCAATGCTTTACACAGCACAGTATTACCTAGTATGTTATGCAGCATATCAATACATAACACAGCACATTATTACGTAATATGGTATACAACTTATCAATACATTAAACAGCACAGTATAACGTTATATGTTATACAGTTTATCAATACATAACACAGCACAGTATTACGTAATATGTTATACAGCTCATTAATACATTAAACAGCACAGTATAAAGTTATATGTTATACAGTGTATCAATACATAACACAACACAGTATAACGTTATATGTTATACAGTTTATTCATAGATAACACAGCACAGTATTATCTAGTATGTTATACAGCTTATCAATACATTACACAGCACAGTATTACGTAATATGTTATGCAGCTTATCAATACATAACACAGTATTACCTAGTATGTTATACAGCTTATCAATACATAACATAACACAGTATTACCTAGTATGTTATGCAGCTTATCAATACATAACACAGTATTACCTAGTATGTTATACAGCTTATCAATACATAACATAACACAGTATTACCTAGTATGTTATACACCTTATCAATACATAACACAGTATTACCTAGTATGTTATACGGCTTATCAATACATAACATAACACAGTATTACCTAGTATGTTATACAGCGTATCAATACATAACACAGTATTACCTAGTATTTTATACAGCTTATCAATACATAACACAGTATTACCTAGTATGTTATACAGTTTATCAATACATAACACAGTATTACCTAGTATGTTATACAGCGTATCAATACATAACACAGTATTACCTAGTATGTTATGCAGCTTATCAATACATAACACAGTAGTACCTAGTATGTTATACAGCTTATCAATACATAACATAACACAGTATTACCTAGTATGTTATGCAGCTTATCAATATATAACACAGTATTACCTAGTATGTTATACAGCTTATTAATACATAACACAGCACATTATTACGTAATATGTTATGCAGCTTATCAATACATAACACAGCACATTATTACAAAATATGTTATGCAGCACACATTACATAACACAGTACAGTATTACGTAATATGTTATGCAGCACACAGTACATAACACAGTACAGTATTACGTAATATGTTATACAGCTTATCAATACATTACACAGCACAGTATTACGTAATATGTTATGCAGCTTATCAATACATAACACAGTATTACCTAGTATGTTATACAGCTTATCAATACATAACATAACACAGTATTACCTAGTATGTTATGCAGCTTATCAATACATAACACAGTATTACCTAGTATGTTATACAGCTTATCAATACATAACATAACACAGTATTACCTAGTATGTTATACACCTTATCAATACATAACACAGTATTACCTAGTATGTTATACGGCTTATCAATACATAACATAACACAGTATTACCTAGTATGTTATACAGCGTATCAATACATAACACAGTATTACCTAGTATTTTATACAGCTTATCAATACATAACACAGTATTACCTAGTATGTTATACAGTTTATCAATACATAACACAGTATTACCTAGTATGTTATACAGCGTATCAATACATAACACAGTATTACCTAGTATGTTATGCAGCTTATCAATACATAACACAGTAGTACCTAGTATGTTATACAGCTTATCAATACATAACATAACACAGTATTACCTAGTATGTTATGCAGCTTATCAATATATAACACAGTATTACCTAGTATGTTATACAGCTTATTAATACATAACACAGCACAGTATTACCTAGTATGTTATACAGCGTATCAATACATAACACTGTATTACCTATTATGTGATACAGCTTATCAATACATAACACAGTATTACCTAGTATGTTATACAGCTTATCAATACATAACACAGTACAGTATTACCTAGTATGTTATACAGCTTATCAATACATAACACAGTATTACCTAGTATGTTATACAGCTTATCAATACATAACACAACACAGTATTACCTAGTATATTATACAGCTTATCAATACATAACACAGTATTACCTAGTATGTTATACAGCTTATCAATACATAACACAGCACAGTATTACCTAGTATGTTATACAGCTTATCATTACATAACACAGTATTACCTAGTATGTTATACAGCTTATCAATACATAACACAGTACAGTATTACCTAGTATATTATACAATTTATCAATATATAACACAGCACAGTATTACCTAGTATGTTATACTGTTTATCAATACATAACACAGCACAGTATTACCTAGTATGTTATACAGTTTATCAATACATAACACAGCACAGTATTACCTAGTATGTTATACAGTTTATCAATACATAACACAGCACAGTATTACCTAGTATGTTATACAGCTTATCAATACATAACACATTATGATATAAAACATGTTTTAGAGGTACCGTTTCGTGTGGGTGAAAACATTGGTTTTCGAAAAACTTATTTTCTCAGCTTATCTTGCTATCTAGCCAGACTGCCAACAGTTTTTGGAGGGAGTAGGGTGATATACTGAAGTCTTATTTATGAGGCAACCGAAATAAAATAATTGTAATGCACCTTATAAGAATATTCAAAACACGAAAAGCTAAATAATAACGAGCGTAGCTCGTTATGAGGTTTAACCTTAATAAGGGGAAATTTCCTATATTCAGTATGGAAAAAAAATTGGGTGCAAAGATACAACGGCCCGGCTCATGAAATCCAAATGAAATTACATAGGACAAAGCAGGGAACCATGGCCGACATTTATTTATATCCGGCCGACGTCACATCCGTCCAAATCAAGCTGGTTCCCGAGATAACGGCAATAACTTTTTAGTTTACAGTAAAGGCTGATAACCAGAACCTATCGGCTACGATTCCCTTTGTTTTAGGTAAGAATTGTTATCCCTCTCGTTTTCATAACATATATTAACACAGACAATATCATTTTGGCGTTCTTGTAGGTAAGATCTAGCTGTATTGTAAATTTGAATGTTTTGCATTCATTGACGGAAGTTCCTGTCGATGGGATAACTGTCTGACCTAAGATGCTCTTCGTGGTAAATATGTTTCACTAGATTAATGGCAATGCTTCACAGACCTACTAAATTCGTCAGTCCTTCTGACAAAACTCCTCTGGACGGTCAAAGATCGATGCAAAAATTGGTTGATCATACAACCTGTGACCCAAATCAGAGACATGTATTTATAACTAAACTAAACTAAACACTAAAACAATGTTCATGTGTGTGACAGACAACAAATATAAGATGGAAGGTGGGATATTTTGCCATTAAACTGCAAACAGTTTATTTTAAATTCTCAATTCCTTTATTCTAGCTATCACTCTTTGTTTCGTTAGTGATCCGAAACTCCCACGCTTACTGTATGATGTAAGAAATAAATATGACCCTAAGTCCCTGTGCATAAATATCACAAAAATACCACATAAGAAACTAAATCTATTTTTAGAAGTGTTCTTCGAAGATCTCAAGTGCAGATTGTTTACACATTTAATGACGTAATATCTTACGTGTCTACTTCATGGCATCCACTTCATTTTTTAGTGGTGAACACATTTGCAATGTGGACGGAATATTTAAGACTAATGGCTAATCAGTTAAAACTAACAGCCTTATAGACTAAAAGAACCCAAGAAGAAACGTCCCCAGTGTATTCAAGAGAAATATCGGGTGTCCAAAAAAAGGAAGTTTGAACAAGTTTTCTTAAAGACTTGACTGGAGACACATATCCGTGGCCGAGACGGATTTAAATGGGCATGCCTTGTGCTGTGTGTTCTGAACAAAATTTAAAAAAATGTTTTACAAGTGATAAAAGAATGTGATAATCAAAAATGAATCTTAACATTTAATAACAAGGCACATTGCATGTCAGGACGGTAGCAAGAAATCTCGACCCCATTATCGGTTTATATATGTGTGAATGGATGGTTTAACACACAAGTGTCATAAACAAAAGACTGATTATTGATACTTACTTACCTTTTGAGTGATTATTTAAATGATCTGGATGTGTTCTAAATAGTTAATCTGCTGCAGACGACTTTGAAAACATTTGGTGAGAAAAGGAGAATATGTACATGACCGATTGACTTCTAGCTAAGGTATAGTTATATTAATGAATTAGGAAGATTGTGAGTAAAGGAGGAAATGTCCTCTATCAAACAAAACTTCAAATCTTAAGAATACTTTGAAAACTATGATATAGGATAATTTATAACAATGTTAAAACATACATCATTATTACATTAATCATTATCTAAATGTAGTGATTATACAACAAAATAACCATCATCCATTCACACCTATATAAACTGGGGTCTAAATTTGGGTCGACTATTCTTAGGAAATTGGGTCGAGAATTCTGGAAGCTGTCAGGACCACTGCGATGCTTTAAAAGAATCCATCCTGCAGCTAAACATCATTCAAGTAAGTATAAAAACATCTTGCAAAACAGTTAAATCTTAAGAATTGGAAAATGCACAATTGATTTTTATTCAAAAGCATTGTGAGAAGTATAATTGCATATTGTCAACAATTTGACCTTTTATCAGAATGCTTTCAAACATCATATGCTGTAAGGTCAAATGTCATCTTCATAAGATAAACACAAATGTAAGTTTCATCTGTATCATCAGTAATTATAATAATCATAATATGTCAATTAAAATGTTGATTTATCTTTGATTGTCAATAATATCTGTATAAACCCCTCAATGGCTACTTTTTCTGAACACAAGTGGGGAATGGGTCCCTTTTCAAAAGATTATAGAAGCATCTTGGCCCAAATATACTCAAATGAAAAATGTATAAAAATACCAAAATACACCGGAATCCTCAAAGTCTACCTAATTCTTAAAAAAATGTTCCAAATATCTGAATCAGAATTCAGTGAAGATTGCGATTTTCCGCACAAATTGGGTGAGAACTGGTTGTATATCCGGAATATTGAGCGTGATTAATATAAGATTAAAGATTATTTCACAAATGTAAAAAAAGATAAGTTTAAAGTCATTGGTTTAAAATATAATAATCCAGATAAGACTGCACAGAGGTACAATCTGGTCTAAAACAAAACTGGTTGCAGAACCCAAAGCTTGGCTTTTTGACATAACTTATATACATGTATATTGTTTTCAATTCTGGTCTATTTTTTAAATATTAGGCTATTTAAAAGGAAAAAGATATAAATAGTGTTTGTAATCTCATTCTTTAATTTATTATTTTATTTTATATAAAGCTGCTTTTATTTGCAGTTATTGTCTGATGTCATTTATTAAAACAGCAGTCAATCATATTCTGCATCAAGTTTTATTTTAAAACAGAATGGATTTAGAACATCCCATACAATCATGGAATAACAGGTCTGATGGTGATTACTGGAGAGGAAATTCATACAAGCAGTTAGTGATATACCCCTTGGTCATTGGTACCTGTCTATACAATAAAAATATCATGCATCTTTGACTGTGGGGTAATATTCTTTCCTGCATACACATCAAAACAGTGAATGGATTGAGATCAACCTGTACAATCATGGAATCACAGCTGTTATGGCGATAATGGGAGAGGAAGTTCATATAGGCAGTTAGTGATATACCCGTTGGTCATTAGTGTCTGTCAAAACAATGAAAATTGCATGCATCTTTGACTGTGGGATATAACTTCCTGCATCAACATCAAACAAGGGAATATATTGAGAGAAACCGATTTATTGATGGAATTACAGCTGTTATGATGAGGACAGGAGAGGAACGTCAGCTGATTACATATAATACTAATGGATTCATACAAGGTAATCTTTATTAATGGATAAGTTTATCAAAATCATAACAAGCTTGTTTTATCTAATTAAATGTAGTATATAAAAGAAGTCCTGTTTTTTTATTGCACAGTTTGTGTTTTTATGATCAGGTTTTGTGTGATGTCCTTCGGTCACACGCCATCAACAATTGCCTTGTGAAAAATCTACAGGCAACATTTTACAACATCCAATATGAATGAAAGTTTATCAGAAAATCATCTCCATCAAATCTTGGCCAAGTTATAGACTGGGTCCGGTGAGGTGAAAAACTAGGTTTCACTGTCAGTTTGAAGGGACATATTGAAAACACTCTGGATGCCTTATTTTAAACTTAAGCATGTTGAAATTTTTCAGAATAACTGTTTTGATGATATCTAGGCTAAGTTTAAATATATTCGGTCATAAACTAGGTCATGTTGGATCATAAACTAAGTCACTCCACCAAATTGAAGGAAAATCTTGTTAGTCTAGAAACCACACTTTGCCTTCAGCAGCTTGAGGCTTTGTCAGAATGTTTGTCTTGACTATATCTAGACTTAGTAAGAATAAGGGTCATGGTGGGTCAAAAACTAGGTCACTAGACCAAATTGAAGGAACATTTTGTTAACACTCAGACAGTTTGAATGCTGCATTTTTTATTTTAACATGTTGAAATTTTGACAGAATTTGTGTTTTGGTGAAATCGAGACTATAATATAGGTCATGTTGGATAAAAACAACAATGAGATCCAATGAAACATTTGAGAAAAATCTTGTAAACAGCTAGACCTCAAGGTTTGATTCAGCATCTTGAAACTTTGTAAGAATGTTTGCCTCATGATTATTGATATCTAGGCCAAGTTCAAATATTGGTCAAGTTGGGTCAAACATAAGGTAATTAGACCAAATTAAAGGAAAATCGTGTTAACACTGACAGCTGTTCTTTTAATGTTAGTATGTTGAAACTTTGGCAGAATGGATGTTTTGAACATTGCTTTTAACCCAGAAACTATGTCACTAAGCCTAATTGAAGGAAAAACTTGTTTTCACAATTGTTTTTTAGCTGAAAGCCGGTCGAGCTTATGTCATGGCGAATTGTCCGTTGTGCGTGCGTGCGTTAACTTTTTTCTTTAAGCAACTTCTCCTCCCTAACCACTTGGCCAATTTGGTTGAAACTTCATAGGAAGCATCCTCTCAATGTCCTCTCCTAAATTCCTTCAATTTCTTTATCAATCCAGAATTCTGGTTTCTATGGCAACCGAAAGAAAAAAAATAGTGAAAACTTAAAAAATCTTATTCTCCGAAAGTGTCAGCCGCTTTTCAAATAATTTTGTAGAAATGTTCCTTAGGTGACCCTCTATCAGATTCCTTCAAGAAATGTTGAGTGTTCGAAAAACATGGCAGCCAGGGGGCGGGCCTTTTTTGCCTTATGTGGCTATAGTGAAAACTTAAAAAATCTTCTCCTCCAAAAGTGTTAGGCCGATTTTCAAATAATTTTGTAGAAATGTTCCTTGGGTGACCTTCTATCAGATTCCTTCAAGAAATGTTAATTGTTCGAAATACATGGCCGGCAGGGGGCGGGCCTTTTTTGCCTTATGTGGCTATAGTGAAAACTTTAAAAATCTTCTCCTCCAAAAGTGTTAGGCCGATTTTCAAATAATTTTGTAGAAATGTTCCTTGGGTGACCTTCTATCAGATTCCTTCAAGAAATGTTGATTGGTCTTAAAAAAATGGGGCTATTTTGCCTTATATGGCTATAGTGAAAACTTAAAAAATAATTTCCTCCGAAAGTTTCGAGCTGATTTTCAAATAATTTTGTAGAAATGTTCCTAGGGTGACCCTCTATCAGATTCCTTCAAGCCATATTGATTGGTCAAAAACATGGCCATCAGGGGGTAGGGCTGTTTGGAGATTTAATTATTACCTAATAGCCGTGGAGCGATACTGGCCCTCTTGTGCCTGTTGTTTTACCTTTCTGTATTGATTATGATCATGTGATGAATTAAATGTTAAATTTTTTGAAGATTTGACTTTGCACCAACAGATAAAGTAGGAATATTGTACAACAGCGGTCTCAGTTCCGACAGCTTGAAAAAGATTCCTTTATCATGGTAGTCACATACCTACAGGTTGGACCCATTATAGATGCTGTGCTCGTGATGAGGCTTTGCCGTTTTCATATTATTTTGATAACCTGTTTTCTTATACAATTCACCACAATGTCTGTCTTTAAATATAGCCCAACTGGGCTGATTATTTAAACGTTGAATTTTCCAACTACGTGATAATCTTAATTTTCTGACGTTGATAGAAGGAGTCAAATGAAAAGAGCTTAAGCATCATCTGATGTATAAACCTTTTCCACTACGTTGAAATCGCAAACGTGTCTGCAGTCGACATCTATTTAAAACATTGTGACAAAGAAGGAATTGCTCATAATGAGGAAAATTTACTTTTGCCACAATGTTTTTACTATTTAATTTCTATACTTTTATTTGTAGAGAATTTCTATAGTATTGCATAGATGTATCAAAAACAATCTATGTTTCTGGTGAATCCCCCCTTCTAGGATGTTAGTCTACTGCAAATGCTTTAACACGTGCAATTGCTGATCTGCTTGCAAATAAATCCAAAGTGAACTATATTTTGAAAAGGTTACAATCTTAACCTTATGTCATTCTTGTACATACATGTATAATGTATTGTACATATAATGTATTGTACATATAATGTATTGTACATATAATGCATTGTATATATGTTGTATTACGGCCCCGTGGCCTCTATACTTTAATCAATACTTTTATTCTTGATACTTGATTCAAACTTTTGTAATGGAGATTGGTTGTATTTGAGAAAGCGTTAAAACACCTGGGTAAAGCTAAGGAATATTGGTATAAATGCTTATATTGAAGGGTTGAGAACAATGCATCGAAAGGATTAATTGATTGATTGATTGATTGGGGTTTAACGCCGTTTTTAACAATTTTTCAGTTATATCACGGCGGCCAGTTCACCTACTCATGCATTTCCTGGTTTTCTCACACCAGTACTCCACACAACAAATCTTCCCAAGCAACTGACTGCTTTTCCACATCGAAAGGAGAAATAGCTCATTATGACGAAATAAATACACAAGTAGATTAGGTACTCATATTCAATTATGTAATATATTCAGACTGATTAAGCAGTGTTAGTACAGCTAAATACTTAGATCACCTAGTGGGGTAATGGTAAGATCGTCAGCCTAGAGAGGGGAAATGTGGACTGGTCTTCCATTCGGGTAATAATAAATCAAATAGAAAGAAAATAGAAGAAGTGGTTTCTAACAGTGTCGCTCCGTGTGGTTGTGATAGCATTACATCTGATGCGCTGGTATCAGTATAATCTTACCAGCAGAACTAGTAATATATCAAAGAATCACCACGATTTGAGAATATTGATGGGTCTCATTTGATTATCGTTGTTGGCTTTTATAAACGGATCTTGTTGATTTTCCCTAACGTCTTGTTGCATTGCCAATATATGGCTTACTATTTGAAATTAATATGTATAAGGAAATAGGTTATTAAATTCGTCACGAACAGTAATTTAAATGATGTTATCGTATTTTGAGATTTAGTTTTATATGTATAATACATTGTGATAGTAAGCTATCTGCACTAACCAACACCTTAGACATGCATCTAAGTGGATATCTATCATCTTTACGGGAATGAATATGACCTGTTGCTATAACTGTCATCAAACATATTCGTTAATGTGTTCTCCCATTAATTTTGCATACATGATGTTTATATGATTCAAAATGTATTTGATTAAAGCAAAATGTTAGCAAATTTAAATTACTTGGTAGGCGTATCAATTCTTATCGCCTGACTTGAAGAAATATAATTATTCATATTCAACTGGCGTGAAACATAAATTTCAAAAATGCGAATGCAGTACTTACATAAACTGAATCCTTGGAACATTTCTTTTCCTTTTAAAGTATGAACGCACACGGACTGGACACACGTATCTCAACTTTTAAAATGTTCTGAACATTGATGATCGCCCAGGGCGGATGTATTAAGAAGCGCATGCGCCAAGATAACAACAATAATTCGGATATCCTCTATTTGATTCGTAATTTCGGGCTACCCATAACGTTGCGATTATTATATATATAACATTGAGGACCAGCCATATGTGCCACTAACTAAACTTTGAGTTATCTCTGTCGATGGTTGTCCACTCGTGACTTGGTCTGTTTGAACAAACAATGATAACACGATAAAAGCAGTTGCGTCAAGGGAACGTGTACACAATATGATTTATACGCGGAGAACATATTTAATTAAACCGGGAGTAGACAGTGAAAGCGATTTAGCATATTGAAATTAAATATTATCTAACAGTTCTGTATAACGTCGTATTCGTGTAAGTCGTATATCAAATCATAAACAAATTCAACAAAGTCACACTGTTTGTTTAGCCACAAACATATGTTTCATTTCCAGCCCATGATACAGTACACAATAATATATATTACAATCGATAAGTGACAACTACAATGTTAACTTTACGCACGTTTTAAAGACTTATTTTATAATCTAAATCAATATGTATTACCTGGAGAGCCGAGCCCCGCTAGCTCAGCCGGTATCGAGGGCTTTCAATCCTTGGATTGTGAATTCGAATCCCGGCTCGGCCAACTTTCTTTCCGACGTTTGACAAAAGTCAATGCGACATGTTTCATTCGTCGTCCAACGAGTGACTAAGTCTATGCGGAAAAGCAGCAAGTTGTTTGGAAAGTATGTTGTGTGGAGTAATGGTGTGAGAAAACAAGGAAACACATAAAAAGGTGAACTGGCGGCCGTGACATGACTGAGAAAATGTTAAAATCGGCGTTAAATCCCAATCAATCAATCAATTATTACTGGATATTAAGCCGAAAATTTTCTGAATCGTGTTTTCTGATGACAAGCCAAAATAAACGAACTGTTATGATCGGTATAGTTAAATGTTCAAACATTCAAGATAGACGTAACATTGTCATCTTACGATATGATCTTAAGTCTTTATAGAGTTGAACTATCGTAATCTGTCACATTGATCATCGTCCTATTTAATAACATTTTATCATATCTAATTGATATAACAGACATGTACAATTTCACCTATTTTGCTACCTTTCCACATATGTCCTTATTTTTCGTTGTGATATATTATTATGCTAAAACATCCTAGACAGACGAAACAATTTATTCTGACGACATTTAATTATATCTAAATAAAATTAAAGTTCTTCACCAGTTACGTTTTAATAGAAAATAACACAGTTCCGATTGCATTGCCAAAGGAATTGTACAAGAACCGAGCTTCAGTCAATATGTAAACTGAGCATAAACTTCTTACTAAAACATATATAAATAAGATATCCGGCGACAAGATGCGGTTTCTGTTATTGTATCAACGAAGAGTATTTTCTATTCCAGATATATTCGAGATGTCAGTCAACCCGGGAGAAATCCGGCGATAAGGTGCCGTGTTCGTTATTGTATCCATTTCAAACTAAGAGTATTTTCTATTCCAGATACCTCGAGATGTCAGTCAACCCCGACGAAATCTGGCGACAAGATGCAGTTTCCGTTATTGTCTCAACGAAGAGTATTTTCTATTCTAGATACCTCGACCGTATAGCCACGCGTATTAGTTTCTTACCACGCGTATTATTTTCTTACCATGCGTATTAGGTTCTTACCACGCGTATTAGTTTTTTACCACGCGTATTAGTCTCTTACCACGCGTATTAGTTTCTTACCACGCGTATGAGTTTCTTACTACGCGTATTAGGTTCTTATCACGTGTATGAGTTTCTTACCACGCGTATTATTTTCTTATAAGCGTATTAGGTTTTACCACGCGTATTAGTTTCTTACCACGCGTATTAATTTCTTACCACGTGTATTAGGTTTTACCACGTGTATTAGTTTCTTACCATGCGTATTAGTTTCTTACCATGCGTATTAGTTTCTCACCATACGTATTAGGTTCTTACCACGCCTTTTAGTTGCTTACCACTCCTATTAGCTTCTTACCATGCGTATTAGGTTCTTACCACGCGTATTAGTTTCTTACCACGCGTATTAGGTTCCTACCTCTCTTATTAGTTCCTTACCACCCGTATTAGGTTCTTACCACTCGTTTTATGTTCTTACCACGCGTATTGGTTTCTTACCACGCGTATAAGGTTCTTACCACGCGTATTAGTTGCTTACCACGCGTATAAGGTTCTTACCACGCGTATTAGTTTCATACCAACCGATTTAGGTTCTTACCGCGGGCATTATTGTCTTACCACGCGTATTAGTTTCTTACCACGCATATTAGGTTTTACCACGCGTATTAGTTTCTTACTACTCGAATTAAGTTCTTACCACGCGTATAAGGTTCTTACCGCGGGCATTATTTTCTTACCACGTGTATTAGTTTCTTACCACGCGTATTAGTTTCTTCCCACGCGTATTAGTTTCTTACCACACATATTAGGTTTTACCACTCCTATACGTTTCTTACCACGCGTATTAGTTTCTTACCACGCGTATTAGGTTCTTACCACGGATATTATGTAATTCTCATAGCATTCTCTCCAAATAAATGTTCTAATTAGTGGTATTTTGTGCGTCGTTTTCAACAGTATAACAGCTACCACCCGGCGACATCTTAACCTGTCAATATGGTTTCTCTCACTAGTACTTCTCATAGCATTCTCTCCAAATAAAGGTTCTAATTAGTGGTAATTGCACGTCGTTTACAATAGTATTTAAGTTATCCCATGACCACCACTTCACCTATCAATATAGGTTTCCCGCACCAGTACTTCTCACAACATTCCTCCCACATAAAGGTTCTAATAGGTATTCATTGTTCGACTATTGCAAGTATATTGCGGTATTCCAATGACCAGCAAATCAGCTATCAATAGGACTTTCCTGCACCAGTACACCTTTGAATATATTCCCACATAACGTTCCATCGGCCTTTATACATATATACTGTTTATCTCGTATTTTGAAACGTATGCAACACTGCAACAATACAGACAGGGCTTTATTTCAGTCTGATAGTGAAGGTTCATATTTCACATATATGTCGCAACAAAATCAGTGGTGGTGTAGAACAGTGTCGGCCTCTCTCACCAAAGGCCCCGAGTTTCGAATCCGTTTATGAGCGGGATCTGCCTCTACGATCTTTTTCACACAAACCAATGTACCGGTTAAATCTTCCAAAGCAGACCTCGAGCATGATCAATATACTCGTAAGCTGGAAGTTTTTCTCTTAATCTCTTAGTCAGACCCATTGGTCCACTCAACTTTTCATGTGTATATATATTACACACTTTACCGTCAATACTTAAACTAGTTACTGTGTGCTGTTCATAGTCTGACACATATATTGTATCCCCGTCACTATTCACTGTAATGTATAGCGGACGTTTAAACAGGTTTTGTCCTTTATCATTGTGTTTGAATGTTTGAAGAACTTTTCCCTTTTTATTAAAGATTTTCAACGACGGAGAGTCCCCATCAAACGTAACAACTAGTTTGCCTTTTCTATAAGCAACTCCCGAACAACCTGACTTCATTGGTACCCTTTTTACTACTGATAATTTTCCTTTACAACGTAGAAACACTACGTATGTCTCACAGGTCACCACCAGAGTTTCCGGATCCATACATGCTATATCATATTCTTCATCATCAAGTTCGATGCAACACGTAATGGTGTCTGATCGTAAGTCAATGACTTTAATAGAGTTATTAGTACGGTCTACTACAGCTAAAAGAACACTCGACATCAACACACTTCCTGTTATCTCGACTAAGTTTCTGTGATCCATCTTGTGACACATCTTAATGTCCTTCAATAACGTTACCTTTGTTGGTTTAAAGATGTCGGTCTTCATGGTTTTCTCTTTACTTTGTGTTTGCTGCTCTTTTCCTATTTTCTCTCTTCCTCTGATACCTAACTTACTAACGGTAGGATTGTCTTCCTTCAGTAGTCCTACCTCTGTCTGATCTTGCTTCGTCGTTTTTCTTTCTCCTTCATCTTTCTTCTCCAACGATCCAAGTTTATGATGCGAATTTAGTGTGTTCAGTATGTCGTCATTCCGTGAAAACGTATACCTTCTCACAATGTTTTGTTGAGACAACTATCTCTATGTACTCTTTGACCTGAATACGAGCTTTTTTAGCAGCAATGAATAGCTGCTAGTTTTGTTTACATTGCTCAAGGAGACATAGAGTGGATGATATTTCTGACATGTCTACCTGAGGCTTGTCGTATAGTGTATCCACGGATTCAATAACTTTCAAATCTTCTTTCTTTATTTGCTCAGCTTGCTCCATTAGTTCAACTTCAAGTTCATCAATTTTAGAATTGATTTCACTTCTAAATACCTGAATATCGGATATTAATCTTCCAAAACTATGAGTTACATCAATTGAGTCATTTTGTGATTTGCTCTTACATTCTGTAAGTTCTTTTTCTATATCCCGTATCTGCTTACATAAAGATTTATATTCTTAGCTAGAGCTGAAACCCTTCGCCAAATCATCGATGTACTTTACACCGCATTTGCCGTGATCTAGAGTTACGCTCACATAGCAGCAACATGTATCATGCGTATCACAGAAATACTCCATTAATTTTCCATCATGCTTAGCACAACTTCTCCGGAACATAAGATAATTTCTTTCTTGGCATTTCGTCTCTATCAAGAATTGGTGTTGTCTGGAAGCTTTATTTATTCTGTGGTGTATTGCACAATTGTCACAAAGAAATTCGTCACAGTTAGTGCAATATAACTGGGCATTTTCATTTACATTATCTATCTGGCAAGGATCGCATGGAATACCAGTATCCCAGTCCTCACTACTAGCTTGTCTTCTACCTGAAACCTCCATGGCGGATTGTCAAACTGAAGAAAACCAAACGGTATAGTTTTTTAAAAACATACAGGATGGTTGATACAGCATTAACTGAAATCATATGCAAAAATATGGTTTTGAATTCCTATGTTGCAAAAATAATTGAAACAACAGGCATTAAATGATACCTGATGTCAGGATAAATAAACTATTGATATTGTGTTTAAAGCTGCACAATACACCATACAAACGAATCCCTCATACGTCATGATGATGATGAATTTCTACTCACCGACACATACATGTACTAACGACATGTCTTACAGCAAATATTACATGCTGATTGATTCACATGAAGCGGTTCAACAGCGATATTGCTCCATCCAGACACTCAGACGAGTATAACTTGCTGAATCATCTCTGCGAGAGGTGCATGATGGTAATGATTCATGCACTGTACACCACACATCAATGTGAATATATCAAGTCAAATATGCCAATACAAACAGTTTTGCAAATAATTATCAAATATACACCATAATGAAGTAGGCAGCATATTCGAAATACAATGTTGAATAATTAAAATAACGTCACAAAAGTTATCTGATTAATCTGCTACTTTTCCCAACGCGTTCATAGTTATCAATCATGCATCAGAGTCAGGTTTGATTAAGAATATTATCAACTCACAACTGTCGTAGGCTGCATGATAGTCTAATAACATAGTTCTAGCAGTTGGGGTCATTTTCCAACAGTAATAACAAATATACCTTTCCTGTTCTCAAAATAATACTTTAAATTGTCATTTAAAGCTAAGGTATTTCACATCAGGAGAAAACAGAAAATATACATAATCAAATTGTACATACCTGGAAATGACAACAGAAATTCCCAAATACAAAATGCTATCTCTGTATTCAACAGTCACATAGAGAGTAAGTGCCTGATGATAAAAGTGTCTGTTATTTATAGGGCAAGTCCTATGTCAAAGTGTTGAGCATTTCCTTTCATGTCAACATCAAAATTTAGGTGTCAAAAAGTAAACAAACACTTCAGGATGGAGGGCTTATAGGCTTGATATGTTTTATCACCTTTTGGGGCAAGATTATGTTTTAAACCAAACAACCAATTAAGACCGCATATTTGCTATTGTAGTTCATGAGATGTTTTAAACACAAACACATTCATTGATAATCACTGTCTGGGAAACATATGTTCATGTGTTGAGGCAAACTGCAGTGTATATTACAAAATGGAAATTTGAATAGCAGATATATTATTGAATTATTATGTATCAAAATAACTCAAAAATATGATACATAATACATTGAAGGTATTTTTTATGAACAATATAGATCTAAATCGGCCTGTGCGTTTTAAAACTCTGTCAACTTGTGTAGATTCTGATAAGACTGAACAGATTGACAAAATGATCTGAACCTGCACTGTTCAGAAATGCCAACTTGTACCATTTCTTATGCACTGGTAATATTGCCTCGCATTAATCAGTACTCTGACAAATGTTTAGTCATATCATTCTACTGAGCAGATACGCGCAAGCAATTATAGATAGTATATGTGCAGTGCTAATAAGCAAGTGAAAATAATATTAAAACCCGGTCTAGAAAATGTTATTATAATTATTGACTGTTTTCTCCGTGATATAATTCTGGATAAGCTATTTTTTATAAAATCATCATCATCATCAATATCACTATCCATTAACAGAAACTGGCCACGCATCTCATGATCAATCGATTCTTTATTAACCCATTCCCACTGGCAGACGCATTCCGACATATTTGAAGCAGACGACTTTTGAAAACACATGATTAGCAATTTCCCCTTTTGCCACAATGTTTTTAACTCTATTCAATGAATACACTCTCATTAATGGAGATATTTCACATTTTTGCCAAAATGTTTTCAACGCCTTCTGCTGCAGAATTGTCGTATGTGGGAAAGGGTTTACCGTTTCATACATGCAGAGAGGTGTTTACTGGTCACTATATTAAGTAAACGATAGAAGGGTGAGATATATTGCTGTACCGTTTGTTGCAGAAACATGTATTTTTCGCTGAGCAAAATTTACATGAGTCATGTTTATTAAGCTTTACAAACTTATCAAAACATTGTGGCAAAAGGATAAATTGCTTTTATTCTAGTATTTTAACCATTTCCCTCATACAACACATTTGAACTACACGACCATAAAATAACCTGAACAAAAGTATCCTTAATCTCTTTAAATGATAATTTAATGAATTTGTGATAACATTGTCGGGAAAGGAGTTGATTGATTGATTGATTGGGGTTAAACGACGTTTTTGAACAATTGTTCAGTCAATTCACCTACTCATATGTTTCTTGGCTGTCTTACACCAGTACTCCATATACCATTATTTCCAAGCAACTGGCTGCTATTCCACATAGACTGATAGCCTATTGCTAAAGACGAATTACGCGTGACACAGTGACTTTTGTCAAACGTCGGAAAGAATGTTCGCCGCGCTAGGGTTCGAACAGACAACCCCTGGATTTACAGCCTGCGTCGCTACCGACCGAGCCACCGGGGCTGGACAGATATATATTGATATATTAGGGTTTAATGCCGTTTTTTCAACATGTCTGTCATATCACGGTGGCCTGTTCTCACGAATAACACTTGTCGCATTGACCATTGTCAAATGTCGTAAATAATGTTGACCGAGACGGGGTTCGAACTCACAACCCCGGGATTGAGAGCGGATTTATATACAGCATTTTGTCCATGACTTTGTCTATTTTGTCCAGTTTCGTTAATCTATTGTTTCAACAGGAAACGGAGTGTCGTTTTTTCCGTGCCGGATATTCAAAGTACCACTTATGTACTTCTAATATGCAGCGGGACATTATTTTTTTGAATAAGTGGTTTTAATTATTATCAAGAAACGGGCGTTAGTGGAAGACGAATAACACTTGTTGCATTCACCTTTGTCAAACGTCAGAAAGAATATTGGCCGAGATGAGGTTCGAACCTAACAACCACTGGATTGAGAGTCCATCTGAATTCCACTAACTTTACCTAGGGCTAGGTAATAGTTACATACATGAAATATATTTCATATTTTTTAAAACATGAATGGTGAAATGTTTTTAAGAAAATGAATAAGTTAACATTAATAGATAGTACTCTTCCTGACTAAGAATAGCTTGTTAAGAAATGAAATCATTTGTCATTGTTCTTAGAGAAACACATATGAAGAAATATGCGTTTAAGTTACTTAGTGTTAAGTAAGGTTAGTGATATCGGATTCTGGACAGGTTGAACGCCGTTATCAACAATTGTTCAGTCATATCACGGCGGCCAGTTCACCTACTCATATGTTTCCTATTTTTCTCATACAATTACTCCAGACAACATACTTCCCGAGCAACTGGCTGCTTTTTCACATAGACTGTTAGAGGAATGACGCCTGTCACAGTGACTTTTGTCAATCGTTGGACAGAATGTTGGCCGAGCTGGGGTTCAAACTCACAATCCCTGAATTGACAGCCCGCGTCGCTACCGACTGAGCCACCGGGGCTGGACAGATATATATTGATATATTAGGGTTTAATGCCGTTTTCAACATGTCTGTCATATCACGGTGGCCTGTTCTCACGAATAACACTTGTCGCATTGACTTCTGTCAAATGCCGTAAAGAATATTGACGACCGAGACGGGGTTCGAACTCACAACCCCGGGATTGAGAGCGCGCGTCGCTACTGACTGATCTACCTGGGCTCGACTGTTCATGTTAAGAGGTCAATTTTGTAGTTGAAATTATTTCAATGTACGACTGCTTGGCGACATTTTATGAACATACTAAATATGTTGAAACTACTTTGACAATATACATGTTTTGAGGAATTATCTTACGTTTGTTATCTATGGCAATTCATTTTCTCGAAAACAAATCAAGAAAGCCTCGTTTTGTATATGTTCACACCTACACAATTCTTTCTCTGTACAATCACTATTAAAATAAAATGCTATTGGTAGCTTAGTACATTCGCAATACTCGAACTCGAACATTTGATAATTCGAATATACCATTTAACACATTCCTGGAACGAATATGTCTTTTAGAAACAGCGTAGCAGTAATTCTGATTGCTCATACGATCAATCAGAAATGATGCCACGCCGTTTAATTTTTCAATATGATTTCATCACTAGCTTTATATTGATAATAACAATGTTAGTATAACTGAATTACAAAGTTATAAATACAGAATAATGCATTAAGTGTTTTTGGTTGTATGGTGTTTTACGCCGTTTTCAACAGTGTGTCAGTCATATCACGGTGTTTCCTGGGTAAAAATATCAGTACTGCTGGTAAGCTTTTCAAGAGACCAGAGCATTAATCGTGAGGTTTTCTCGCAATCCTGAGCGCCAAGAAGGAAACAGTTACTTCTAGTTTAAGTTATTTTGTATGACCAGACCGGTGATCAAACCCTGATCTTACAAATATGCGATCAATATATATGAGCCGTCCCGCGAGAACACCAACATTGTGGACTCTGCGTAAAGTATCGCGATCAAATATGCGATCAATATTTATGAGCCGTCCCGCGAGAACACCAACATTGTGGACTCTGCGTAAAGTATCGACCCGGATCCGCCTAAGCATGCAGAGCAGGTTTACAGGAATAAACACGCTTCGCCTCCTGTGGATTTTCTGTTTCCGGAATCATTACTCTGTACCTCTATTCCCCTGAGGCAGAATGTGTAGGCCCGGATCAGTCTGCGCGGACTGTCGGCAACAATGTTGGTTTTCTCGCAGGACGGCTCAACTATTATTATGTTTAACCATTTTACCTGCTATGTTGTATATAAATACTATTTGGATCAATATATATTATGTTAAATCATTTTACCTGCAATGTTGTTAAAAAGACACCTGATTTAAAAAAAAAAAGTGAAGATAACTAAATAGAAAATCAGAAATATGACTTTTATATATATAGAGGATATTACATGAGTGGTCATTCAATACGGAATTTATCAAACGAGTTTTCTGAAATTGATAAGAACGAGCCTTGGCGAGTTTTTATCACTTTTTTGAAAACGAGTTTAATAAATTTCGTATTGAATGACCACGAATGTAATGTTCTTTTTATATCATAAATACTAATTTAATAATTTACAGCGCTATATCCATATAAACGTCGCTATAAAGCGCGCGTATTTACAGCGCTAAACGTTACGTTATGACGTCACGTTACGTAGCATTGTTATTACACTAGTTGAATACGCAATTTATTCAATGGCTTTATTACACTCCGGCGACGTCATTTATGATATAATAAGAAATATAACTGAGTTCAAAACACAGTGTTTAAAGAGAAATTGATTATATTGAGACGTTCCTCCTTTTCTTACAACGTTTCTAAAGTAAAACTGTTGTATACTGCAGAGGGCGTCAAATTGGCGTTTGTGTCAGGATTGTTAATGTAAAGGTTTTACCTTTCAAGTACCAATGAACTGTTGTATACTGCAGAGGGCGTCACATTGGTGTTTGTGTCAGGATTGTTAATGTAAAGGTTTTACCTTTCAAGTACCAATGAACTGTTGTATACTGCAGAGGGCATCAAATTGGTGTTTGTGTCAGGATTGTTAATGTAAAGGTTTTACCTTTCAAGTACCAATGAACTGTTGTATACTGCAGAGGGCGTCATATTGGTGTTTGTGTCAGGATTGTTAATGTAAAGGTTTTACCTTTCAAGTACCAATGAACTGTTGTATACTGCAGAGGGCGTCACATTGGTGTTTGTGTCAGGATTGTTAATGTAAAGGTTTTACCTTTCAAGTACCAATGAACTGTTGTATACTGCAGAGGGCATCAAATTGGTGTTTGTGTCAGGATTGTTAATGTAAAGGTTTTACCTTTCAAGTACCAATGAACTGTTGTATACTGCAGAGGGCGTCAAATTGGCGTTTGTGTCAGGATTGTTAATGTAAAGGTTTTACCTTTCAAGTACCAATGAACTGTTGTATACTGCAGAGGGCGTCACATTGGTGTTTGTGTCAGGATTGTTAATGTAAAGGTTTTACCTTTCAAGTACCAATGAACTGTTGTATACTGCAGAGGGCATCAAATTGGTGTTTGTGTCAGGATTGTTAATGTAAAGGTTTTACCTTTCAAGTACCAATGAACTGTTGTATACTGCAGAGGGCGTCACATTGGTGTTTGTGTCAGGATTGTTAATGTAAAGGTTTTACCTTTCAAGTACCAATGAACTGTTGTATACTGCAGACGGCGTCAAATTGGCGTTTGTGTCAGAATTGTTAATGTAAAGGTTTTACCTTTCAGGTACCAATGGCGGATTCCATTCACGTATACAACGAGCGCGTCACCAAAGATTTATGAAATCTCAAACAATGACACCATAATGTTCTCAGAAAAAACACACTGTATGTATTCTTCGTGTAAAGTCAAGTATGTGACGTCATTATAACTGTAGTAGCTGGACGTCATTCATGAGATGTATTTAATGCGTTAATTGTTTTATTTGTTTATTGAAAATATAAACTTTTGAAATATTGGCAACAGGAACGTTTTGCTGTAAATAATTATAATTCAACATCACATCCCAATTTTTATAGAAAGCGGAATGTAGCCAGACGCATTAATTGACAAAGAAATTATAATTCGAAGCATTTTGTTTGTTTGTTAGTTTCGTGTTTTAACGCTGCTTTCCACGATTACTGGGTTAAATGACGGCCTTTCCTGGGTAATTTACCAGTACTATTTGTCCATCTATCCTGACACCAACGAATCAGTCGTAATGCTAAACCCACATCCCTGAGCAGCTACTACTTCCATTCTTAAAGTCTTTGGTATAACCTGGCCGGTGATCGAATCCGCGACATCACGCATCGGGTCGGACATTTGACAATGGGATGCAATTCTATCAAATATCTAGATTAAAATGATAAATTGATTCAACCATTTGCAGCAATTTCCGACAGAAGTGTTCCAGCTCCTGGCCATCAACAACTGGATACTTGCCAACATACAACAAAACTGCAGCAGACAACTTTGAAGTCACATAAGCAAAAATACGGAAAATATCATTAAATGAAAGTTTAATTATTGAAATTAATTGAACACATTGTGGCAAAAGGAGAAATTATTCTTTTTGAACGATGTTTTCACATATTACTTACCTAAGAGTGTTAGAAGGTCAGTCACCTCAGGTAGATTCACATAGTAAGCGTTTTTTATGCTCTTCAATCCTTATTTGACCTCCAAAACCTATGTTGTGAGTACTCAAAATAATCGACTCATTGAATACCCACATCATAGGTTTTAATGAGTACTAAGAGAGATATTATATAAGAAAGATATATTTACTCCTCATTATCTAGTCCTCTGGATTCACAGGGTGGTATGAATCTACACTTTACATAAATGTCGACTTGTACTCTACCGTACGGAGGTCTCATACAGAGGATAAATATGTGTATATGTTTAATACCCAGTTTCAATAATTCGACTTTTACGCCGTTTTCATAAATGATCAGTTATATCAAAGATGCCAATGTGATGGAGTTCATGTATAACTCTACAATATTAACATAGTCCTCTCCTTTTAGCCATTTTTTTGTATTACTCGAAACGTTAGCTCGTATTGTGCAAATTCTCATTTTGTCACAATGTTTTCATAAGTCGTCCACATGCGTCATAATGCGTATACATGTTGGAAAGGATAAAGAAGTTTCTTGCAACCCTCTGTGAGTCCTGATCGACCAATGTATATTACGATTCAGAGATATATGCGGATTCTAACATTGATAAACATCCCATCGGTTATGTGTGCAGGTTTACTTGGCTTTACACACATTACCCGGAGAGACAGATCCGATATACAAATAAGATACAGTATTTTGAAAATATCTCAGCAAAGATATGGAAACTCTTTATAAATGAAATATAAGAATTGAAATGATTATGGCGGACGGATAATTGCTCATTGTGAGCAATTTCTCCTTTTACCAATTTGTTTTACATGTGGGAAAGGGTTGCGAAGATTTTTGGAACCCTCTGTGACTCATGATCGACCAGTGCAGATCCAGATAGAGATATATGCCTCTGTGACTCATGATCGACCAGTGCAGATCCAGATAGAGATCTATGCCTCTGTGACTCATGATCGACCAGTGCAGATCCAGATAGAGATCTATGCCTCTGTGACTCATGATCGACCAGTGCAGATCCAGATAGAGATCTATGCCTCTGTGACTCATGATCGACCAGTGCAGATCCAGATAGAGATCTATGCGTATTCTAACACAGATCTGAGTCTTCACTGGACGCACGTGCTATGTTTGCAGTTTGATTTTGCTTTACAAACTCTAGACGAAATAAATACTAATGGTTGTTTGTCATGGAGCGCATGTATAAGTATATGTTCGTTCACTCTGTCCCATGCACAGCAAATATGCAACAGACGACGTTGAACACATCTACGTAAAACGTATTCAAAATCTCTATGAGTTAAGGTATAATTATTGAAAAAAAATATGAATTATGGTAAAAGGGGACATGTCTCCTTTACGCAAGTATACTAACGTAAACCCCTTTCCCTCATACATCAAATTTGCAAAGAACGACTTTCAAAACATCTAGGTAAAAGGATGAAATATCTCTATAAAATTAATGAATTTATAATTCAGAATAAATGAAAACATATAGCGAAAGGGGAAATTGCTCGTACACTTAAGTATACGTACCTTCAGCCCCCTTCTCACATACAATACATATGCATACCATTTTAAAAACAATTAGCAAAAAGTATGGAAAATCTCTTTGAATGAAAGTATGATTTTTGAAAACAGTTGGAAACATAGTGGCAAAAGGAGGAATTGCAAAAATTCGTCTGCTTCTTATACATGTATGTCAAAATATGTCTGCTTCGTATACATGTACGTCAAAATATGTCTGCTTCTTATACATGTACGTCAAAATATGTCTGCTTCTTATAAATGTACGTCAAATTATGTCTGCTTCTTATAAATGTACGTCAAATTATGTCTGCTTCTTATAAATGTACGTCAAATTATGTCTGCTTCTTATACATGTACGTCAAATGTCTGCTTCTTATACATGTACGTCAAAATATGTCTGCTTCTTATATATGTATGTCAAAATATGTCTGCATTTTATACATGTACGTCAAAATATGTCTGCTTCGTATACATGTACGTCAAAATATGTCTGCTTCTTATATATGTATGTCAAAATATGTCTGCATTTTATACATGTACGTCAAAATATGTCTGCTTCTTATATATGTATGTCAAAATATGTCTGCATTTTATACATGTACGTCAAAATATGTCTGCTTCGTATACATGTACGTCAAAATATGTCTGCTTCTTATATATGTATGTCAAAATATGTCTGCATTTTATACATGTACGTCAAAATATGTCTGCTTCGTATACATGTACGTCAAAATATGTCTGCTTCTTATATATGTATGTCAAAATATGTCTGCATTTTATACATGTACGTCAAAATATGTCTGCTTCGTATACATGTACGTCAAAATATGTCTGCTTCTTATATATGTATGTCAAAATATGTCTGCATTTTATACATGTACGTCAAAATATGTCTGCTTCTTATATATGTATGTCAAAATATGTCTGCATTTTATACATGTACGTCAAAATATGTCTGCTTCGTATACATGTACGTCAAAATATGTCTGCTTCTTATATATGTATGTCAAAATATGTCTGCATTTTATACATGTATGTCAAAATATGTCTGCTTCGTATACATGTACGTCAAAATATGTCTGCTTCTTATATATGTATGTCAAAATATGTCTGCATTTTATACATGTACGTCAAAATATGTCTGCTTCTTATATATGTATGTCAAAATATGTCTGCATTTTATACATGTACGTCAAAATATGTCTGCTTCGTATACATGTACGTCAAAATATGTCTGCTTCTTATATATGTATGTCAAAATATGTCTGCATTTTATACATGTACGTCAAAATATGTCTGCTTCTTATATATGTATGTCAAAATATGTCTGCATTTTATACATGTACGTCAAAATATGTCTGCTTCGTATACATGTACGTCAAAATATGTCTGCTTCTTATATATGTATGTCAAAATATGTCTGCATTTTATACATGTATGTCAAAATATGTCTGCTTCGTATACATGTACGTCAAAATATGTCTGCTTCTTATATATGTATGTCAAAATATGTCTGCATTTTATACATGTACGTCAAAATATGTCTGCTTCTTATATATGTATGTCAAAATATGTCTGCATTTTATACATGTACGTCAAAATATGTCTGCTTCTTATATATGTATGTCAAAATATGTCTGCATTTTATACATGTACGTCAAAATATGTCTGCTTCTTATATATGTATGTCAAAATATGTCTGCATTTTATACATGTACGTCAAAATATGTCTGCTTCGTATACATATACGTCAAAATACGTCTACATGTGGAAAAGGGTAAAGAGTTAATCGGTTTATTAGAACGCTCTGTGACTCAGTGAAGATCCAGATGCAGCTATATGCGGATTTTCACATGGATCTGTATCTACGCTGACCGAAAGCGCTCTGTGTGCAGGTTTATTTAGCTTTTGTTTAAACTTATTTATTTTACATCGATTGCGAAACAAGCTTTATGCTCTTATTAATCACGCTCGATGTCTGCTTCCTGGATTTTGAACCAGTTATAAAAGTAATTATTTAGCTTAAAAACTTTACAAGGAAATAAATTTACTAAGAGTTTTAAACATTGTGGCAACAAGAGAATTAGCTCAATTTGAGCAATTTCTCCCTTTTCACAATGTTTTCAAACGTCGCTTATTTCTTATCTTTTTTAAAAAATTAATAAAAGTTTAATTCTTGAAAACTTGTTTTTGTTAAATGGAGAAAAGGAAAACTTGTTCGTTTTGGGAAGGGTTAAACAGTTGGTTATAACCCTCTGTGACTCATTATCCTTGTCGCAAAGGGAGAATTTGCTTCTTTTGTCAGAATGTTTTGAAAAGTCGTCTGCTTCAAAGTCGTCAAAATGCGTCTACAATTGGGAAAAGGTTTAGAAGTTTCCTGGCACGCCTATGACTCTTGGTTGACCAATTTAGTTCCAGATACAGATATATGAGGATTCCTACATAGATCAACGTTTACACAGGTCGCACGTGCTATATGTGCAGGTTTATTTAGCTTTACAAACTTTAAATGGAAATGAAATATCTAATGATTGATTTTCTCGTAGCGCAGATCAAGTTTTTTTCTTTCCCACAAATATGTTACAGACAACTTTACAAACATCTAGACAGAATATAGTAAATACCTAAATGAAAGAATTAATACTTGAATACATTATTGCTTAAGGAGACATTGTTCCTTTTGTCACACTGTTTTAAAGGTCGTCTTCTGCAAATTCGTCTAAATGCGTCTACATGTTTGAAAGGGTTAAGAAGTTTCTAGGAACCTTCTGTGACCCTTGATCGACCAGTGCAGTTCCATAGAGTGATGTATGCGGTTTCTCACATTAATCTTCGTCTATACAGTTGTCACGTGCTCTGCGTGCAGGTTTATTTGACTTTACAAACTTTACACAGGAAATTAATCATGGTTAGTTTTTACGGGGCGTAAACTAGAAAACCTTAAAATAATTTAGGCAAAAATAGCCAAATGAATACATAATTCTTGGGAATGTTGATAACGTTGTCACAAACGGAGAAATTGCTCGATGTGAGCACTTTCTACTTTCGATGCAATATTTTCAAAAAATGCCTGTTTAAAAAACTCCATGCAATCTCTATAGTTGAAAATATGATAATTATTTAAAGTTGAAATATCTTGACAAAAGGAATAATTACTCATTTTCAGCTATTTCTGCGTTTTTAACAATATATTAAAAAATCGTCTTATGTAGAGGAGTCAAAATGCATGTGGGAAAGGATGTGGAAGTTTCTTGGAAACCTGTTTGACTGTAGATCGAGATAGAGATCTATGCGGCTTCTAACATTGATCTGCGTCGACACTGATCGTACGTAGTCTTTGTGTGCAGCTTTATACCTCTTTACAGCCGAATCCCAGTAGATAGCGACGCGGGCTGTCAATACTGGGGTTTTGAGCTCGAATCCCGGCTCGGCCAACTTTCTTTCCGACGTTTGTAAAAGGCAATACGACATTCTTCATTCGCCTTCCACCAATGTGCTAAGTCTATGTGGAAAAGCTGCCAGTTGTTTGGGGAAATTGTTGTGCGGAGTACTGGTGTGGGAAAACAAGGAAACACATGCACTGGCTGCCGTGATATGACTTAGAAAATGTTGAAAACGGCATAAAATCCCAATCAATCAACCATTATTCCTCTTTACAATCTGTATACGGAAAGGAAATTACCTTAGTTAGTTGCAATGGATCGCTTATAGTTAGTTGTAATGGTTTGCCTATAGTTAGTTGTAATGGATCGCCTATAGTTAGTTTTAATGGATCGCCTATAGTTAGTTGTAATGGATCGCCTATAGTTAGTTTTAATGGATCGCCTATAGTTAGTTTTAATGGATCGCCTATAGTTAGTTGTAATGGATCGCCTATAGTTAGTTGTAATGGATCGCAGTTGAAGTATAATTGTGCATTCTTTTCCCAAATACAACAAATCAGCGACAGACGACCTTAAAAACGTCTAGGCAAAGTGAAAACCAAGAAGTTATAAGTGAATGTATAATTACTTGAACAAAAAGATAAAAACATTGTAGCAAAAGGAAAAGTTGTTCGTCATTGGACAATGACTTCTTTTGTCACACAGCTTTCAATTGTCGTTTAGTTCAAATTCTTCAAAATGCGTATACATATAGGAAAGGGTTTATGAGCTTTTTTTTAGAACTCTCTGTGACTCTTGATCGATGAATGCAGTTCTATAAAGTGATCTATTCGGTTTCTCACATTAATCTGAATCTACACAGGTCGCACGTGGTTTGTGTGCAGGTTTATTAGACAACAACAACGTTACACAGACTGAACATTACTAATGGTTGATTGTCATTAGGCGTAGCTGCGGTATACGTACGTTATAACCCTTTCCAACATACAACACATTTGCAACATACAACTTTGAATATAATCAAGCAAACATGTGAAGAATATATGAGCCGTTCCGCGAGAAAACCAACGTTATGGACTCTGCGTAATGCATCGATCCAGATCAACCTGCGCAGTCCAAGCAGACTAATCCGGCCCGACACATTCCGTCACAGGGGGATAGAGGTACAAAGTAATGATTCCTGAAAAAGAGAGTCCACAGGAGATGAAAAGTGTCAGTCCGGTTTAGCCTGTGCGGCATGCCTAAGCTGATCAAGGTGGATACTTTACGCAGAGTCCATATTGATGATTTTCTCGCGTGACGGCTCATATATAAGTGAAAGTGTAAATTTAAAAAACAACAACAACATTGTGTTTTCAAATCTCGTCTAATGTAGAGGATTAAAAATGCGACTTCATGTGGAAAAGGGTGTAGAAGAGTCTTGGAAACGTCTGTGACGCTGTAGATCCATATAGAGATATATGCGTATTTTCACAATAATCTGCGTCGACACTTATCGCACGTGCTTTGTGTGCCTTCCTTGGTTCCCAGGAACCGACTGGTGTCGGGATAAACTGACCAGTAGTACTTGTAACTTACCAAGGAAACGCCGTGATATAACCGAACAATTGTTCCAGTTAAAAGTATCCGACACTAAAGTTGAGTTTATTGTTATAGAGGCTTTTTATTTTCACAGGCGTGAATAAAGTTATGCATTAAATATTAGTCGAAAAGGAGGCCAACAAAAAGCGACCAACAAACATAAAACTGAACATTTGTTATAAGCGGCATAAAACACCAAATGGTTTTAACGGGTGATGCTCAAGTATACGTACTTTGACTTTTTCCCATAATTGAAACAAATGTACAACAGCAGACGTTGAAAACATGTAGGCAAAAGTATGGAAAAGCTCTATTAATGAAATTTAAATTGTTGAAAACAGTTGAAAGCATTGTGGTCAAATGAGAAATTGCTCATGTTGATTGTTGTTGATTCTGTTTTTACGCCGTTTTTAGCAATGTTTCAGTCATATAACGGCGGTTGATCACATACCCAAGTGTTTCACGGCTCAAGTAATCCACACTACAGCCTTTACCAAGCAACTGGCTTCTTTTCCACATAGACTGTAATCAAATTGGTAGAAGACGCATCACGCTTGTCCCAGTGACTTTTGTCAAACGTCGGATTTAATGCTGGCTGTACTGGGGTGCGAACCCACAACTCGCGTCGCTAGCGACTGAGCGAACGGGGCTCGGCCTGTGACCGATGACTGACCAGCGTGGAACCAGATACAGATGCAAAGATGTATATACTTATGGTTCTCATAATATTGTGATTGTGTGTATGTATATAGTGATACAATTGACTTTGTCATTTGTGCACAGCTGTATCTCATTAGTGTGGCAAAAGGAAGAATTGCTCATTTTGTCACAATGCTCTCAAATATCGTCTATATTTGGACAACGGCTAACACTTTTCTTCGAATCGTCTGTCAATCATGATCGATCAGTGTAGATCCAGATGGCGAAACGAGAAATTATTGGTTTTGAACATTTTGTCCATTCGTCACTATTGTTCGTAAGTCGTCGCATTAATTAACACCAAGAAGCGTCTACATGTATGTAAGGGTAAAAATGAGTCTTACAACCCTCTGTGATGCATTACTTTTTTGGCTAAACACTGACTTTAAATGACGTCTTTTCAATATGCGTCTACGTGTGGAAAAGGGTTGAGGATGTAGATCATGATATGCAGTTTCTCAGATAAATCTGTGTCTACGCTGGCTGCAAGTGCTCTCCGTGCAGACTCATTTGGTTTTACAACCTTTACACGGACATAAATTTACTAATGGTTTCTTGACGGAGCGCAGTGAAAAATCAAGTATACGTACGTTTACCCTTTTCCACATACAACACAAATACGACAGAGAACTTTGAAGGAATCTTGGCAAACGTTATATATTGTAGGTTCAAACAACATACTAAATATAAAGAAATTCTTTGATTGGGAAATATTTTGGGAAAAAACTGTGCATACGCCTTTAGTATGAATGATCGACATTAATTACATCTTCTGTGCTACTTTGCATCTCTTTCCGTGGTTTAACTTTTTCCCATTTATAACAAATATGTGGCAAACAAATGTGAACATATAAAGACGAAAATATAGAAACTCTATACTAATAGAAGAACAACTATTCAATTAAGTTGAAAACATTGTTGCAAAAGGAGAACTTGCTCATTATAAGTGATTTTTTCAATTTGCCAACCAGTTTTAAAAAGTCGTCTGCAATATAAGCGTCCGATAGGATCTATAACTGGGGAAAGTATTAACGTTAGCAATGACCCGAATGAGTCATAGTGATCTAGTGGTTCAAACACGCTAGACTGGGAAAATAGTTAACGTTAGAAATGATACGATGGGACATGGTAGTCTAGTGGTTCAAACACGCTAGACTGTGGTAATAGTTAACGTTAGCAATGACACGATGGGTCATGGTAGTCTAGTGGTTGAAATACGTTAGACTGAGGAAATAGTTAACGTTAGCAATGACACGATGGTTCATGGTTGTCTATTGGTTCAAACATGCTAGACTGGGAAAATAGTTAACGTTAGCAATGACACTAGTAGGGAATGGGTCAACGTAGTCTATTGGCTCATACACGCTACACTGGGAAAATAGTTAACGTTAGCAATGACACTAGTGGGGCCTGATAGTCTATTGGTTCTAACACGCTAGACTGGGGAAATAGTTAACGTTAGCAATGACACGATGGGTCATGGTAGTCTAGTGGTGCAAACGCGCTAGACTGGGGAAATAGTTAAAGTTAGCAATGACACGATGGGTCATGGTGGTCTAGTGGTTCCAACACGCTTGACTGGGGAAAAGTTAACGTTAGCAATGACACGAGTAGGGCATTGTAGTCGAGTGGCTCAAACACGATAGACCGAGGAAATAGTTAACGTTAGCAATGACACGATAACGTATGGTAGTATAGTAGTTCAAACACGCTAGACTGAGAAAATAGTTAACATTAGCAATGACACGATGGGACATGGTGGTCTACTGGTTGAAAGACGCTACACTTGGAAAATAGTTAACGTTAGCAATTACACGATGGGTCATCGTAGTCTAGTGATTAAAACACGCTAGACTGGGGATATAGTTAACGTTAACATTGACACGATGGGGCATGGTGGTCTAGTTGTTCAAACACGCTAAACTGGGGAAATAGTTAACGTTAGCAATGACACGATGGGGCATGGAAGTCTAGTGATTCAAACACGCTAGGCTGGGGAAATAGTTAACTTTAACAATGTCGCGATGGGTCATGGTAGTCTAGTGGTTCAAACGCGCTAGACTGGGAAAATAGTTAACGTTAGCAATGACACGATGGGTCATGGTGGACTAGTGGTTCAAACACGCTAGACTGGGGAAATAGTTAACGTTAGCAATGACACGATGGGTCATGGTAGTCTAGTGGTTCAAACGCGCTAGACTGGGACAATAATTAACGTTAGCAATGACACGATGGGTCATGGTGGTCTAGTGGTTCAAACACGCTAGACTGGGGAAATAGTTAACGTTAGCAATGACACGATGGGTCATGGTAGTCTAGTGGTTCAAACGCGCTAGACTGGGAAAATAGTTAACGTTAGCAATGACACGATGGGTCATGGTGGTCTAGTGGTTCAAACACGCTAGACTCGGGAAATAGTTAACGTTAGCAATGACACGATGGGTCATGGTAGTCTAGTGGTTCAAACGCGCTAGACTGGGAAAATAATTAACGTTAGCAATGACACGATGGGTCATGGTGGTCTAGTGGTTCAAACACGCTAGACTGGGGAAATAGTTAACGTTAGCAATGACACGATGGGTCATGGTAGTCTAGTGGTTCAAACGCGCTAGACTGGGAAAATAATTAACGTTAGCAATGACACGATGGGTCATGGTGGTCTAGTGGTTCAAACACGCTAGAATGGGGAAATAGTTAACGTTAGCAATGACACGATGGGTCATTGTAGTCTAGTGGTTCAAACACGCTAAACTACTGGGGAAATAGTTAACGTTAGCAATAACACGATGGGTCATGGAGGTCTAGTGGTTCAAACACTCGGGGAATAGTTAACGCTAGCAATGACACGATGGGTCATGATGGTCTAGTGGTTCAAACGCGCTAGACTCGGGAAATAATTAACCTTAGCATTGACACGATGGGTCATGGTAGTCTAATGGTTAAAACACGCTAGACTCGGGAAATAGTTAACGTTAGCAATGACACGATGGGACATGGTAGTCTAATGGTTAAAACACGCTAGACTCGGGAAATAGTTAACGTTAGCAATGACACGATGGGACATGGTAGTCTAGTGGTTCAAACACGCTAGACTGGGGAAATAGTTAACGTTAGCGATGACACGATTGGTCATGATAGTCTAGTAGTTCAAACACGCTAGACTGAGGAAATAGTTAACGTTAGCGATGACTCGATGGGTCATAGTAGTCTAGTAGTTCAAACCCGCTAGACTGGGGAAATAGTTAACGTTAGCACACACAATTGAATAAATATGGTGTCAGTCAATACGATTGATACAAACTGCGCAAGCTGTACCCAAATACACGATTTTAAAATATCTTCATTTTGAAGACTTAAACCCCGACATATGATTTATTTCTAATATATGTAAGCATGCATCTTTCAATTGTAACTAAAGTACATTGTATATATCTATAAATAAACTGCTATACGTATTATAGTCCATGCGGCTATTTATAGTGAAGTACCCTGCTTTAATAAATGTCTCACTCTATTTCTGTAACAAACCCCTTTTACAACTTCCAACAAGCTATTTCATTTCGCCACTGTATTTAACACTAGTCAATAATAACCCTTTCCCACCTACAGAGGACTTTGTGAAACTACGTCGTAACAATCTAAATCAAAGCACTGAAAGTGCTCACAGCAAGGGGCTAACTGCAGACAACATTTATACATTGATTTACCAATTCCAAAGGTCTAACTTGAACACTTTACAATAGCACTCTGTTATATATATATAGTGAATGATAAAGGATTTGAACGCATTATACTGTACACACAGTATGGTGGTCTATTGATATACTAAGATTTGACATACATATATGCATATGCTATCTGGATAGTTTCTGCTAAGCACACCTCCTGGTTTACAATTCTGCTATCAAAGCAGAAATAAAATCCCTTGTTATCTACATTTCCCTCAGCGTGATTAAACTGAAGTATTGTTTTAAACGACGTAAAACATCATACACAGGAAGTAATCAATTTCTCAATGTGTAATTACTGAAAAGATAAATAAATAAATTAAATTAAATAAATTGCTTTCTTGTCTAGCGACTTTGGAGGCGTTATGTATCTCCATACAGGGAGGACTTCGTCGAGCCTTTAGCACTATTACAGTCGCAAACGAGCCTTGACTGTCCGTGTACAGGTAAGTAATTCCTAAAATAATATTTTGACACATAGCTAGATGTATAGCTCCCTTAGTTATGCAAATGTGCCTATGATATATGATCCGGTTTCCTAGAATCAATTAAACCGTAACTTGCCCGAAGTTTCTTCGAAGAGCATGCAAATTGTATAAGCTCTGGGATCTAAAACAAAAATAATTTCTTCTTCTTCTTCTTCTTCTTCTTCTTCTTCTTCTTCTTCTTCTTCTTCTTCTTCTTCTTATTCTTCTTCTTCTTCTTCTTCTTATTCTTCTTCTTATTCTTCTTCTTCTTCTTCTTCTTCTTCTGAGCGATCAGACAATGGGCACAGAGCGCATCAAGGTCGCCATAAGCGTGGTATAAGCGTTGTGGAAACGCCAGCCATATTGTTGTGGTCGCCAAGATCGCCAACGATCGCCGAGTGACAGCGTGGGTTTTTAGCATGTTCAAAACAAACGCAAAGGTTCGGCGATCTGACCTGGAACGCAGTGAGAACCAATTGGGATCGCGAATGTCGTTAGACAAGCGTCGTAACATCTCCATGAATGTATTACATGTGCTGTACACGCGTTGCAAAGACGCTTCGAAAATGCTAACATTTGCAACGGTGACTTCATGGCGCCCTAACTCGCATGTCAAGTGTTTGCGAAGGCAAGTATAATAACCGCCCGTAATCATCCATGCATGTTCAGTATTCACTCATCAAGTACTGATTCTCTCTATACCAAATGTAAATAGGTATAGATCCCGTTTTAACCCCGCCCTACTGTGTCATACAATCTTAAGAAAATTCACACTAATTCATTTAACGTATTATCATCTACATTTTTAAACAAGTAACTTACTTATACCTATATATGCTTAAGTAAGTATTTACAAGCGGTCATGTAGCCCCTATTTCGCTCACCTGATTTAATATACCTTCAATATATTTAAAACGAGCCTCTAACATTCATTTAACGGATCGAACTAAATTAAACATGATTGGATGAAATCGCCTGGTCAGTGTTGAAATGTGCTGGTCCTGAAAGTCACAGTGTGTGTGAAGGACCCTAAAGTTCCATACATGTAGTTGTTAATTGATCGACACAACAAATACTAACGAAGTGCAACAATACAGTCAGGGCTTTAGTACAGCCTGGAAGTGGAAGCTCAGATTTCACATAGTTGTCGCAACAATAGTAGTGGTGCTGTGGTAGAGTGTCGGCCTCTCTGACCAAAGGCCACAAGTTCGAATCCGTTGATGAGCGGGATTTGCCGCTACGATATTTTTAGAAAAGTCAAAGCAAACATGGAGCGTGATCAATATTCTCGAAAGCTGGAAGTTTATTTCGCAATCGATGAACAATAACACAGTTTATGTACAGTTTCAATGGTGTAGTGGTTAGACTTCCAGAGCCGGGAACCATGAATGCATGATTAGCTCATATCGGAATTGTTATAAAATTCGAAAGTGGTGATGTGTTATATGTTGTTTTTATGAGGTATGCGTGGATGGGATAATATCAATTATCGTTGACTACTGGGTTTTAACATCCAGTATGTAATGGCCCGACCGCATTGGGCCAAATGCCATTCCATTTGCTTTCCGTATTCGAATGTGGTGTGATTTTTTAAACTGGCCGAATGTCGCTCCGAATGTGTTTTCCCCAATGTATCACCGAATGCCATTCCATTTGCTTTCCGAATGTTTTCAGTATTTAAGTATGTTTTCAGAATGCTTTCGGAATATTTCCCACATGTTGACTTCGAAAGGTTTTCTTTCCGAACGCCTTTCGTATTTTTTCCGAATGCTTTAAGAACACGGCGAATCGACCTAGAATAAACCGAATTCTTTCCGCATGCAATCTGAAAGCGTTCGGAAAGGGTTCGTCATGTTATATGTCCATTCGGAGTGTTCTGAAAGCATATGTGATCGGGCCAGTAAGTAGTAGCATTCATGCAAACAAAAAACATAATTATTGACTCCATTACATTTTTATTCAAAGTTGATATATCTATATACATGTATAAGTACGTATAATACGCAAAAGTTAAATCGGCGTCGTCTGACCAGTCTGTACACTAATGACGGTTTAATTCAATTTTGTTATCTTGCCTTTTCCAAAACCTTGACAAATCCATTAAAACAAATTGTTAAACCAAAACCACACGACAACAGCGGTATTGTTAAAAGAGAATCATAATTAAAGATTTCTGGGGAAAACAAGTTATTAAACTAAAATCGGGACAAATAAATTTTAATGGTCTAGATATTGGAACGTGTATGTAAGTATGGTAGTTGTCATCTCATATATAGCATTTCGTGTGAGTCGTAGACGTATCATGCTCTCTTAATTCAACACAATCAAAGTGTTTTGTAGAGGCAAATGGTTGAAAACGGCGTTAAACCCATATCAATCAATCAAATGTTCATTGATTGATATGGGTTTAACGCCGTTTTCAACATTTTTTAGTAGTCATTTCACGGCGACCAGTTCACATACTCATGCGTTTCCTGGTTTTCCAACACCAGTACACCACACAAATACCTTCCATGCAACTGGCTGCTTTTCGACATAGACTGTTAAACAGCCCATTTGTGAAACGAACAAACGACTCGTTAAATTTGGTCAAGCTTTCATAGGAAACGCCGTGATATTACTGCAGAATAATTGAAAGTGGAGTAAACCGACATACAATCAATCAATCTTAACTTGATGTTTAGCTTTAGACAATTTTTCTTTTTTTTTAAATTAAGCCTTTTTAATATAGAAACACTTTCTGACGCCTCTGCACGGAATAATTTTGAAAAATTTAGCGGGAAAAGAAGACATTGCTATCATGATTTGTCCAACATCTCTTTCAGATTATATTATGTGGGACAGGGTTACACATAGTTCATCACAATTCCTTATTTAACATATGCAATTGGAAAAGTTGATACTAACGATAATCGTCTGACTGATATAAAACATAGGCAAATCTATGGAAAATCTCTTTAACAGAAACTTTATAATAAAGTTTAAAATATTGTGGCAGAAGAAGTAAAAGCTCATGATGCGCAATTGCTTCTTTTGTCACATTGCGGATTGTCAATCAAGGGGTTGTGAGTTCGAACCCTTGCTCGGCAATCATTATTTCCGTCATTTGACAAAAGTCATGGTGACAAGCGTCATTCGTCTTCTATCAATGGGCAAACAGTCTATGTGGAAAAGCAGCCAGTTGCTTGGAATGATAAGTGTGTGTATTATTAATGTGACAAAGCCAGGAAACACATGAATAGGGAACGGGCCGCCGTGATATGACATACAAATTGTTGAAAACGGCGATAAACAACAATCAATCAATTTGATTGATATATAAACTCATGAATAGCGACACAATAAGTTGTACACTCCCTTTCCCAAATACAACAAATTTGCAGAAGACGAAATTGAAAAAACATAGACAGAAACTTTTAAATAAAGTTTAAAACATTGTGGCAGATGAAGTAATAGTTCATGATGAGCAATTGCTTCTTTTGTCACATTGTTTTTTTTTTAATGTGTCTGTTGCAGATGCGTCAAAAGGCATCTATATCTAGGATATAACTATCATGATATCTAATATATCTGTTGTTACTTATATCCCGTTAGACATATACACGTATAACATAAATATCAGACATTATGTATGTTTACTCAAGTTTGTAGACTTTCAACAGGTCACTTGATGAATTATTACTGACATACAGTGTTTTGTCTGTGTTGTTATATAACACTGTCCGTGGTTATATTAATCCATCTTTCCTCTCTACTACAATACGTACGGGTATACACGTCGGTGTTATCTGATGTATGTTTACTCAAGTTTGTAGACTTTCAACAGGTCATCTGATGAATCATTACTGACATACAGTGTTTTGTCTGTGTTGTTATATATAACACTGTCCGTGGATATATTAACCCATCGTTCTCCTCTAATACAATACGTACGGCTGTACACGTCGGTGTTATCTGATGTATGTTTACTCAAGTTTGTACACGTGCAACAGGTCACCTGATGAACGATTACTGAAATACAGTGTTTTGTCTGTGTTATTATATAACACTGTCCGTGGATCTTGTAACCAATCTTTCTCCTCTAATACAAGACGTACGGGTGTACACGTCGGTGTTATCTGATGTATGTTTACTCAAGTTTGTAGACGTGCAACAGGTCACCTGATGAATCATTACTGACATACAGTGTTTTGTCTGTGTTGTTATATAACACTGTCCGTGAATCTAGTAACCAATCGTTCTCCTCTAATACAATATGTACCGGTGTACACGTCGGTGTTATCTGATGTATGTTTACTCAAGTTTGTAGACGTGCAACAGGTTACGACTAATGACATAAAGTGTTGTGTCTGTGTTGTTATATAACACTGTCCGTGGATCTATTAACCCATCTTTCACCTCTAATACAATACGTACGGGTGTACACGTCGGTGTTATCTGATGTATGTTGTTAGACACCCAACCCACCACATAAATACTATCATCATCACCCAGAGTCAGACCTCTTGGACTAATCAACTTGTCATGTTTATATATATTACACACTTTACAGTCCATACTCAAACTTGTTACTGTGTTCTGAGCCCCGTCTGAAACATACATTGTATCCCCGTCACTATTCACTGTAATGTACTGTGGACTATTAAACAGGTTCTGTCCTTTATCAATGTGTTTGAATGTTTGAAGAACTTTTCCTTCATGATTTAGGATTTTCACTGACGGATGTTTCCCAAGACACGTAACAAATAATTTGCCTTTTCTATATGTAATTCCGTTACAACCTGACTCCATTGGTACCTTTTTTACTTCTGACAAGTTTCCATCATAACGTAGAAACACTAAGTTTGTCCCACAGGTCACCACCAGAGTTTCCGGATCCGTACATGTTATATCCCATGGTGTATCGCCAAGTTTGATGTAACATTTAATGATGTCTGATCGTAAGTCAACGACTTTAATAGATTTATTTGCAAAGTCTGCTACAGCTAAAAGGTTACTGGACATCAACACACTTCCTGATATACAAACTCCTACAGTGTCCGTTTTTTGTTTCATCTTAATGTTCTTCAATAACTTGACTGTTGTCGTTTTAAAGATGTCTGTTTTCATGTGTTTTTTTTCATTTTGTGTTTGCTGATCTTCTCCTCTTTCCTCTTTTCGTCTTAAACTTGACTTACAAATGGTAGGATTGTCTTCCTTTATTCGTCCTACCTCTGTCTGATCTCGTTTCGTAGTTCTTCTCTTTCCATCATTTTTCATTCCCAACGATCCAAATTTCAGCGGCGAATTAAGTGTGCTCATGATGTCTTCATTGCGTGAAAATGCATACCTTCTCACAATGTTTTCTTGTGACGTGCTTTTTGTTTCGTCATTGTAGTCTTTGACCTGAGTTCGAGCTTTCATGGCAGAAATGAATAACTGCTGGTTTTGATTACATTTTTCAAGAAATCCTAGAGCGGATGATATTTCCGACATGTCTACTAGATGCTTGTCGTATAGTGTATCCACGGATTCAATAGCTTTCAAATCTTCATTTTGTATTTGCTCAGCTTGCTGCATTAGTTCGTATTCTAATGCGTCGATTTTCGAATTTATTTCACTTCTAAATACCCGAATATCGGCTTTTAATTGTCTGAAACAGTTGGTTACATCAATTGAGTCATTTTGCTTTTTATTTTTATCTTCTGCAATTTGTTTTTCTATGTCTCTTATCTGCTTTAATAATAATTTATATTCTTGACTGGAGCTGAATCCCTTCGCCAAATCATCGATGTACTTTACACCGCATTGACCATGATCTAGAGTAACGCACACAGAGCAGCAACATGTATCATGCTTATCACAGAAATACTCTATTAATTTCCCATCATGCTTAGCACAGAACTTGTCCTGAACATTTGATATTTTCTTTCTTGGCATTTCGTCTCTATCAAGAAACTGATGTTGTGTGGAGGCTTTATATTTTCTGTGATTTCTTGTACAAGTGTCACATAGGAATTCGTCACAATTAGTGCAATAAAACTGGGCATTTTCTCTAACATTATCTATAAGGCAAGGATCGCAGGGAATTCCAGTATCCCAGTCGTCACTAAAGACTTGTCTTTTTCCAGATACCTCCATTTTTGATTTTCAAACTGAAAAGAAATAGTTTTCTAAAAAATAGTCAGTGTTGTCGGTATTACACAATGAAATCATGTCTATACAATCTGGAAGTAATTATTATCTTAAACACATAAATAGAAACGACAGGCGTTAACTATTAATTTGTTTTCGGGTATGTGAAAAGTCATGACCTTAACATAGTCTTATATGATAAGTTATGTATATATATTTAGAATGACATTGAAATGTATTCAGAAATAGTGTTACTATTGATGATTATTCTCAAAGTAACCTTATTTTTTATCAGTCATATTTTTCATTTTCATTTAAATTATTCAATTCTCAAAAGTAATCATTAAAAGCCGAGCTTCTCAACGAATTAATTACACTGATATGCTAATATGTATTGCGAGCCCAGAAAGCTCAATTGTTAGCGACACCGGCTGTCATTCCTGGGGTTCTGAGATCGAACCCAAGGTCGGCCAATACTCCTTTTCACTAAATTAAATGCAAAACGCGTCAGTTATCATCCATCAATCGGATAACGGTATACGGGGAAAAGTAGCCGGTTGCTTGAATGGAATGTTGTATGGATGTTAACCTTCTTGCATATGTTGTCAACGGTATGCGACACCCGCCGCTAGTGAGCAATGAGTTAAATTGCGTGTTTATTAAACAAACGTTTAATGTTCCAAAGTGTTCTATAAATAAGGTTTAACAATGAAATATCGACCGGCGAATATTCAAAATATTTATTGATAAATTAGGTGAATCACTATTGATTTAAAAAAGTGATTTGTCGAATAGTTAGTCGTAGAGAAATATATTTTTGTAATGTACATGTATCCTATGTTTGATAGTCACATGTATTTATTCACAGTTTCAGATGTTTGCATTGTGTTTACGCAGCTTTCATCATGTTTGTAATTAAATCATGGCGTTTTCCTGGTAAGTTACCAGTACCATTGATCGATTTATCCTAACACGAGCGAATCAGTTGTAATGCTAAACCCACAATCCTAAGGGCCATAGATGGAAAGCAACTAATGCCAATTTTAAACTATTTGGCATGACCCGGCCGGGATCGAACCATCAACCTCCAACACATGTGTCAGACTATCTAATAATACACCACTCAGGCAGTTCATATTCAGTGAATATGTATCCAACAACTAGAATAGCTGTCAGAGACTGAGGCACCATATCTTAATTAATCACACTGTAAATGATATATTGGAGAGTTTATATGTTTTCATCATACGCCATAAACTTGACGAATGTGTGCCGTCAGACAAATACTTGTGACATTGTTTATAATAAATGTTCCACAAACACAATGTCTGTCGAGCTATCCTGGATCAATATTTATACAGATGGTCTTTTAAAGATATTCAACATTTTCTCTGAGTAAAGAAGCGTTCTAACGACGAAGGTTCAGACAAAAAGTTGTACATAACTAACCATTCGATGGAGCGAGAATTAAATGTTTAAATTAAACCTGTCACACCTATATTACCGATCACCGGTAGCTTAATCATGGTCGGTAGAGAGTGAGTCTGTCAATCAGGAGGTTGTAAGTACGGACTTAAGCTCACAAACATCCTGTTTGGCGTTTAACAAACGTGAATGCGACACGCGTCAGTCGCCATTCAACAATAGTCTATGTGAAAAAGCAGCCAGTTGATTCGCGTGGAGTAGTGGTCTGAGAAAGCGAGCAAATGTTTTTTGAGGTGAACTTGCCGCCGTCGCATGTTTGAGTATTTGTTGAAAACGGCGTAGACCGCAATTAATAAATCGTACAATAACGGTATCACAGATGGCTTTGAAATCAAAGAGAAAATGTATGAAAAAGCTCCTTAAATGAAAGTGAAAAAGGTTAGTTGGAATCAAAAACACATACACAAAAGAGAGAGTTGGTCATTACGAGCAATTCATCCTTTTGCAACAAAATATTTTCAAAGGAAATCTTGTGAAGATTGTTCAAATGGCATGTGTATGTGTGAAAGACTTAAGATATATTGCAAATCCCTTATACGGTGATTGTGTCGTCTTGCAACAAAGCCGCAACAAAGCCTTTATTCATACAGTATGACAGTCAAAAAAGCAACATAAATCATAAAGCTTATGTTCCACCGAAGGAGTTACCTGTATCTCTATTATAGAAGGATGTTGGTGAATCTACGAGTACAAATATTGAGTTCTATAAATAATGATTAAATTAATGAATTTGTATGTTGAATTACACTATTGGACGACATTACACACATGTATTTTATAATATTGTCAATAGAATAGTTTATATATCCCTTGTCCACCTGCAGACGTATTTTAATGTAATTGAGGAAGACAACGTTTGAAAAATTCGTGGCAAAAGGCCAATTATAGGCCTTTTTTTAATGGCTATAAAGTATTCAACCCTTTTCAATAATAATACTTTCTTTTATAGAGAATAACTAGTGTTGCCAACAGATGCTTTCAAACCTGTTAGCTCCAGATGTGATGAAAGAGCATTAAACAGTATAGAATGACATATGTTCTGCAACATATCAATACAATCATATCACAGCACAGTATCACGTAATAAGTTATGCAGCTTATCAATACATAACACAGCACAGTATAACGTAATATGTTATACAGCTTATCAATACATAACACAGCAAATTATTACGTAATATGTTATACAGCTTATCAATACATAACACAGCACAGTATCACTTAATAAGTTATACAGCTTATCAATACATAACACAGCATAGTATTACGTAATATGTTATACAGCTTATCAATACATAACACAGCACAGTATTACGTAATATGTTATGCAGCTTATCAATACATAACACAACACAGTATTACGTAATATGTTATGCAGCTTATCAATATATAACACAGCATAGTATTACGATATATGTTATGCAGCTTATAAAAACATAACACAACACAGTATTACGTAATATGTTATACAGTGTATCAATACATAACACAGCACAGTATTACCTAGTATGTTATGCAGCTTATCAATACATAACACAGCACAATATTACGTAATATGTTATACAGCGTATCAATACATAACACAGTATTACCCAGTATGTTATACAGCGTATCAATACATAACACATTATGATATAGAACATGTTTTAGAGGTACCGTTGCGTGTGGGTGAAAACGTTAATTTTTGAAAAACTTATTTTGTATATCTTCTCAGCTTATATTGCTATCTAGCCAGACTGCTAACAGTTCTTGGAGGGAGTAGGGGGGGGGGTTATACTAAAGTATTATTTATGAGGCAACTGAAATAAAATAATGTTAATGCATCTTATAAGAATATTCAAAACACCGAAAGCCAAATACTATTTTAATAACCTATTTTCTTATATAATTCATCACGATGTCTGTCTTTAATTATAACCAATCTAAGCCGATTCTTTCCAACTACGTGATAATCATAAGTTTCGAACGTTGATATAAGCAGTCAACTGAACAGTGCTTAAGCATCGTCTGATGTTTAAACACTTTCCACTAAGGTGAACTCGCAAAAGTGTCTGCAGTCGACATCTATTTAAAACATTGTGACAAAGAAGGAATTGCTCATAATGAGGACAATTTACTTTTGCCACAATGTTTTTACTGTTTCTACTGCAAAGGCTTTAACACATGCAATTGCTGATCTGTATTAATGTTATTTAACATATATTGGCAAACAGTTTTCGTTTAGTCATGATTTTCTTAAATAAAATTGTCTGCTGCAAATAAATCCAAAGTGAACTATATCTTGAAAAGGTTACAATCTTAACCTTATGTCACTCTTGTACATATAATGTACTGTACATATAATGTATTGTACATATAATGTATTGTACATATAATGTATTGTACATATAATGTATTGTACATATAATGTATTGTATATATGTTGTATTACGGGTCCGTGGCCTCTATACTTTAATCAATACTTTTATTCTTGATACTTGATTCAAACTTTTGTACTGGAGATTGGTTGTATTTGAGAAAGCGTTAAAACACCTGGGTAAAGCTATGGAATATTAGTATAAATGCTTTTATTAAAGAGCTGAGAACAATGCATCGAAATGATTGATTGATTGGGGTTTAACGCCGTTTTTAACAATTTCTCAGTTATATCACGGCGGCCAGTTCACCTACTCATGCATTTCCTGGTTTTCTCACACCAGTACTCCACACAACAATCTTCCCAAGCAACTGGCTGCTTTTCCACATCGAACGGAGAAATAGCTCATTATGACGAAATAAATACACAAGTAGATCAGGTACTCATATTCAATTATGTAATATATTCAGACTGATTAAGCAGTGTTAGTACAACTAAATACTTAGATCACCTAGTGGGGTAATGGTAATATCGTCAGCCTAGAGAGGGGAGATATGGACTTGACTTCCATTCGGGTAAAAATAAATCAAATAAAAAGAAAATAGAAGAAGTGGTTTCCAACAGTGTCGCTCTGTGTGGTTGTGATAGCATTACATCTGATGCGCTGGTATCAGTATAATCTTACCAGCAGAACAAGTAATATATCAAGGAATCACCATGATTTGAGAATATTGATGGGTCTCATTTGATTATCGTTGCTGGCTTTTATAAACGGATCTTGTTGATTTTCCCTAACGTCTTGTTGCATTGCCAATATATGGCTTACTATTTGAAATTAATATGTATAAGAAAATAGGTTATTAAATTTGTCATATATGTGGGAATTTAACAAAAAGTAATTTAAATGATGTTATCGTATTTTGAGATTTTGTTTAATATGTATAATACATTGTGATAGTAAGTTATCTGCCCTAACCAACACTTTAGACATGCATCTAAGTGGATATCTATCATATTTACGGGAATGAATATGTCCTGTTGCTATAACTGTCATCAAACATGTTCGTAAATGTGTTCTCCCATTGATTTTGCATACATGATGTTTATACGTTAGTATTCAAATTGTATTTGATTAAAGCAAAATGTTAGCAAATTTAAATTACTTGGTAGGCGTATCAATTCTTATCGCCTGACTTGAAGAAATATAATTATTCATATGCAACTGGCGTGAAACATAAATTTCAAAAAAGCGAATGCAGTACTTACATATACTGAACCCTTGGAACATTCTGTTTCCTTTTAAAGTATGAACACAAAGACTGGACACACGTAACTCAACTGTTCAAGTTTTCTGAACATTGATGATCGCCCAGGGCGGATGTATTAAGAAGCGCATGCGCGAAGATAACACTTATAATTCTGATATCCTCTATTTGTTTCGTTAATTCGGGCTACCCATAATGTTGCAATTATTATACATATATGACCTTCACTGTTCAAGATTGAGGACCAGCCATAACATTTGAGTTATCTCTGACGGTGATCTGGTCTGTTTGAACAAATAATGATAACACGATAAAAGCAGTTGCGTCAAGGAAACGTGTACACTATATGATTTTACCGCGGAGAACGTATTAAATTAAATACACCGGGAGTAGGCAGTGAAAGCGATTTAGCATATTGAAATTAAATAATATGTAACAGTTCTGTATAACGTTGAATTTGTGTAAGTCGCATATCGAATCATAGAACAAATCAACAAAGTCGAACTGTTTGTTCAGCCACAAACACATGTTTCATTTCCAGCCCATGATACAATACACAATAATATATAATACAATCGATAAGTGACAACTACAATGTTAACTTTACGTACGTTTTAACGACTTATTTTATAATCTAAATCAATAGTTATTACCTGGAGATCCAAGCCCCGCTAGCTCAGTCGGTAGCGACGAGGGCTGTCAATCCTGGGATTGTAAGTTCGAATCCCGGTTCGGCCAACTTTCTTTCCGACGTTTGACAAAAGTCAATACGACATGCGTCATTCGTCGTCCAACAAGTGGCTAAATCTATGCGTAAAAGCAGCCAGTTGTTTGGAAAGTATGTTGTGTGGAGTAATGTTGTGAGAAAACGAGGAAACAAATGAAAAGGTGATCTGGCGGCCCTGATATGACTGAGAAAATGTTAAATACGAAAGAAAACCCCAATCAATCAATCAATTATTAACTGGAGCTATAGCCGAAAATATTCTTAATCGTGTTTTCTGATGACAAGTCAAAATAAACGAATGGATATGACCGGTACAGTGAAATGTTTAAACATTCCAGATAGACGTAACAGCATCATCTTAGGATATGCTGTTGACTCTTTATAGAGTTGAACTATCGAAATCTGTCACATTTATCATCGTCCTATTTTATAACATTATATCCTATCTAATTGATATAACAGACATGTACGATTTCACCTAGTTTGCTACCTTTCCATATATGTCCTTATTGTTCGTTGTTATATATTAACAAGCGTAAATATTGAAGACAGCCGAAACCATTCATTCTAATGACATTTAATTATATCTAAATAAAGTTAAAGTATCGAAATGTGTTTCATATATCACCGCTCTAGTTTAGAAACATTAAAGCACCTAATTCTGTTCTTCTCCAGTTAACGTTTTAATAGAAAATAACAGAGTTCCGATTGCTTGACAAATGAATTGTATACGAACCGAGCTACAGTCAATATGTAAACTGTGCATACACTTATTACTAAAACATATAAATAAGATATCTAGTGCCAGTATGTTCTATAATGTTGTCTTTTAATTAATGGACGTAGTACGGTAGGGTCCACACTATGAGATTCTCTCGTATACCCGACCCAAAGTGTCCTACAGGCTGAGGATACTCACACCTTAGATAATAATATGCTAGTTGATTGAGGTTTAACGCCGTATTCAACAATGATTCTGTCAAATAAAGGTATATGTAATAATATGTTGATTGATTGGTGTTCAAGGCCGTTTTCAACAATGATTATGTCAAATAACGATAAATGTAATAATATGCTGATTGATTGGGGTTTAACGCCGTTTTCAATAATGATTCTGTCAAATAACGATACATGTAATAATATGCTGATTGATTGGGGTTTAACACCGTTTTCAACAATGATTCTGTCAAATAACGGTATATGTAATAATATATTGATTTATTGTGGTTTAACGTTGTTTTCAACAATGATTCAGTCAAATAACGATATATATAATAACATGTTGATTGATTGCGGTTTAACGCCGTTTTCAACAATGATTCAGTCTAACAGCGGTACATGTATATATGATAAAATATTAGTTGATTGGGGTTTAACGCCGTTTTCAACAATGATTCTGTCAAATAACGGAATATGTTATGATATATTGATTGAGTGGGGTTTAACGCCGTTTTCAACAATGATTCTGTCAAATAACGGAATATGTTATAATATATTGATTGAGTGGGGTTTAACGCCGTTTTCAACAATGATTCTGTCAAATAACGGAATATGTTATAATATATTGATTGAGTGGGGTTTAACGCCGTTTTCAACAATGATTCTGTCAAATAACGGAATATGTTATAATATATTGATTGAGTGGGGTTTAACTCCGTTTTCAACAATGATTCTGTCAAATAACGGAATATGTTATGATATATTGATTGAGTGGGGTTTAACTCCGTTTTCAACAATGATTCAGTCAAATAACGGTATAGATAATAATATGTTAGTTGATTAGGGTTAAACGCCGTTTTCAACATTGATTCAGTCAAATAAAGGTATATGTAATAATATGTTGATTGATTGCGGTTTAACGCCGTTTTTAACAATGATTCAGTCAAATAACGGTATATGTAATAACATGTTGATTAATTGGGGTTTAACGCCGTTTTCAACATTGATTCTGTCGAATAACTGTCAAAAAATTCAGTCTAATAATGGTATATATAGTAATATGTTTCTTAATTTGGGTTTAACGCCGTTTTCAACAATGATTCAGTCAAATAACGGTATATGTAATAACATCTTGATTGTTTGGGGTTTAACGCCGATTTCAACAATTATTCTGTTAAATAACGGTATATGTAATAATATGTTGATTGATTGGGGTTTTACGCCGTTTTCAACAATGATTATGTCAAAAAACTGTATATATAATAATATGTTGATTGATTGGGGTTTAACGCTGATTTCAACAATGATTCAGTCAAATAACGGTATATATAATAATATGTTGATTGATTGGAGTTTAACACAGTTTTCAACAATTATTCAGTCAAATAACGGAATATATAATAATATGTTGATTGATTGGGGTTTAACACAGTTTCCAACAATGATTCAGTCAAATAAAGGTATATATAATAATATGTTGATTGATTGGGGTTTAACACAGTTTTCAACAATGATTCAGTCAAATAAAGGTATATATAATAATATGTTGATTGATACGGGTTTAACGCCTTTTTCAACTATGAATCAGTCAAATAACGATGAATGTAATAATATGTCGATTGATTGGGATTTAACGCCGTTTTCAACAATGATTCTGTTAAATAACGCTATGTGTAATAATACGTTGATTACTTGGGGTTTAAAGCCGTTTTCAACAATAATTCAGTCAAATAACGGTATATATAATAATATGTTGATTGATTGGGGTTTAACGCCGTTTTCAACAATGATTCTGTCAAATAACGGTATATGTAATAATATATTGATTGATTGGGGTTTAACGCCGTTTTCAACAATGATTCAGTCAAATAACGGTATATGTAATAACATGTTGATTGATTGGGATTTAACGCCGTTTTCAACAATGATTATGTTAAATAACGGTCAAATAACGGTATATATAATAATATGTTGATTGTTTGGGGTTTAACACAGTTTTCAACAATTTAACAGACAAATAACGGTTTATATAATAATATGTTGATTGATTGTGGTTTAACACAGTTTTCAACAATGATTCAATCAATTAAGGGTATATATAATAATATGTTGATTGATTGGGGTTTAACACAGTTTTCAACAATGATTCGGTCAAATAACGGTATATATAATAATATGTTGATTGATTGGAATTTAACACAGTTTCAACAATGATTCAGTCAAATAAGGATATATATGATAATATATTGATTGATACGGGTTTAACGCCGTTTTCAACAATGAATCAGTCAAATAGCGATAAATGTAATAATATGTCGATTGATTGGGATTTAACGCCGTTTTCAACAATGATTCTGTTAAATAACGGTATGTGTAATAATATGTTGATTACTTGGGGTTTAAAGCCGTTTTCGACAATAATTCAGTCAAATAACGGTATATATAATAAAATGCTGATTGATTGGGGTTTAACGCCGTTTTCAACAATGATTCTGTCAAATAACGGTATATGTAATAACATGTTGATTGATTGGGGTTTAACGCCGTTTTCAACAATGATACTGTTAAATAACGGTATATGTAATAATAAGTTGATTGATTGGGGTTTAACGCCGTTTTCAACAATGATTCTGTCAAATAACGGTATATGTAATAATATACTGATTGATTGGGTTTTAACGCCGTTTTCAACAATGATTCAGTCTAATAACGGTATATGTAATAATATACTGATTGATTGAGGTTTAACACAGTTTCCAACAATTATTCTGTTAAATAACGGTATGTGTAATAATATGTTTATTGATTGAGGTTTAACGCCGTTTTCAACAATGATTCTGTTAAATAACGGTATATGTAATAACATGTTGATTGATTGGGGTTTAACGCTGTTTTCAACAATGATTCTGTCAAATAACGGTATATGTAATAACATGTTGATTGATTGGGGTTTAACGCCGTTTGCAACAATTATTCTGTTAAATAACGGTATGTGTAATAATATATTGATTGATTGGGGTTTAACGCCGTGTTCAACAATGATTCAGTCAAATAACGGTATGTGTAATAATATATTGATTGATTGGGGTTTAACGCCGTTTTCAACAATGATTCAGTCAAATAACAGTACATGTATATATCATAAAATGTTAGTTGATTGGGGTTTAACGCCGTTTTCAACAATGATTCAGTCAAATAACGGTACATGTAATAATATATTGATTGATTGGGGTTTAACGCCGTTTTCAACAATGATTCAGTCAAATAACGGTACATGTAAAAATATATTGATTGATTGGGGTTTAACGCCGTTTTAACCATGATTCAGTCAAATAACGGTACATGTAATAATATGTTGATTGATTGGAGTTTAACGCCGTTTTCAACAATGATTCTGTCAAATAACGGTACATGTAATAATATATTGATTGATTGGGGTTTAACGCCGTTTTAACCATGAGTCAGTCAAATAACGGTACATGTAATAATATATTGATTGATTGGGGTTTAACGCCGTTTTCAACAATGATTCAGTCTAATAACGGTACATGTATATATCATAAAATGTTAGTTGATTGGGGTTTAACGCCGTTTTCAACAATGATTCTACCAAATAACGGAATATGTTGTAATACATTGATTGATTGGGGTTTAACACCGTTTTCAACAATGATTCAGTCAAATAACGGTAGTTGTCATAATATATTGATTGATTGGGGTTTAACGCCGTTTTCAACAATGATTCAGTCTAATAACGGTACATGTATATATAATAAATGTTAGTTGATTGGGGTTTAATGCCGTTTTCAACAATGATTCTGCCAAATAACGGAATATGTTGTAATACATTGTTTGATTGGGGTTTAACGCCGTTTTCAACAATGATTCAGTCAAATAAAGTTATATGTAATAATATATTGATTGATTGGGGTTTAACGCCGTTTTCAACATTGATTCAGTCTAATAACGGTACATGTATATATAATAAAATGTTAGTTGATTGGGGTTTAACGCCGTTTTCTACAATGATTCTGCCAAATAACGGAATATGTTGTAATACATTGATTGATTGGGGTTTAACGCCGTTTTCAACAATGATTCAGTCACATAACGGTATATGTAATAATATATTGATTGCTTGGAGTTTAACGCCGTTTTCAATATTGATTCAGTCAAATAACGGTATATATAATAATATGTTAGTTGATTAGGGTTAAACGCCGTTTTCAACTATGATTCAGTCAAATAACGGTCTTTGTAATAATATGTTGATTGATTAGGGTTTAACGCCGTTTTCAACAATGATTCTGTTAAATAACGGTATGTGTAACAATATGTTGATTGATTGGGGTTGAACGCCGTTTTCAACAATGATACTGTTAAATAACAATATGTGTAATAATATGTTGATTGATTGAGGTTTAACGCAGTTTTCAACAATTATTCAGTCAAATAACGGCATGTGTAATAATATGTTGATTGATTGGGGTTAAACGACGTTTTCAACAATGATACTGTCAAATAACGGTATATGTATTAATATGTTGATTGATTGGGGTTAAACGCCGTTTTCAACAATGATTCAGTCAAATAACGGCTTGTGTAATAATATGTTGATTGATTGGTGTTAAACGCCGTTTTCAATAATGATACAGTCAAATAAGGGTATGTGTAATAATATGTTGATTGATTGGGGTTTAACGCCGTATTCAACAAGGATTCAGTCAAATAACGGTATGTGTAATTATATGTTGTTTGATTGGAGTTTAACGCCGTTTTCATCAAGGATTCAGTCAAATAACGGTATATATAATAACATTTTGATTGATTGGGTTAAACGCCGTTTTCAACAATGATTCTGTCAAATAACGATATATATCGTAATATGTTGATTGATTGGGGTTTAACGCCGTTTTCAACAATGATTCTGTCATATAACGGTATATGTAATAATATGTTGATTATTTGGGGTTTACGTCGTTTTTAACAATCATTCTGTCAAATAACGGTATATGTAATAATATGTTGATTGATTGGGGTTTAACGCCGTTTATAACAATGATTCTGTCATATAACGGTATATGTAATAATATGTTGATTGATTGGGGTTTAACGCCGTTTATAACAATGATTCAGTCAAATAACGGTATATGTAATAATATGTTGATTGATTGGGGTTTAACGCCGTTTATAACAATGATTCAGTCAAATAACGGTATATGTAATAATATGTTGATTGATTGGGGTTTAACGCCGTTTATAACAATGATTCAGTCAAATAACGGTATATGTAATAATATATTGATTGATTGGGGTTTAACGCCGTTTATAACAATGATTCAGTCAAATAACGGTATATGTAATAATATATTGATTGATTGGAGTTTAACGCCCCTTTTAACATGATTCATTCAAATAACGGTATATGTAATAATATATTGATTATTTGGGGTTTACGTCGTTTTTAACAATCATTCTGCCAAATAACGGTATATGTAATAATATGTTGATTGATTGGGGTTTAACGTCGTTTATAACAATGATTCAGTCAAATAACGGTATATGTAATAATATGTTGATTATTTGGGGTTTACGTCGTTTTTAACAATCATTCTGCCAAATAACGGTATATGTAATAATATGTTGATTGATTGGGGTTTAACGTCGTTTATAACAATGATTCAGTCAAATAACGGTATATGTAATAATATATTGATTGATTGGGGTTTAACGCCGTTTATAACAATGATTCTGTCAAATAACGGTATATGTAATAACATGTTGATTGATTGGGGTTTAACGTCGTTTTCAACAATGATTCTGCCAAATAACGGTATATGTAATAATATATTGATTGATTGGAGTTTAACGCCCCTTTTAACATGATTCATTCAAATAACGGTATATGTAATAATATGTTGATTGATTGGGGTTTAACGCCGTTTATAACAATGATTCTGTCATATAACGGTATATGTAATAATATGTTGATTGATTGGGGTTTAACGCCGTTTTCAACAATGATTCTGCCAAATAACGGTATATGTAATAATATATTGATTGATTGGAGTTTAACGCCCCTTTTAACATGATTCATTCAAATAACGGTATATGTAATAATATATTGATTATTTGGGGTTTACGTCGTTTTTAACAATCATTCTGCCAAATAACGGTATATGTAATAATATGTTGATTGATTGGGGTTTAACGCCGTTTTCAACAATGATTCTGCCAAATAACGGTATATGTAATAATATGTTGATTATTTGGGGTTTACGTCGTTTTTAACAATCATTCTGTCAAATAACGGTATATGTAATAATATATTGATTGATTGGAGTTTAACGCCCCTTTTAACATGATTCAGTCAAATAACGGTATATGTAATAATATGTTGATTGATTGGGGTTTAACGCCGTTTATAACAATGATTCTGTCATATAACGGTATATGTAATAATATGTTGATTGATTGGGGTTTAACGCCGTTTATAACAATGATTCAGTCAAATAACGGTATATGTAATAATATATTGATTATTTGGGGTTTACGTCGTTTTTAACAATCATTCTGTCAAATAACGGTACATGTAATAATATGTTGATTGATTGGGGTTTAACGCCGTTTATAACAATGATTCTGTCATATAACGGTATATGTAATAATATGTTGATTGATTGGGGTTTAACGCCCCTTTTAACATGATTCATTCAAATAACGGTATATGTAATAATATGTTGATTATTTGGGGTTTACGTCGTTTTTAACAATCATTCTGTCAAATAACGGTATATGTAATAATATGTTGATTGATTGGGGTTTAACGCCGTTTATAACAATGATTCTGTCATATAACGGTATATGTAATAATATGTTGATTGATTGGGGTTTAACGCCGTTTATAACAATGATTCTGTCATATAACGGTATATGTAATAATATGTTGATTGATTGGGGTTTAACGCCCCTTTTAACATGATTCATTCAAATAACGGTATATGTAATAATATGTTGATTATTTGGGGTTTACGTCGTTTTTAACAATCATTCTGTCAAATAACGGTATATGTAATAATATGTTGATTGATTGGGGTTTAACGCCGTTTATAACAATGATTCTGTCATATAACGGTATATGTAATAATATGTTGATTGATTGGGGTTTAACGCCGTTTATAACAATGATTCTGTCATATAACGGTATATGTAATAATATGTTGATTGATTGGGGTTTAACGCCGTTTATAACAATGATTCATTCAAATAACGGTATATGTAATAATATGTTGATTGATTGGGGTTTAACGCCGTTTATAACAATGATTCAGTCAAATAACGGTATATGTAATAATATATTGATTGATTGGAGTTTAACGCCCCTTTTAACATGATTCATTCAAATAACGGTATATGTAATAACATGTTGATTATTTGGGGTTTACGTCGTTTTTAACACTCATTCTGTCAAATAACGGTATATGTAATAATATGTTGATTGATTGGGGTTTAACACCGTTTTCAACAGTGATTATGTCAAATAACGGTATATATAATAATATATTGATTTATTGGGGTTTAACGTCGTTTTTAACAATCATTCTGTCAAATAACGATATATGTAATAATATGTTGATTTACTGGGGTTTATCGTCGTTTTTAACAATGATTCTGTCAAATAACGGTATATGTAATAACATGTTGATTGATTGGGGTTTAACGCCGTTTTCAACAATGATTCAGTCAAATAACGGCATATGTAATAATATGTTGATTATTTGGGGTTTAACGTCGTTTTTAACAATGATTCTGTCAAATAACGGTATATGTAATAACATGTTGATTGATTGGGGTTTAACGTCGTTTTCAACAATGATTCTGCCAAATAACGGTATATGTAATAATATATTGATTGATTGGGGTTTAACGCCGTTTATAACAATGATTCAGTCAAATAATGGTATATGTAATAATATGTTGATTGATTGGAGTTTAACGCCCCTTTTAACATGATTCAGTTAAATAACGGTATATGTAATAATATGTTGATTGATTGGGGTTTAACGCCGTTTATAACAATGATTCTGTCATATAACTGTATATGTAATAATATGTTGATTGATTGGGGTTTAACGCCGTTTATAACAATGATTCAGTCAAATAACGGTATATGTAATAATATGTTGATCGATTGGAGTTTAACGCCCCTTTTAACATGATTCATTCAAATAACGGTATATGTAATAACATGTTGATTGATTGGGGTTTAACGCCGTTTATAACAATCATTCTGTCAAATAACGGTATATATAATAATATGTTGATTGATTGGGGTTTAACGCCGTTTATAACAATGATTCAGTCAAATAACGGTATATGTAATAATATGTTGATTATTTGGGGTTTACGTCGTTTTTAACAATCATTCTGCCAAATAACGGTATATGTAATAATATGTTGATTATTTGGGGTTTACGTCGTTTTTAACAATGATTCTGCCAAATAACGGTATATGTAATAATATGTTGATTATTTGGGGTTTACGTCGTTTTTAACAATGATTCAGTCAAATAACGGTATATGTAATAATATGTTGATTGATTGGAGTTTAACGCCCCTTTTAACATGATTCAGTCAAATAACGGTATATGTAATAATATATTGATTATTTGGGGTTTACGTCGTTTTTAACAATCATTCTGTCAAATAACGGTATATGTAATAATATGTTGATTGATTGGGGTTTAACACCGTTTTCAACAGTGATTATGTCAAATAACGGTATATATAATAATATATTGATTTATTGGGGTTTAACGTCGTTTTTAACAATCATTCTGTCAAATAACGATATATGTAATAATATGTTGATTTACTGGGGTTTATCGTCGTTTTTAACAATGATTCTGTCAAATAACGGTATATGTAATAACATGTTGATTGATTGGGGTTTAACGCCGTTTTCAACAATGATTCAGTCAAATAACGGCATATGTAATAATATGTTGATTATTTGGGGTTTAACGTCGTTTTTAACAATGATTCTGTCAAATAACGGTATATGTAATAACATGTTGATTGATTGGGGTTTAACGTCGTTTTTAACAATGATGCAGTCAAATAACGGCATATGTAATATATTGATTATTTCGGGTTTAACGCCGTTTTCAACAATGATTCAGCCAAATAACGATATATGTAATAACATCTTTAACGCCGTTTTCAACAATGATTAACGCCGTTTTCAACAATGTTTAACGCCTTTTTTTAACAATGTTTCATTCAAATAACGGCGGTCAGTTCACCTGATCGTGTTTCTCGTGGATTTTTGTCATAAGTATTCAACACAACATTCTTTACAAGCATCTGGCTGCTTTTCCGCATAGACTGTTTACCTGTTGGTGAAAAACGAATACCGCTTGTCACAGTGACTCTTGCCAGACGACGTAAAGAGTGTTGGTGGAGCCTGCGTTCAAAATCACAACCCCTGGATAATATCATATTTTAACCCACAGGTCCGGAGATCTGAAGATGGAGAAAGCTCTACAGACCATTGACTATTTGGATAAAGAAAGAGAATACGTTCCTTGGGTAGCGGCCATGGTAGAGCTGGGTTATGTCGGTCGATGCTGGAACGTCATCCCTTATATGGATCTAACAACGTACGGTATTAATGTTTAAACGAGGCTACTGTGTCTCATGTAACCCTTTCCCACTTATTTTTGCATGTTGACGCCTCTGCAGCAGACGACTTTTGAAAACAATGTGGCAAAATGAGAAATTGCTCATAATAAGCAATTTCCCAATTTTTCAAATTGTTTTCAACTTTATTAAATAATTAAAGTTTATTTTAAGAGAAAGTTAATAGTTTTATCTGAATGTTTTCAACGTCGTCTATTGCATATTTGCAGTATGTAGGAAAAGGTGAAAGGGTGTGTGGGAAAGGGTGAACGAACGCAATACTTATACATGCGCTCATTGACCACCAACCGTCAGTATTTGTTGTTCGTGTAAAGTTTGTAAAGCAGAATAAAACTGCACACAAAACACGTGCAACCAGTGGTGACTTAGATATCTATCTGGATCTGCACTGCTCGATCATAAATCACAGAGAGTTTAAAAAAACTTCGCAACCTTTTCCCCACATGTAAAACTAACTGGCAAAATGAGAAATTGCTCATAATGAGCAAGTATCCGTTCTCCACAATTATTTTAATTCTATTCAATTCTTATATTTCATTTATAGAGAGTTTCCGTCTGTTTGCTGAGATGTTTTCACAGACGTCTGTTGAAGATGTGTTGTGTTTGCGAAAGGGCTAATGTGGTTAATTGAGGACCAGCCATATGTGCCATTAAATAAACATTGAGTTATCTCTTTCGATGAGTGTCCACACGTGACCAGGTTTGTTTGATTACACACTGATAACACGATAAAACCAGTTGCGTCAAGGGAACGTGTAGACTATAAGATTTAAACGCGGAGAACGTAATAAATTAAACCGGGAGAAGACAGTGAAGGCGGGTAGCATATTGGAATTAAATATCATCCAACGATTTTGTCTAACGTCGTATTCGTGTAAGTGGCATACCGAATCATAAAAAGTCAAACTGTTTGTTCATCTTCAAACGTATGTTTCATTTCAAGCCCATGATACAATACACCATACTATATATTACAATCGATAAATGACAAATACAATGTTAACTTAACGAACGTTTTAAAGTCTTATTTTATAATCTAAATCAATATTTACAAGAGAAAGTTGATGCAAGGCATCAATGTCGCCGGAAAAGACTGCATTGATTTATTTATGTATTCTTGACTTTCCTTAGTCTATTCAAACATTAGGAACGTAGTAATGAAAACATTTGCTTATAAATTTTATATACATACCTATACATTAGGGTATCTATAAAAAATTAACGAAATGTGTACACATTTATCTGGCTACAATTTAATTTTGATGTTGTAACTTATTTAAATAATAGTATTCATTCATATAATTTCAATGTTTGTCAATCTTATTCGAATCACAAGGTAAATATCCTGGTATTGCTTTAAAGGGAGGTAATTTGAAGAAAACAAAAGTCTTCAAAAGGAGAAATATATCAGCATTACCGTCTACAGTTTAAATTATTCTATTATTTGTGGATTTAAAAATGTTCTTTTTTTCTTATTTCTACATGTACCACGAAATATTGCGGCTTCTCTTTGCCGCTTTGCGTCAAACATTCGTCTTGTACTTGTCTAAAATAAAATAATATCACTCGCTTTTTCATATCGAAATGCGCATGCGCGAAAATCGATGTTAAAGGTCACGAAACTACACAACAGAATAGGGTCTATATTTAGCTTAGAAACAGTTCCTACTTTAGATATTCATGGATTAACATTATTAAATGAATTCTACACAAATCAAGACATCTCTTTGAACATGAAAACAACATTTAGTAAGTTAAAATTGCTATTAAAAGGAGAATCCGAAATTGACCTCAATGATGACACATAAGAGTCTGCATTAGGGGGTGTTGGTTCACGTCTTGAAGGGACCACTTTTGTCTTCGTAAATAAGACAAAAAACTTAAATGCGAGTGAAATAAAAAAAACTGCAAACATTAAAAAATCGGAATATTTATTTCATTTTAGATGTGTCATTTATTAGTGTTCGTAAACAACCACAATTGTAATATGTTCAAATCATCTAGATTTGTTTCTTTCTAATAATAAGCCGCCCTCCCATGTGATTTCCGAAAAGCTATTAAAAATAGAAGTCGCGGGCTTCTGCCCGGCGACTAATTACCTGGAGAGCCGAGTCCCGGTAGCTCAGTCGGTATCGACGAAGGCTGTCAATCCAGGGGTTGTGAGTTCGAATCCCGGCTCAGCCAACTTTATTTCCGACGTTTGACAAAAGTCATGCGTCATTCGTCTTCCACCAATGGGCTAAGTCTATGTGGAAAAGCAGCCAGTTGCTTGGAAAGTATGATGTGTGGAGTACTGGTGTGAGAAAGCCAGGAAACACGTGAATAGGTGAACTGGCCGCCGTGATGTGAGAAATTGTTAAAAACGGCGTTAAATCAATCAATTATTACCTGAAGATGTAGCCGAAAATATTCTTAATTTTGTTTTCTGATGACAAGTCAAAATAAACGAATGGTTATGACCGGTACAGTTAAATGTTCAAACATTCAAGATAGACGTAACAGCGTCATCTTAGGATATGCTGTTGACTCTTTATAGAGTTGAACTATCGTAATCTGTCACATTTATCATAGTCCTATTTTATGACATTATATCATATCTAATTGATATAACAGACATGTACGAGTTCACCCATTTTGCTACCTTTTCACATATGTCCTTATTTTTCGTTGTGATATATTAAAAAACGTAAATATTGAAGACAGCCGAAACCATTCATTATAATGACATTTAATTATATGTAAATAAAGTTAAAGTATCCTTGTTACCTCTCACCAATCAGTACTTTAACTGTACTTCAGTCTAACACAATGTTTGTTCTTGTACTTGATTATGAACATTGGTAGCTGAGAGGCGTCAGCCAAAAACGGCGCAGAATTTCAGTATGAGATCAGTGAAGACTCAGACGAGACTGCGCGTACCTCTTTATTGTCCGATTGTCAACTCGCACGTGATATGAATGGTGCTGTAGAATAATAGTTCACGTCGTTTTACGTAACATTCCGTTCATGTGATAACAAAATAAAATCAGATCCAATAAGACTCCTTATTGCCTGACGCGCCTCGTTTCTATAGTCAAATATACAATAGATAGAAACAATAGACAATTCAGCGTTTATCCTTCCCCCGTCAAGTTACGTATTTTTACGCGTTTCGAGAAGATTTTCTTTGAAAACATTGTGGTGATAATGGAGATATAATATACTTTTATTAAGACATTTCCCCATTTGACATACTGTTCTTAGCTCTATTCAATGAAAACACTTTAGGTAATTAGGTTTAAGACTACTATATTTGTGCGTAGATGTGTTTAAAGTCGTTTGTTACAGATTTACTTTGTATTGGAAAGGGTGGTTATACGAGCTATAATATAGTTTACCCTTACATAGCCTCCCAAAGCCGATACTGTTTGAAATCATCGTGCAAAAAGAAGGGATTCCTTATTATATTTAATGTGGTACTGTTATAGAATCATAATTCATCGTCTGCTTTTCATTCAATGACAATACAAATATACCCTAAACGCATCGGTGGTGATGAAGTATAGCGTCCGCGTACGAGCTGTTGTAGTAGTAGAGCGCCCTCCTCAGAAGCGAGAGGTTCCGTGCTCGATCCCCGGTTAGGTCACACAAAGCGCTGAGGAGAATGGGGCTAACACTGACTCGTTTGTGTTCGGATAACTGAAACAGTAATACTGGTAACTCAGTTAAGAAATGCCGTACTATAACTGGGGGGAAATGTTTAAAGTGGTGTTAAACAAGCACACTTTTCCCAAAATGAATTTTAACTTTGTTTTAAAGTTTAAATCTCCAAGACGTTATAACTCTTTTCCAAGGATGATTCCAAAAACAGACAACTTTGAACATTTAAACATTAAGTAAACGTTAAAAGTTATCGAATTGTATTTAACCCTATCCCATATATAAACTAAATGTTTACCTTGGCTTTGAAAACGGATCAGAAATGAATGTATAATTATTGAAAACAAAGTTAAAACTAGCTTCTGCCCGGCGACTAATAACACTGTTAATGGTATATTGGAGAATATACATTTTACCTCATACGACCTGGGTCACATCAAAGTCTTAAAACATGGTAGTAAAGGATTTCCCGCCTTGGGGCTCATGGTTATTGGGTTAGCAGCACGACTGACTCGCTGGTATCAGGTCCCGCTGTGATAGAATTGAATAATTGTTGAAAGCGGCGTAAATCGAATTCCTCATAAGTCATAATGATGACGAATTACTTTTCAAAGACCCATACTTATGTCATGGTTTATAATGATTATTACCCAAACAAAAAATGTGTCGGGAAATCCGAGACCTATCTATTTAGTTTAGAAATATTTATTTTACATTTATGAAGAAACACATTTCAGCTTACATTACTTACGCTCGATGTCTGTTTCCTCGAGACTTAACCAATACGCGCGCCGTTTGTGTGCACAATTCTTAAGGCAAACCCCGCTCATCACCTTTCTTGTGTAGATTCTGATAAGACCGATCAGATGTACAATATGATCTATACCTACACTCTACACATATTACTTACACAATTCTGTTATAATACTCCGTCGCTTTGTGTAGATTCTGATAAGACCGATCAGATGTACAAGGTGATCTAAACCTACACTTTACACATATTACTTACACAATTCTGATATAAAACTCCGTCGCTTTGTGTAGATTCTGATAAGACCGTTCATATGTACAAGGTGATCTAAAACTACACTTTACACATATTACTTTCACAATTCTGTTATAATATTCCGTCGCTTTGTGTAGATTCTGATGAGATCAATCAGATGTACAAGTTGATCTAAACCTACACTTTACACATATTACTTACACAATTCTGTTATAATACTCCGTCGCTTTGTGTAGATTCTGATAAGACAGATCAGATGTACAAGGTGATCTAAACCTACACTTTACACATATTACTTACACAATTCTGTTATAATACTCCGTCGCTTTGTGTAGATTCTGATATGACCGATCAGATGTACAAGGTGATCTAAACCTACACTTTTACACATATTACTTACACAATTCTGTTATAATACTCCGTCGCTTTGTGTATATTCTGATATGACCGATCAGATGTACAAGGTGATCTAAACCTACACTTTTACACATATTACTTACACAATTCTGTTATAATACTCCGTCGCTTTGTGTAGATTATGATAAGACCGAATCAGATGTACAAGGTGATCTGAAACTACGCTTTGCACATATTACTTACACAATTATGTTATGATACTCCGTCGCTTTGTGTAGATTATGATAAGATCGATCATATGTACAAGGTGATCTGAATATACACTTTACACATATTACTTACACAATTCTGTTATAATACTCCGTCGCTTTGTGTATATTATGATAAGACCGATCATATGTACAAGGTGATCTGAACCTACACTTTACACATATTACTTACACAATTCTGTTATAATACTCCGTCGCTTTATGTAGATTCTGATGAGACTGATTTTCTCTATACTCGAACTTCATGCAGCTTACTGGCAGGTTGACTTTGAAGAGGATGATAAACACAAAACTGCCTTTTTTGTGTGGAAACGTATGGTTTAACGAATGCACCAGCCACCTCTTAGAGGTATTTGGACAGGATTAGGGGGGATATGCATCTTAGGAAATATCTGATATGGTAAATAACGTGTTGGTTCTTTTTTTGTTTAGCTCATTCGATGAACAAGTGGAGAGGCTTGAGTCCCTTTCCTAAACTCCAGATAAGCACAACCTTCGCCACAAACCTTCTAAACGTGATGTTATCCAAACCTCTGTCAAATATCAAGGTCACATTGTTTCGCAGAATGGAATATGTAGCGATCCCGACGAAACAGCAGCCGTGAAGACTTCGCCTGTTTCCAGTAACTTAAAATAATTACGGCAGTTCGTTAAATTTACGGGTTACTACCGACGTTTTGTGAATGACTACGCAAATATTGTGCAACGTCTCAATATGTTATTGGAAGGCAACATATCACCAAAACAGACTGAAGCCTCCAAGTAACGGGCATAATCAGTACCTTGGAACAAGAACATTATTTTACATCAGCGTGTCATACCAGAAGGCCAGAGAAAGACAGCATTAGTGGGAATACATGATAAAGTCGGGCACTAGGAAAAAGAGAAGACGGCATGGCTAGTAAGGCGGTGCTTTTACTTGCTATGACCCTATACAAGTGTCATCGCGTATATGGAGATGTGCGAACGCTGATTTTACTTGCTATGACCCGATATAATGTTTCGCAGAATGGAATATGTAGCGATCCCGACGAAACAGCAGCCGTGAAGACTTCGCCTGTTTCCAGTAACTTAAAATAATTACGGCAGTTCGTTAAATTTACGGGTTACTACCGACGTTTTGTGAATGACTACGCAAATATTGTGCAACGTCTCAATATGTTATTGGAAGGCAACATATCACCAAAACAGACTGAAGCCTCCAAGTAACGGGCATAATCAGTACCTTGGAACAAGAACATTATTTTACATCAGCGTGTCATACCAGAAGGCCAGAGAAAGACAGCATTAGTGGGAATACATGATAAAGTCGGGCACTAGGAAAAAGAGAAGACGGCATGGCTAGTAAGGCGGTGCTTTTACTTGCTATGACCCTATACAAGTGTCATCGCGTATATGGAGATGTGCGAACGCTGATTTTACTTGCTATGACCCGATATAATGTTTCGCAGAATGGCATATGTAGCGATCCCGACGAAACAGCAGCCGTGAAGACTTCGCCTGTTTCCAGTAACTTAAAATAATTACGGCAGTTCGTTAAATTTACGGGTTACTACCGACGTTTTGTGAATGACTACGCAAATATTGTGCAACGTCTCAATATGTTATTGGAAGGCAACATATCACCAAAACAGACTGAAGCCTCCAAGTAACGGGCATAATCAGTACCTTGGAACAAGAACATTATTTTACATCAGCGTGTCATACCAGAAGGCCAGAGAAAGACAGCATTAGTGGGAATACATGATAAAGTCGGGCACTAGGAAAAAGAGAAGACGGCATGGCTAGTAAGGCGGTGCTTTTACTTGCTATGACCCTATACAAGTGTCATCGCGTATATGGAGATGTGCGAACGCTGATTTTACTTGCTATGACCCGATATAAGTGTCATCGCGTGCATAGAGAACTGCGGCTACTGCATTTATATGCTATGATCCGATAAAAGTGTCATCGTGTGGGTTGAGAACTGCGGCAGCTGCTTTTACTTGCTATGATGCGATACAAGTGTCATCGCGTAGATGGAGAACTGCGGCCGCTGCTTTTACTTGCTATGACACGATACAAGTGTCATCACGTGAATTGAGAACTTCGGTCGCTGCTTTTACTTGCTATAACCCGATACAAATGTCATCGCGTGGATTGAGAACTGCAGTCGCTGCTTTTACTTGCTATGACCCGATACAAGTGTCATCGCGTGGATGGAGAACTGCAGCTGCTGCTTTTACTTGCTATGACCCGAAACAAGTGTCATAGCGTGGATGGAGAACTGTAGCTGCTGCTTTTACTTTATATGACCGGATACAAGTGTCATCGCGTATATCTGCTTTTACTTGCTATGACCCGATACAATAGTCATAGCGTGGATGGAGAACTGCAGCTGCTGCTTTTACTGTCTATGACCCGATTCAAGTGTCATCGCGTGGATGGAGAACTGGGGCCACTGCTTTTACTTGCTATGACCTGATACAAGTGTTTTCGAGTAGATAGAGAACTGCGGCCGCTGCTTTTACTTGCTATGACCTGATACAAGTGTTTTCGCTCAATCACGTAAATTGAGAACTGCGGTCGCTGCTTTTACTTGCTATAACCCGATACAAGTGTCATCGCGTGGATTGAGAACTGCGGTCGCCGCTTTTACTTGCTATGACCCGATACAAGAGTCATCGCGTGGATGGAGAACTGCAGCTGCTGCTTTCACTTGCTATGACCCGAAACAAGTGTCATAGCGTGGATGGAGAACTGTAGCTGCTGTTTTTACTTTCTATGACCCGATGCAAGTGTCATCGCGTATATCTGTTTTTACTTGCTATGACCTGATACAATAGTCATAGCGTGGATGGAGAACTGCAGCTGCTGCTTTTACTTTCTATGACCCGATACAATAGTCATAGCGTGGATGGAGAACTGCAGCTGCTGCTTTTACTTTCTATGACCCGATACAAGTGTCATCGCATGGATAGAGAACTGGGGCCGCTGCTTTTACTTGCTATGACCTGATACAAGTGTTTTCGCGTAGATGGAGAACTGCAGCCGCTGCTTTTACTTGCTATGACCCGATACAACTGTTTTCGCGTAGATGGAGAGCTGCGGCAGCTGCTTTTACTTGCTATGACCTGATACAAGTGTTTTCGCGTATATGGAGAACTGCGGTCGCTGCTTTTACTTGATATTACCCGAAACAAGTGTCATCGCGTGGATTGAGAAATGCGGTCGCTGCTTTTACTTGCTATGAACCGATACAAGTGTCATCGCGTGGATGGAGAACTGCAGCTGCTGCTTTCACTTGCTATGACCCGAAACAAGTGTCATAGCGTGGATGGAGAACTGTAGCTACTGCTTTTACTTTCTATGACCCGATACAAGTGTCATCGCGTATATCTGCTTTTACTTGCTATGACCCGATACAATAGTCATAGCGTGGATGGAGAACTGCAGCTGCTACTTTTACTTTCTATGACCCGATACAAGTGTCATCGCGTGGATGGAGAACTGGGGCTGCTGCTTTTACTTGCTATGACCTGATACAAGTGTTTTCGCGTATATGGAGAACTGCGGTCGCTGCTTTTACTTGCTATAACCCGAAACAAGTGTCATCGCGTGGATTGAGAACTGCGGCCGCTGCTTTTACTTGTTATGACCCGATCCAAGTGTTTTCGCGTAGATGGAAAGCTGCGGCCGCTGCTTTTACTTGCTATGACATGATACAAGTGTTCTCGCGTATATGGAGAACTGCGGCCGCTGCTTCTACTTGCTATAACCCGAAACAAGTGTCATCGCGTGGATTGAGAACTGCGGCCGCTGCTTTTACTTGTTATGACCCGATCCAAGTGTTTTCGCGTAGATGGAAAGCTGCGGCCGCTGCTTTTACTTGCTATGACATGATACAAGTGTTCTCGCGTATATGGAGAACTGCGGCCGCTGCTTCTACTTGCTATGACTCGATACAAGTCTCAACGCGTGAATGGAGAACTGCGGCCACTGCTTTTACTTGCTATGACTCAATACAAATGTCATCGCGTAGATGGAGAACTGCGGCTACTGCATTTATTTGCTATGACCCGATACACGTGTCATCGTGTGGGTTGAGAACTGCGGCAGGTGCTTTTACTTGCTCTGATGTGATACAAGAGTCATCGCGTTGATGGAGAACTGGGGCAGCTGCTTTTACTTGCTATGATGCGATACAAAAGTCATCGCGTGGATGGAGAACTGCGGCCGCTGCTTTTACTTGCTATGACCTGATACAAGTGTGTTCGCGTAGATGGAGAACTGCGGTCGTTGCTTTTACTTGTTATGACCCGATCCAAGTGTTTTCGCGTAGATGGAAAGCTGCGGCCGCTGCTTTTACTTGCTATGACATGATACAAGTGTTCTCGCGTATATGGAGAACTGCGGCCGCTGCTTCTACTTGCTATGACTCGATACAAGTCTCAACGCGTGAATGGAGAACTGCGGCCACTGCTTTTACTTGCTATGACTCAATACAAATGTCATCGCGTAGATGGAGAACTGCGGCTACTGCATTTATTTGCTATGACCCGATACACGTGTCATCGTGTGGGTTGAGAACTGCGGCAGGTGCTTTTACTTGCTCTGATGTGATACAAGAGTCATCGCGTTGATGGAGAACTGGGGCAGCTGCTTTTACTTGCTATGATGCGATACAAAAGTCATCGCGTGGATGGAGAACTGCGGCCGCTGCTTTTACTTGCTATGATCCGATACAAGTGTCATCGCGTGGATGGAGAACTGCGGCAGCTGCTTTTACTTGCTATGATGCGATACAAAAGTCATCGCGTGGATGGAGAACTGCGGCCGCTGCTTTTACCTGCTATGATCCGATACAAGTGTCATCGCGTAGATTGAGAACTGCGGCGGCTGCTTTTACTTGCTATGACCCGATACAAGTGTCATCGCGGGGATTGAAAACTGCTGCCGCTGCATTTGTCGAGAAACACAAATCCGACCTTTTGCGGAACTGATCCTGATCCGTAGAACGTAACCTATATAATTGGTATGCATATAACTGAGAAAGGGTGAAATTGAAAACATTCTTTGAACAGGTTGTACCATGCCGTAACTAAACTGCACAGATGGCCACAAAGGTCCTGTATAATAGCTTCCTTTTATTTTATGGGTTTCTTGAGCGCTTACACAGTGATTAGTGGCGTAATTTTCAGTATACTGTAATAAAAGAACTTTGTAGAATTACAGGAATCCAAACATACAGGACCACCCTATACCACCCGATGAGAAACGGATCTGCAAGGCGTTTCAACCAGTCTGTTGTAGATGATCGGTTCGCTCACTGACGAAAACAATGCGGATTTGAAAACATTTTCGTCCGAAGTCCAGGCCTATAATAGTTCTAAAAGTGAAGCAATATAATTTCACCCGACTACCTGACGTTTTGCTGGCAACATCGTATCCTTATTCTTGCATATTTGAGGATTCCTATTTCAGAGGATCGCACCAACGACCATAAGTCATATGCAGCTAGATTTTAGCGTATACTTGAATTTGCATACAAAGCAGCTGCCAGAGAAGCAAACAAGCAGGCTATTCAGAACCAAGAGAAATACGAGGGATGATCCAGAAGTCACCGGACTGTGCCTATAACTTAAGGATTTATTGAGGGAAATCAATAACAATCCACATAATAACCATCATTTATACACGATATCTGAACATTTCACGACACTTGCAAGGAAAATACATACGTTACATAAGTATTATCACTTAAAAGGTATGAATTGAGGTAAAAGGAGACATTTCTTCTTTACACAAGTATACTAACGTTAACCCCTTTTCCCTCATACACCAAATATGCAACAGACGACTTTCAAAACATCTAGGTAAAAGGATGAAATATCTCTATAAAATTAATGAATTAATAATTAAGAATAAATGAAAGCATATAGCAAAAGGGGAAATGGCTCGTACACTTAAGTATACGTACCTTCAGCCCCGTTCTCACATACAACACATATTTTGCAAACCATTTTAAAAAGATTTAGAAAAAAGTAAGGAAAATCTCTATGAATGAAAGTAAGATTTTCGCAAACAGTTGAAAAAAATTGTGGCATAAGGAGAAATTTCAAAATTCGTCTGCTTCTTATACATGTACGTCAAAATACGTCTACATGTGGCAAAGGGTAAAGAGTTAAGCAGTTTATTAGAACGCTCTGTGACTCATGACGAATGTGGCAAAATCAGGAATTGTTCATTTTGTTAAAACGCTTTCAAAACTCGTCTATATTTGGACAAGGGCTAATACTTTTATTCGAACCGTTTGTGAATCATGATCGACCAGTGAAGATCAAGATACAGTTAAATGCGGAGTCTCATGTGGATCTGTGTCTACGCTGGCCGAAAGTGCACTGTGTGCAGGCATATTTTGATTTTGTTTAAACTTAATTATTTTTACATCGAAATGTGGAATGTGTCTGTCCGAATTATCCTGTGCGGACTGCGCAGGCTTATCTGGGTCGATATATTACGCAGAGACCATCATGTTTGTTTTCTCGCGGGATGGCTAAATTATGTATTAAATCTTTTATAAGAAAGGAAAGCGGATTCTCATTTAACAAGTACTACATTGTAGTTACAATTCCTTTCTCACGTGTATATGTTTCCTTGCGGGATGGCTGAATTATGTATTAAATCTGTTATAAGAAAGAAAAGCGGATTCTCATTTAACCAGTTCTACATTGTAGTTACAATTCCTTTCTCACGTGCATATGTTTCCTTGCAGGATGGCTAAATTATGTATTAAATATTTAATAAGAAAGGAAAGCGGATTCTCATTTAACCAGTACTACATTGTAATTACAATTATTTTCCCACGTGCATTGTTTTCTCGCCGGATAGCTAAATTATATATTAAATCTTTAATAAGAAAGGAAAGCGGATTCTCATTTAACCAGTACTACATTGTAATTACAATTATTTTCCCACGTGCATTGTTTTCTCGCCGGATAGCTAAATTATATATTAAATCTTTAATAAGAAAGGAAAGCGGATTCTCATTTAACCAGTTCTACATTGTACTTACAATTCTTTTCCCACGTGCATTGTTTTCTCGCGGGATGGCTAAATTATGTATTAAATCTTTAATAAGAAAGGAAAGCGGATTCTCATTTAACCAGTACTACATTGTAATTACAATTATTTTCCCACGTGCATTGTTTTCTCGCCGGATAGCTAAATTATATATTAAATCTTTAATAAGAAAGAAAAGCGGATTCTCATTTAACCAGTTCTACATTGTACTTACAATTCCTTTCTCACTTGCATACGTTTCCTTACGCATCTACAGAAGATGCGTGTTATAACATTGTGGCAAAAGGACAATGGGAGTGTCAAAATCATATTACTTAAATTTCATATGACACTACTCGTTTGGTTTCCAGTCTTACGCCCAAGTCTTTGTTACAACGCGGAAACCTACCTGTGAAAATGAAGTCACGTCAGTGGTTTGACGTTATAATTATAACGTTAGTCATTTAGGCGCCAAAACCGGCAATTTTCATGTACATATTTTTTTTTAAATACCCCTCATAAATCACGGTATGTGGTAAATAGAATATCTCATTCGTGTGCTCGTTATGTAAGTTGAATATGACGTTATTCAAGGCTCGCGGTTAATTATGTTAGTAAACTCGTTTAATAAAAGTGATTATAAAAATACACTCGTCTCTATATTATTCACTTGCACCAATACCGCTCAAACACGTAGGTAAAAATGAAATTAAATAATAGTTGCACTATTGTCAACATTATCTTCTGCTTAATTCGAAATGTTTCCGTGCTCTTTTTCTCATTTTGTTATGACAATGCTGACATTTTACGCATTGGTCACGCTGTTTATTTTCATGATTTGGTAATACTTCTCTCAAACATTACCAAATTCCTTGTGATTGCCCTTGCGAGAAGCACTCGCTAAGTAATTGTAATGATCGGGATATGGTAGCAAGACACTGGTAAATGTCCTAAACCACTCGCTTATTAATCGTAATGATCGGGATATGGTCGCAAGACACTGGTAAATGTTCTCAACCACTGGCTACTATTCGCTTATTGTTGCGAATATTAACAAGATGCTCCTAAATGTGCAATGAAGGCATACTTTATTCACGTTTTTCGCAACATATTCGTAAGTATTCGTAAGCAATTCTTAATCATCGCAATGCATTTGTGGAGCTCGCAAGGCACTCGCAATCATTCATTAGGTCGTGGAGACCCTCTTGACATCTCTTGGCATGAATAACTGGATTCGATGTGTTCTGTCCGGCGGCTGTAGAACAAATGATGAAGAGACGCAGTCGCAAAAGCAATCGATTTCACAATCGCTTCATTCATAAGGTGTTTGCAAGCACTCATTCATATACACTCGCAATGATCGGCAGAAATTCGCAAGCACTCGCAACCATTCGTAAGAAATTTGCAAAGAATCGTAAGGCTTCTAAATTTTCGTTATTTTTCCTGTCCATTCTTAACTTTTTTTGCCGAATACAATATTTTCATAATCGCAAGGATATTCGGGACTGTGTGAGAGCAGCATAATTGAATAGGTAATGTAACTTTATTTTTGATCAGCCAGTTTTGTGTTTCCGGATTATTGCTTTATTTGTTACATCTATTGATATGATATGATATGTTATGTTATGATATGATATGATATGATATGATATGATATGATATGATATGATATGATATGATATGATATGATATGATATGATATGATATGATATGATATGATATGATATGATATGATATGATATGATATTGATTCGTTATTTTGTTTGTAAATGTAGTATGTATTGTTAAAGTTTAGGGCATGGTGAATCACAGCTTAAAACTATTAGCAAGAGGTATTGTATGCACTCATATATGTACTTACATTCACGTAAACAAATGTATGTGCTTTTTTTTAGTGAATTTGGTAGCTCAGTCAAAGGAGTTGTGAGTTCGAACTTCAGTTTTAGCCATCATTCTTTCCGACGTTTGACGTTTGACAACATTCCATTCAACACGCGTTATTCATTTTTCAACAATAGGCTAACAATCTTAAAACTGTTGTGTAGAGTAAGAAAGTCAGAAAAAAATGATGTTTTGTGAACAGGCCAACGTGATATAACTAAACATAAATGGTGAAAACGGCTTCAAACCCCAATCAATCAATCAATAAATTAATTGAGTGCAATTGTCCGAATAATTCTTTCTGTTGTCTGCGGTTATTTTTAAATTGATTGATATTTACATGGTAGATAGGAAAGAGGTGGATATTAAACAAAAAGCAGAGCTCCAGATTTAGGGGTATATTTTATTTTCCTAAAATGCATACGCACCCTATGGTGTGGGTACTCTCAAAACTCGTCTCATTGTGAATCAACATATGAGCCGTCCCGCGAGAAAACCAATAGTATGGCCTCTGCATAATGAATCGACGCAGATCAGCCTGCACAGTCCGCGCAGATGGATCCGGGCCGTCACATTCCGTCTCATGGGGATAGAGGTATAGCGTAATGATTCCTGAAACAGAAAATCGACAGGAGGCGAAAAGTGTCTATCCGGGTAAGACTGCACAGCATGCTTAGGCTGATTCGGGTCGATACTTTACGCAGAGTCCACAATGTTGGTTTTCTCGTGGAACGGCTCATATGGTTTGGCTTGGTAAAACGAGAGATAATGAGGAGAAGAGATCAGTTTACTCCTCCTTATCTAGAACTCTACTGTTATACATGATTTTTTAGGGTTTTTTACGTCATTTTCAACATTGTTTCAGTTATATCACGGCGACAGTTCACTTATTCTTGATCCCTGGGTAAACACACCGTTACTATAGGCTACTGTTCAGAAATGCCAACTTCTACCTTTTCTCTTGCACTGTCTCGTATATTGTTTGGCAAAGACCAGTTATATCCTCATTGTATAGACCTACGTTCAGTTTATTTTTCAGAATCCCTCAACATTGACAAATAACCGTCCCAGGAAATCATCGCATTCAACATTCAGTCATGTTAGCTAACTTGAACTAAAATGACCCTTGGTTTATGTCAATTTGGGGTCTTATTTCATATCGAACAGTGAAGACTCGGATCTATCTGAACAAGCACAGAGTATCATCAGATTCTTCACTGTTTGTCTAAAATTGGAAAGGCTATAGATACTACCTTCCACCGAAATACTAGAATTAGATGGCTCCGCTCGTGGGAAAAGGGGCAAGTTAGCATTTACGCACAGTGTAGCTTGAGATCACCGTATCTACCTGTCTTATAGGAATCTATACAAGTTTACAGACGCTTCTGACAGGTTTCTATGGAAGTCATTTGTGAACAGTGTTGTGTTATTTTACCACAGCAGCTTTTCAGTTATATCAAGGCGACAGTTCTCTTATGCATGATCCCTAGATAAACAAACCAGTACCAGGCTAGAAAATGTGCCTTGACAAAGGGCACTCTACCATGAGCGCCGTACCGTGACTGGGGGGTCAAACCCCAATGACCACCACTTTACCTGTTAATGGGGCTTTCTCGCACCAGTACTTCTCAAAACATATTCCCACATAACGGTCCATCGTCCTATATATACGGTTTAGCTCGTAGTTTGAATATATGACCCATTCCAATTACATTTGCAGCGTCAAGATCAAATCGCCGGGTCAGAGTTCAAATGCACAGGTCTTAAAAGTCGCATTGTGTCAGAGGTGTCTGTATAGTCAACACAAATGAAGTAGTTAATTTATCGAAACAAAGATCACAAACAAAGCGCAACAATGCAGTCAGGGCTAAAGTGTAGCGTGATAGTGAAGGTTCAGATTTCACATTTGTGTCGCAACAAAAGCAACGGTGCTGTGGTAGAGTGTGGGCCTCTCTCAACAAACGTCCCGAGTTCGAATCCGCTGATGGGTGGTATCTGCCACTACGGTCTTTTCACACAAACCAGAGTACTGTTTACATCAAGTGAGATCGATATACTCGTAACTGGAAGTTTGTTTTGCAATCGATGGACAATAACACAGTGTATGCACCGTTTCAATGGTGTCGTGAGCGGAACGTTAGTTGGATGCATAATAAGCTCATATGGGATATGTTATAAAATTCGAAAGTGGTGGTGTGTTATATGTTGTTTGATGAGGGGTGTGCAGATAGGATCAGATCAATTAAGTAAGTGTAAACCATCTCGTTGAGTACTGGATTTTAAAATCCAGTATGTAAAGTAGGAGCATTCATGCAAATATTAAACATAAATATTGACCAAGTAGTCCATTACATTTTATTTAAAGTTGATATATCTATAAACACGTATATCGCGACTGTACGGCGACCTCACGGCGCTCTAACCACGCCCATGGGGTTCTTACTGCGTGTCTTCTACGTATATCGCAACTGCACGGCGACCTCACGGAGCTCTAACCACACTCATGGGGTTCTTACTACACGTCTTCTACGTAAATCGCGACTGCACGGCAACTCCACGGAGCTCTAACCTCACTCATGGGGTTCTTACTACACGTCTTCTACGTATATCGCAACTGCACGGCGACCTCACGGAGCTCTAACCACACTCGTGGGGTTCTTACTACACGTCTTCTACGTATATAGCGACTGCACGGCAACTCCACGGAGCTCTAACCACACTCATGGGGTTCTTACTACACGTCTTCTACGTATATCGCAACTGCACGGCGACCTCACGGAGCTCTAACCACACTCATGGGGTTCTTACTACACGTCTTCTACGTATATCGTGACTGTACGGCGACCTCACGGCGCTCTAACCACACTCATGGGGTTCTTACTACACGTCTTCTACGTATATCGCGACAGCACGGCGACCTCATGACGCTCTAATCACACTCATGGGGTTCTTACTACACGTCTTCTACGTATATCACGACTGCACGGCGACCTCACGGCGCTCTAATCACACTCATGGGGTTCTTACTACACGTCTTCTACGTATATCGTGACTGCACGGTGACCTTATGGCGCTCTAACCACACTCATGGGGTTCTTACTACACGTCTTCTACGTATATCGCGACTGCACGGCGACCTCATGGCGCTCTAATCACACTCATGGGGTTCGTACTACACGTCTTCTACGTATATCGCGACTGCATGGGGATTCGTACTGCTCGTCTTCTATGTATATCGTGACTGTACGGCGACCTCACGGCGCTATAATCACGCTCATGGGGTTCTTACTGTGTGTCTTCTATGTATATCACAACTGCACGGCGACCTCACGGTGCTCTAACCACGCTCATGGGGGTTCGTACTACTCGTTTTCTATGTATATCGTGACTGAACGGCGACCTCACGGCGCTATAACCAAGCTCATGGGGTTCTTACAGCGCGTCTTCTACGTATATCGCGACTGTATGGCGACCTCACGGCGCTCTAACCAAGCTCATGGGGGTTCGTACTACTCGTCTTCTATGTATATTGTGACTGTACGGCGACCTCACGGCGCTATAATCACGCTCATGGGGTTCTTACTGTGTGTCTTCTATGTATATCACAACTGCACGGCGACCTCACGGTGCTCTAACCACGCTCATGATGGTTCGTACTACTCGTTTTCTATGTATATCGTGACTGTACGGCGACCTCACGGCGCTCTAACCACGCTCATGGGGTTCATACTACACGTCTTCTAAGTATATCGTGACTGTACGGCGACCTCACGGCGCTATAATCACGCTCATGGGGGTTCTTACTACGTGTCTTCTATGTATATCACGACTGTACCTTGACCTCACGGCGCTCTAACCACGCGCATGGGGGTTCGTACTACTCGTCTTCTACGTATATCGCGACTGTACGGCGACCTCACGGCGCTCTAACCCCGCTCATGGGGTTCTAACTACTCATCTTCTATGTATATCGTGACTGTACGGCGACCTCACGGCGCTCTTAACACGCTCATGGGGTTCTTACTACTCGTCTTCTATGTATATCTTGACTGCACGGCGACCTCATGGCACTCTAACCACAATCATGGGGTTCATACTGGATGTCTTCTACGTATATCATGACTGCACGGCGACCTCACGACGCTCTAACCACGCTCAAGGGCTTCTTACTACGCGTCTTCTACGTATATCGCGACTGCACGGCGACCTGACGACGCTCTAACCACGCTCATGGGGTTCTTACTACTCGTCTTCTATGTATATCGTGACTGCACGGCGACCTCACGGCGCTATAACCACGCTCATGGGATTCATACTGCATGTCTTCTACATATATCCCGAATGCCCGGCGACTTCACGGCGCTCTTACCACGCTCTTGGGGTTCTTACTGCTCGTCTTCTATGTATATCGTGATTGCACGGCGACCTCACGGCCCTCTAACCAAGCTCATGGGATTCTTACTGCTCGTCTTCTATGTATATCGTGACTGCACGGCGACCTCACGGCAATCTAGCCAAGCTCATGGGATTCTTACTGCTCGTCTTCTATGTATATCGTGACTGCACGGCGACCTCACGGCGCTATAACCACGCTCATGGGGTTTATTACTGCTCGTCTTCTACATATATCATGACTGCATGGCGACCTCACGGCGCTCTAACCACACCCATGGGGTTCTTACTGAATGTCTTCTACGTATATCGCGACTGTATGGCGACCTCACGGCGCTATAACCACGCTCATGGGATTCTTACTGCATGTCTTTTACGTATATCCTGAATGCACGGCGACTTCACGGCGCTCTAACCAAGCTCATGGGATTCTTACTACACGTCTTCTACGTATATCGGGACTGCACGGCGACCTCACGCTGCTCTAACCAAGCTCATGGGGGTTCGTACTACACGGCTTCTATGTATATCGTGACTGTACGGCGACCTCACGGCGCTATAACCAAGCTCATGGGGTTCTTACAGCGCGTCTTCTACGTATATCGCGACTGTACGGCGACCTCACGGCGCTCTAACCAAGCTCATGGGGGTTCGTACTACTCGTCTTCTATGTATATTCGTGATTGTACGGCGACCCCACGGCGCTATTACCACGCTCATGGGGTTCTTGCAGCGCGTCTTCTACGTATATTGCGACTGTACGGCGACCTCACGGCGCTCTAACCACGCTCATGGGGTTCTAACTACTCGTCTTCTATGTATATCGTGACTGTACGGCGACGTCACGGCACTCTTACCACGCTCATGGGGTTCTTACTACTCGTCTTCTACGTGTATCGTGACTGCACGGCGACATCATGGCGCTGTAACCGCACTCATGGGATTATTTCTACACGTCATCTACGTATATCGCGACTGTACGACGACCTCACGGCGCTCTTACCACGCTCATGGGGTTCTTACTATTCGTCTTCTACGTATATCGCGACTGCACGGCGACCTCACGGCACTCTAACCACACTCATGGCGTTCTTACTACTCGTCTTCTACGTATATCTTGACTGCACGGCGACCTCACGGCGCTCTAACCACACTCATGGGGTTCTTACTGCATGTCTTCTATGTATATCGTGACTGCACGGCGACCTCACGACGCTCTAACCAAGCTCATGGTATTCTTACTACTCGTCTTCTATGTATATCGTGACTGCACGGCGACCTCACGACGCTCTAACCACGCTCATGGGGTTCTTACTACGCGTCTTCTACGTATATCGCGACTGTACTGCGACCTCACGGCGCTCTAACCAAGCTCATGGGGGTTCGTACTACTCGTCTTCTATATATATCGTGACTGTATGGCGACCTCACGGCGCTCTAACCAAGCTCATGGGGGTTCGTACTACTCGTCTTCTATGTATATCGTGACTGTACGGCGACCTCACGGCGCTATAACCACGCTCATGGGATTCTTACTGCATATCTTCTACGTATATCACGAATGCACGGCGACTTCACGGCGCTCTTACCACGCTCATGGGGTTCTTACTGCTCGTCTTATATGTATATCGTGACTGCACGGCGACCTCACGGCCCTCTAACCAAGCTCATGGGATTCTTACTGCTCGTCTTCTATGTATATCGTGACTGCTAAGGCGACCTCACGGCACTCTAACCAAGCTCATGGGATTCTTACTGCTCGTCTTCTATGTATATCGTGACCTCACGGCGACCTCATGGCGATATAACCACGCTCATGGGGTTATTACTGCTCGTCTTCTACGTATATCATGACTGCATGGCGACCTCACGGCGCTCTAACCACACCCATGGGGTTCTTACTGCATGTCTTCTACGTATATCGCCACTGTACGGCGACCTCACGGCGCTATAACCACGCTCATGGGATTCTTACTGCATGTCTTCTACGTATATCCCGAATGCATGGCGACTTCACGGCGGTTTTACCACGCTCATGGGGTTCTTACTACTCGTCTTCCATGTATATCGTGACTGTACGGCGACCTCATGGCGCTCTAACCAAGCTCATGGGATTCTTACTGCATGTCTTCTATGTTTATCGTGAATGCACGGCGACCTCACGGCGCTCTTACCACGCTCATGGGGTTCTTACTACTCGTCTTCTATGTATATCGTGAATGCACGGCGACCTCATGGCACTCTAACCACAATCATGGGGTTCTTACTGCATGTCTTCTATGTATATCGTAACTGCACGGCGACCTAACGGCGCTGTTACCACGCTCATGGGGTTCTTACTACTCGTCGGTTATGTATATCGTGACTGCACGGCGACCTCACGGCACTCTTACCAAGCTCATGGGATTCTTACTGCTCGTCTTCTATGTATATCGTGACTGCACGGCGACCTCACGGCGCTATAACCACGCTCATGGGGTTCTTACTGCTCGTCTTCTACGTATATCATGAATGCATGGCGACATCATGGCGCTCTAACCACGCTCAGAAGGTTATTACTGCGCGTCTTCTACGTATATCGTGACTGCACGTCGACCTCATCACGCTCTAACCACACTCAGGGGGTCCTTACTGCACATCTTCTACGTATATCGCGACTGATGGCGACCTCACGGCGCTCTAACCACAGTCATGGGGTTCTTACTACGCGTCTTCTACGTATATCGCGACTGCACGGTGACCTCACGGCGCTCTAACCACACCCATGGGGTTCTTACTGCATCTCTTCTACGTATATCGCGATTGTACGGCAAACTCACGGCGCTCTAACCACGCTCATGGGATTCTTACTGCATGTCTTATACGTATATCCCGACTGCACGGCGACCAAACGGAGCTCTAACCACACCCATGGGGTTCTTACTGCATGTCTTCTACGTATATCGAGACAGTACGGTGACCTCACGGTGCTCTAACCACGCTCATGGGATCCTTACTGCATGTCTTCTACGTATATCTCGACTGCACGGCGACCTCACGGCGCTCTAATCAAGCTCATGGGGTTCGTATCACGTGTCCTCTACGTATATCGCGACTGCATGGCGACCTCACGGCGCTCTAACCACGCCCATGGGGTTCTTACTGCGCGTCTTCTACTTATATAGCGACTGCACGGCGACCTCACGGCGCTCTAACCACGCTCATGGAGTTCTTACTGCGCGTCTTCTACTTATATAGCGACTGCACGGCGACCTCACGGCGCTCTAACCAGGCTCATGGAGTTCTTACTGCGCGTCTTCTACGTATATCTCGACTGCACGGCGACCTCACTGCGCTTTAACTACGTTCAGAGGGTTATTTTGCGCGTCTTCTACGTATATCGTGACTCCAGGCGACCTCACCACGCTCTAACCACACTCATGGGTTTCTTACTGCACAACTTTTACGTATATCCCGACTGCACGGCGATCCCGAGTTGCTCTATCAACGCTCATGGGGTTCTTACTGCGCGTCTCCTACGTATATCGCGACTGCATGGCGACCTAACGGCGCTCTAACCACACTCATGGGGTTCTTACTGCACAACTTCTACGTATATCGCAACTGTACAGCGATTCCGAGGGGCTCTAAATACGCTCATGGGGTTCTTACTGCGCGTCTTCTACGTATATCTCGACTGCACGGCGACCTCATGGCGCTCTAACCACGCTCAGAAGGTTATTACTGCGTGTCTTCTACGTATATTGTGACTGCACGTCGACCTCACCACGCTCTAACCACACTCAGGGGGTCCTTACTGCACATCTTCTACGTATATTGCGACTGATGGCGACCTCACGGCGCTCTAACCACAGTCATGGGGTTCTTACTACGCGTCTTCTACGTATATCGCGACTGCACGGCGACCTCACGGCGCTCTAACCACACTCTTGGGGTTCTTACTGCGCGTCTTCAACGTATATCGCGACTGCACGGCGACCACACGGCGCTCTAACCACACTCATGGGGTGCTTACAGCGCGTCTTCTACGTATATCGCGACTGCACGGCGACCTCACGGCGCTCTAACCACGCTCATGGGGTTCTTACAACGCGGTATTGTTAAAAGAGAATCATAATTAAAGTATTCTGGCAAAAAAAGTTTATTAAACTAAAATCGCTCTATCGCGACTGTACGGCGATCTTACGGCGCTCTAACCACGCTCATGGGGTTCTTACAGCGCGTCTTCTACGTATATCGCAACTGTACGGCGACCTCATGGCGCTCTAACCACACTCATGGGGTTCTTACTGCACGTCTTCTACGTATATCGCGACTGTACGTCGACCTCATGGCGCTCTAACCACACTCATGGGGTTCTTACGGCACGTCTTCTACGTATATCGCGACTGCACGGCGACCTCACGGCGCTCTAACCACGCTCATGGGCTACGTACTGCGCATCTTCTACGTATATGGCGACTGCACGGCGACCTCACGGCGCTCTAACCACGCTCATGGGGTTCTTACAACGCGGTATTGTTAAAAGAGAATCATAATTAAAGTATTCTGGCAAAAAAAGTTTATTAAACTAAAATCGGGACAAATAACTTCTAATGGTCTAGATATTCGAAAGTGTATGTAAGTATGGTAGTTGTCATCTCATATGTATCATTTCATGTGATTCGAAACCCAACTCGGCCAACATTCTTTCCGTCGTTTGACAAAAGTCATTATGACAAGCGTCACTCGTCTTCTACTAATGGGCAAACAGTCTATGTGGAAACGCAGCCAGTTGCTTGGAAATATCAGTGTGTGTATTACTGGTGTGACAAAGCCAAGACACACATGAATAGGTGAACTGGCCGCCGTGAAATGACAGAAAAATAGTTGAAAACAGCGTTAATGACCAATCAATCAATCAGACTGATATATTGCTCACGAATTGCACAAATTAGTTCTACCCTCCGATTCGCAAATACAACAAATTTACAGCAGACGAAATTGAAAAAAACATAGGCAAATTTATTGAAAATCTTTTTAACAGAAACGTTTAAATAAAGTTTAAAATATTGTGACAGATAAAGTAATAGCTCATAATGAACAACTGCTTCATGTGTCACAATGTTTTAAAAATGTGTCTGTTGCGGATGCGTCAGAATGCATCGCCATTATAAGACCTAAAATGTATGTTTATTCAAGTTTGTAGACGCTCAACCGGCCAACTGATAAATCATTACTGACATACAGTGTTTTGTCTGTGTTGTTATATAACACTGTCTGTGGAAGGTTTAACCCATCTTTCTCCTCTAATACAATACGTACGGGTGTACACGTCAATGTTATCTGATGTATGTTTACTCAAGTTTGTAGACGTGCAACAGGTCACCTGATAAACGATTACTGACATACAGTGTTTTGTCTGTGTTGTTATATAACACTGTCCATGGATGATTTAACTCATCTTTCTCCTCTAATACAATACGTACGGCTGTACACGTCGATGTTATCTGATGTATGTTTACTCAAGTTTGTTGACGTGCAACAGGTCACCTGATAAACGATTACTGACATACAGTGTTTTGTCTGTGTTGTTATATAACACTGTCCATGGATGATTTAACCCATCTTTCTCCTCTAACACAATACGTACGGATGTACACGTCGGTGTTATCTGATGTATGTTTACTCAAGTTTGTAGACGTGCAACAGGTCACCTGATAAATGATTACTGACATACAGTGTTTTGTCTGTGTTGTTATATAACACTGTCTGTGGATATATTAACCCATCGTTCTCCTCTAATACAATACGTACGGATGTACACGTCGGTGTTATCTGATGTATGTTGTATGACACGTACCCCGCCACATAAATACTATCATCATCACCCAGAGTCAGACCGTATGGATAACTCAACTTTTCATGTTTATATATATTACACACTTTACCGTTCATACTCAAACTAGTTACTGTGTTCTGATCAACGTCTGAAACATACATTGTATCCCCGTAACTATTCACTGTAATGTACCATGGACTAATAAACAGGTTCTGTCCTTTATCATTGTGTTTGAATGTTTGAAGAACTTTTCCCTCATGATTAAGGATTTTCACCGACGGATGTTCCCCATTAAACGTAACAAATAATTTGCCTTTTCTATATGTAATTCCCATACAACCTGACTCCATTGGTACCTTTTTTACTACTGACAAGTTTCCATCATAACGTAGAAACACTAAGTTTGTGTCAGAGGTCACAACCAGAGTTCCCTGATCCGTACATGTTATATCCCAAGGTCTTTCGTCAAGTTTGATGTAACATGTAATGTTGTCTGATCGTAAGTCAACGACTTTAATAGATGTATTGTTATGGTCCGCTACGGCTAAAAGGTCACTGGACATAAACACACTTCCTCTTATCCAGACTCCTGCTTTGTCCGTGTTGTGTTTCATCTCAATATCCTTCAATAATTTGACTTTTGTTGGTTTAAAGATGTCTGTCTTCATGTTTTTTTTTTCATTTTGTGTTTGCTGATCTTCACTTCTTTCCTCTTTTCGTCTTAAACCTGACTTACCAATGGTAGGATTGTCTTCCTTTATTAGTCCTACCTCTGTCTGATCTTGTTTCGTAGTTCTTCTCTTTCCATCATTATTCATTCCCAACGATCCAAATTTCAGCGGCGAATTAAGTGTGTTCATAATGTATTCATTGCGTGAAAATGCATACCTTCTCACAATGTTTTCTTGTGACGTGCTTTTTGTTTTGTCATTGTAGTCTTTGACCTGAGTTCGAGCTTTCATGGCAGAAATGAATAACTGCTGGTGTTGTTTACATTTTTCAAGAAATCCTAGAGCGGATGATATTTCCGACATGTCTACTAGATGCTTGTCGTATAGTGTATCCACGGATTCAATAGCTTTCAAATCTTCATTTTGTATCTGCTCAGCTTGCTGCATTAGTTCGTATTCTAATGCATTGATTTTCGAATTTATTTCACTTCTAAATACCTGAATATCGGCTTTTAGTTGACTGAAACAATTGGTTACATCAATTGAGTCAGTTTGCTTTTTATTTTTATCTTCTGCAATTTGTTTTTCTATGTCTCTTATCTGCTTTAATAATAATTTATAGTCTTGACTGGAGCTGAATCCCTTCGCCAAATCATCGATGTACTTTACACCGCATTGGACATGATCTAGAGTAACGCATACAGAACAGCAACATGTGTCATGCTTATCACAGAAATACTCTATTAATTTCCCATCATGCTTAGCACATAACTTGTCCTGAACATTTGATATTTTCTTTCTTGGCATTTCGTCTCTATCAAGAAGCTGATGTTGTCTGGAGGCCTTATATTTTCTGTGATTTCTTGTACAAGTGTCACATAGGAATTCGTCACAAATAGTGCAATAAAACTGGGCATTTTCATTTACATCATCTATAAGGCAAGGATCGCAGGGAATACCAGTATCCCAGTCCTCACTCAGGGCTTGTCTTTTTCCAGATACCTCCATTGTTGATTTTCAAACTGAAAATAAATAGTTTTTCTAAAAAAAGGGCAGGATGTCGGTACCGTATTACAAAATGAAATCATGTCTAAACAATCTGGAAGTAATTGTTATCTTAAACAAATAAATAGAAACGACAGGCGTTAACTATCAATTTGTTTTCGGGTATTTGAAAAGTCATGACCTTAATATAGTCTTATCTGATAAGTTATAGATATATGTTTAGAATGTCATTGGAAGTGAAAACGGTTACGATTGATTACATGGTGAGTGTCTATTCTCAAAGTAACCTTATTTATTATCAGCCATATTTTTCATTTTCATTTAAATTATTCAATTATCAAAAGTAATCTTTAAAAGCCGAGCTTCTCAAACAAATTAACTACACTGACATGCTAATACGTATTTCGAGCCCCGAAAGCTCAATTGTTAGCGACGCGGGCTGTCATTCCAGGGGTTCTGAGATCGAAACTAAGGTCGGCCAATACTCCTATTAACTAAATTAAATGCAAAAAGCGTCATTCATTATCTATCAATCGGATAACGGTATATGTGGAAAAGTAGCCGGTTGCTTGAATGGTATGTTGTATGGATGCTAAACCTCTTGCATATATTGTCAACGGTATGCGACACCCGCCGCTAGTGAGCAATGAGTTAAATTACGTGTTAATTAAACAAACGTTTAATGTTCCAAATTGTTCTATAAATAAGGTTTAACATGAAATATCGACCGGCGAATATTCAAAATATTTATTCATAAACTAGGTGAATCATTATTGATTTACAAAAGTGCTTTGTCGAATAGTTAGTCGTAAAGTAATACATGTGTGTAATGTGTCCTATGTTTGATAGTCACATGTATTTATTCACAGTTTCAGATGTTTGCATTGTGTTTACGCCGCTTTCATCATGTTTGTAATTAAATCATGGCGTTATCTTGGTGAGTTACCAGTACCATTGATTGATTTATCCTAACAAGAGCGAATCAGTCGTAAAGCGTATCCCACACTCATAAGCGCAAATAAATGTAATGCTAATCCCATAATCCTAAGCGCCAAGGATGGAAAGCAACTAATGCCGTCAGAGACTGAGGCACCGTATCTTAATTAATAACAATGTCAATGATATATTGGATAGTTTATCATGTTACTCATACGCCATACAGTTGACGAATGTGTACGCTCAGACATATACTTATGACATTGTTTATAATTAATATTCCACAAACATAATGTTTGTCGAGCTATCCTCGTTCAATATTTACACAGATGGTCTTTTGTAGAAATTTAACATTTCCTCTCAGTCAAGAAGCGTTCTTATGACGAAGGTTCAGTTAAATATTGGTACATAACTAACCGTTCGGCGGGGCGAGAGTTAACTGTTTAATTATTGCAATTTAACATTAAACACCTACATCACAGAATCCCAGTAGATTAATTGTGGTCGGTAGCGAATATGTCCTTCAATCCAGACATAGTAAGTTCAGACTAATGCTCTCTCAAAATGCTTTCTGGCGTTTAACAGACGTACTTGCGATATGTGTCAGTCGCCATAAACCAATTGGCTAACAGTTTATGTGAAAGAGCAGCCAGTTGATTCGCTCGAAGCACTGATCTGAGAACGCGAGGAAATGTAATGGGAGGTGAACTTGCCGCCATGACCTGGTTGAGTATTTGTTGAAAACGGCCTAAAACTACAATCAATCAATCGTACAATAATGGTGCTACAGATGACTTTGAAATCACAGAGAAAACATATGGAAAAGCTCCCTAAATGAACGTATAATGGTTAGTTAGAATCGAAAACACATAGACAACAGAAGGAGGTGCTCATCAAGAGTAATTTCTTCTTTTGACACAACATTTTCCAATGAAATCTAGTGCAGATGGTTGAAATGGCGTGTGCATGTGGGCAAGGGTTAAGTTATATTGTAATAAATTGAATGAATGAATGAATGTATATTGTTGTATGGCGCATCGACAGCTAAGGTCATTTAGCGCGCAATTAATTTTAATTATTCATGATCCCTGGGTAAAAAAACCAGTACTAGGCTAGAAAATGTGCCTTGCCCAAGGGCACTCCACCATGACAATACATTGAAGAAGATAACTATTGAACAATTCGTGGCAAAAGGTGAATTAGCCAATTATAAGCATGTTTTTCATTTGTCTATAAAGTGTTCAACCCTTTTCAATAATAATACTTTCATTCATAGAGATAAACTAGAGTTGTGCCAATATATACTTTCAAATCTGTTAGCTCAAGATGTGTTGAAAGAACATAAAACAGCACAGTATTACGTAATATGTTATGCAGCTTATCAATACATAACACAGCACAGTATTACGTAATATGTTATGCAGCTTATCAATACATAACACAGCACATGATTACGTAATATGTTATGCAGCTTATCAATACATAATACAGCACAGGATTACGTAATATGGTATGCAGCTTATAAATACATAATACAGCACAGTATTACATATCATGTTATGCAGCTCATCAATACATAACACAGCACAGAATTACGTAATATGTTATGCAGCTTATCAATACATAACACAGCACATGATTACGTAATATGTTATGCAGCTTATCAATACATAACACAGCACAGTATTACGTAATATATTATGCAGCTAATCAATACATAACACAGCACAGTATTACGTAATATGTTATGCAGCTTATCAATACATAAGACAGCACAGTATTACGTAATATGTTATACAGCTTATCAATACATAACACAGCACATGATTACGTAATATGTTATGCAGCATATCAATACATAACACAGCACAGTACTACGTAATATGTTATGCAGCAAATCAATACATAACACAGCACAGTATAACGTAATATGTTATGCAGTTTATCAATACATAACACAACACATGATTACGTAATATGGTATGCAGCTTATCAATACATAACACAGCCACATGATTACGTAATATGTTATGCAGCTTATCAATACATAACACAGCACAGGATTACGTAATATGGTATGCAGCTTATCAATACATAACAAAGCACAGTATTACGTAATATATTATGCAGTTTATCAATACATAACACAGCAAAGTATTACGTAATATGTTATTCCGCTTATTAATACATAACACAGCTCAGTATAACGTTCTATGCTATACAGCTTATCAATACATTAAACAGCACAGTATTATGTAATATGTTATGCAGCTTATCAATACATAACACAGCACAGTTATACGTAATATGTTATTCCGCTTATCAATACATAACACAGCACAGTATAACGTAATATGTTATACAGCTTATCAATACATAACACAGCACAGTAATACGTAATATGTTATTCCGCTTATCAATACATAATACAGCACAGTATAACGTAATATGTTATGCAGCTTATAATACATAACACAGCACAGTATAACGTAATATGTTATGCAGTTTATCAATACATAACACAGCACAGTATTACGTAATATGTTATACAGCTTATCAATACATAACACAGCACAGTATTACGTAATATGTTATGCAGCTTATCAATACATAACACAGCACAGTATTACGTAATATGTTATGCAGCTTATCAATACATAACACAGCACAGTATAACGTAATATGTTCATCATCTTTACGGGAATGAATATTACCTGTTGCTAAAACTTTCATCAAACATGTTCGTAAATGTGTTCTCCCATTGATTTTGCATGTACATGTTTATACTTTAGTATTCAAAATGTATTTGATTAAAACTAAATGTTTGCAAATTTAAATTTACTTGGTAGGCGTATCAATTGTTATCGCCTGACTTGAAGAAATATAATTATTCATATTCAACTGGCGTGAAACATAAATTTAAAAAATGCGAATGCAGTACTTACATATACTGAATCGTTGGAACATTCCTTTTCCTTTTAAAGTATGAACACACAAAGACTGGACACACGTATCTCAACTTTTAAAGTTTTCTGAACATTGATGATCGCCCAGGGCGGATGTATTAAGAAGCGCATGCGCGAAGATAACAACAATAATTCGGATATCCTCTATTTGATTCGTAATTTCGGGCTACCCATGACGTTGCGATTATTATATATATATATATATAACACTGAGGACCAGCCATATGTGCCACTAACTGAACTTTGAGTTATCTCTGTCGATGGTTGTCCACTCGTGACCAGGTCTGTTTGAACAAACAATGATAACACGATAAAAGCAGTTGCGTCAAGGAAACGTGTACACAATATGATTTATACGCGGAGAACGTATTAAATTAAACCGGGAGTAGACAGTGAAAGCGATTTAGCATATTTAAATTAAATATTATCTAACAGTTCTGTATTACGTCGTATTCGTGTAAAAATTCAACAAAGTCACACTGTTTGTTCGGCCACAAACATAGGTTTCATTTCCAGCCCATGATAAATACACATTAATATGTAATACAATCGATAAGTGACAACTACAATGTTAACTTTACGCACGTTTTAAAGACTTATTTTATAATCTAAATCAACATTTATTACCTGGAGAACTGAGCCCCTCTAGCTCCGTCAGTAGCGACGAGGGCTGTCAATCCTGGGATTGTGAGTTCGAATCCCGGCTCGGCCAAAATTCTTTCCGACGTTTGACAAAAGTCAATGCGACATGTTTCATTCGTCGTCCAACGAGTGGCTAAGTCTATGCGAAAAAGCAGCCACTTGTTTGGAAAGAATGTTGTGTGGAGTAATGGTGTGAGAAAATCAGGAAACACATAAAAAGGTGAACTGGCCGCCGTGATATGACTGAGAAAATGTTAAAATCGGCGTTAAACCCCAATCAATCAATCAATTATTACTGGAGATTTAGCCGAAAATAGTCTTAATCGTGTTTTCTGATGACAAGTCAAAATAAACGAATGGTTAAACACAATCATATATATTACAATCAATAAGTGACAACTACAATGTTAACTTTACGCACGTTTTAAAGACTAATTTTAGAAACTAAAAATATATATTTATTAACTGAAGATACAGCCAAATATATTCGTAATTTTGTTTTTCTGATGACAAGTCAAAATAAACGAATGGATATGACCGGTATAGTTAAATGTTCAAACATTCCAGATAGACGTAACAGCATCATCTTACGATATGTTGTTGAGTCTTTATAGAGTTGAACTATCGAAATCTGTCACATTTATCATCGTCCTATTTTATAACATTATATCATATCTAATTGATATAACAGACATGTACGATTTAACCTATTTTGCTACCTTTCCACATATGTCCTGATTTTTCGTTGTGATATATTATTAAGCTAAAACATTCTAAAAAGACGAAACCATTTATTCTGACGACATTTAATTATAGCTAAATAAAATTAAAGTTCTTCACCAGTTACGTTTTAATAGAAAATAACACAGTTCCGATTGCATTGACAAAGGAATTGTATACGAACCGAGCTTCAGTCAATATGTAAATTGAGCATAAACTTCTTACTAAAACATATATAAATAAGATATTCGGCGACAAAATGCCGTTTCCGTTATTATATCCATTTCAAACTAAGAGTATTTTCTATTCCGGATACCTCGAGATGTCAGTCAACCCCGACGAAATCCGGCGACAAGATGCAGTTTCCGTTATTGTATTCTTTTCAAACTAAGAGTATTTTCTATTCCTCCGGCGACAAGATGCCGTTTCCGTTATTATATCAACGAAGAGTATTTTCTATTCCTGATAACTCGAGATGTCAGTCAACCCCGATGAAATCCGGGTACAAGATGACGTTTTCGTTATTGTATCAACGAAGAGTATTTTCTATTCCTGATACCTTGAGATGTCAGTCAACCCCGACGAAATCCGGCGACAAGATGCCGTTTCCGTTATTGTATCAACGAAAAGTATTTTCTATTCCAGATACCTCGACCGTAGTGCCACGCGGATATTAGGTTCTTACCACGCGTATTAGGTTCTTACCACGCATATTCATTTCTTACTACGCGTATTACTTTCTGTATTAGGTTCTCACCATGAGTATTAGCGTATTAAGTTCTTAGCACGCGTATTAGTTTCTTACCTGGCGTATTAGTTTTTTCTAACCACGCGTATTAGGTTCTTATCAAGCGTATTAGTAGTTTCTTATCACGCGTATCATGTTCTTACCTCATGTATTAGTTTCTTACCACGTGTATTAGGTTCTCACCACGCGTATTAGGCTCTTACCACGCATATTCATTTCTTACTACGCGTATTACTTTCTGTATTAGGTTCTCACCATGAGTAGTAGCGTATTAAGTTCTTAGCACGCGTATTATTTTTTTACCTGGCGTATTAGTTTTTTCTAACCACGCGTATTAGGTTCTTATCAAGCGTATTAGTAGTTTCTTATCACGCGTATCATGTTCTTACCTCATGTATTAGTTTCTTACCACGTGTATTAGGTTCTCACCACGCGTATTATGTTCTTACCATGCGTATTAGGTTCTTACAACGCATATTAGGTTCTTACAACGCATATTAAGTTCTTACAACGGATATTATGTTCTTAGCACGAGTATTAGGTTCTCACCACGCGTATTAAGTTCTTACTACGCATATTAGGTTCTTACAACGCATATTATGTTCTTACAACGCATATTATGTTATTAGCACGAGTATTAGGTTTTTACAACGCATATTAGGTTCTTAGCACGAGTATTAGGTTCTTACAACGCATATTAGGTTCTTACAACGCATATTATGTTCTTACAACGCATATTAGGTTCTTAGCACGAGTATTAGGTTTTTACCTTGCGTATTATTCTCACCACGCGTATTAGGTTCTTACTACGCATATTAGGTTCTTACAATGCATATTACGTTCTTACAACGCATATTAGGTTCTTAGCACGAATATTAGGTGTTTACCTTGCGTATTAGTCTCTTACCACGCGTCTTAGGTTCTTACTACGCGTATTAGGTTTTTACGACGGATATTAGTTCTTACCACACGTATTAAATTCTTACCACGCGTTTTAGGTTCTTACCACGTGTATTAGGTTCTTACCAGGCGTATTAGGTTCTTACCACACGTATTAAATTCTTACCAAGCGTTTTAGGTTCTTACCACGTGTATTAGGTTCTTACCACGCATATCATGTTCTTACTACACGTATTAGGTTCTTACAACGCATATTAGGTTCTTACCACGCGTATTAGCTTCTTACCACGCGTATTAGGTTCTTACCACGCCTATAAGTTCTTACCACGGGTATTAGGTTCTTACCATTCCTATTAGTTTATTACCACGCGTATTAATTTCTTACCACGGGTATTATGTTCTTACTACGCGTATTAGGTTCTTACCACGTGTATAAGGTTCTTACTACGGGTATTAGTTTCTTACAACGAGTATTAGGTTCTTACCACGTGTATTAATGTCTTACAATGCGTATTAGTTTCTCAGCACGTGTATTAGGTTCATACTACGCGTATTAGGTTCTTACCACGCGTATTAGGTTCTTACCACGCGTATTAGGTTCTTACCACGAGTATTAGCGTATTAGGTTCTGAGCACGCGTATTAGTTTCTTACCACGCGTATTAGTTTCTCAGCACGTGTATTAGGTTCTTACCACGCGTATTAGGTTCTTACCACGCGTATTAGGTTCTTACCACGCGTATTAGGTTCTTAACACGAGTATTAGCGTATCTGTCTGTCTGTATGTATGCCTGTCTGTCTATAGCTCTGTCTCTGTCTCTGTTTGACTATGTATGTCTATGTCTATGTCTATGTCTCTGTCTCTCTGTTTGACATGTCTGTCTCTGTCTCTGTCTCTATATCTGTTTGACTATGTCTGTCTCTGCCTCTGCCTCTGCCTTTGCCCCTGTCTCTGTCTCTGTCTCTCTCTCTGTTTGACTATGTCTGTCTCTGTCTCTGTCTCTGCCTCTGTCTCTGTCTCTGCCTCTGTCTCTGTCTCTGTCTCTGCCTCTGTCTCTGTCTCTCTCTGTTTGAATATGTCTGTCTCTGTCACTGCCTCTGCCTCTGCCTCGCATATCGAATCATAAACAATTTAAACAAAGTCACACTGTTTGTTCAGCCACAAACATATGTTTCATTACCAGCCCATGATAGAGTACACAATAATATATATTACAATCAATAAGTGACAACTACAATGTTATCTTTACGCACGTTTTAAAGACTAATTTTAAAAACTAAAAATATATATTTATTAACTGAAGATACAGCCAAATATATTCGTAATTTTGTTTTCTGATGACAAGTCAAAATAAACGAACTGTTATGACCGGTATAGTTAAATGTTCAAACAATCAAGATAGACGTAACAGCATTATCTCAGGATATGTTGTTGACTCTTTATAGAGTTGAACTATCGAAATCTATCACATGTATCATCGTCCTATTTTATAACAGTATATCATATCTAATTGATATAACAGACATGTACGATTTAACCTAATTTGCTACCTTTCCACATATATCCTTATTTTTCGTTGTGATGTATTAAAAAGCGTAAACATTGAAGACAGACGAAACAATTAATTCCAATGACATTTAATTATATCTAAATAAAGTTAAAGTATCGAAATGTGTTTCATATATCACCGCTCTAGTTTAGAGCATTATAGCACTTATTCGTTTCTTCTTCAGTTTACGTTGCATTGACAAATGGATTGTATAAGAATCGAGCTACAATCAATATGTAAACTGAGTATACACTTCTTACTAAAACATATATAAATAACATATCTAGTGCCAGTATGTTCTATAATGTTGTCTTTGAAATAATGGACATAGTATGGTAGGGTCCTACCTATGAGATTCTCCCATATACCCGACCCAAAGTGTCCTAAAATCCTGAGAATGCTAACAACTAATTAATTACCGTGTTATAATACACTTCTTACTAAAACATATATATCTAAAATGTCATTTACCATCATGTTTTATAGTATTGTCTTTGAATTAATGAACACAGTATGGTAGGGTCTAAATAGTATTGTATTTAAATTAATGAACACAGTATGGTAGGGTCTAAATAGTGTTGTATATGAATTAACGGACACAGTATGGTAGGGTCTAAATAGTGTTGTATATGAATTAACGGACGCAGTATGGTAGGGTCTAAATAGTGTTGTCTTTGAATTAATGGACACAGCATGGTAAGGTCTAAATAGTGTTGTCTTTAAACTAAAGGACACAGTATGGTAAGGTCTAAATAGAGTTGTCTTTGAATTAATGGACACAGTATGGTAGGGTCTGAATAGTGTTGTCTTTGAATTAAGGGACACAGTATGGTAGGGTCTAAATAGTGTTGTCTTTGAATTAATGAACACAGTATGGTAGGGTCTAAATAGTGTTGTCTTTGAATAAATGGATATAGTATGGTAGGGTCTAAATAGTGTTGTATATGAATTAATGAACACATTATGTAGGATCTAAATATTGTTGTCTTTGAATTAACGGACACTGTATGGTTAGGTCTAACTAGTGTTGTATATGAATTAACGGACGCAGTATGGTAGGGTCTAAATAGTGTTGTAAATGAATTAATGGACACAGTATGGTATGGTCTAAATAATGTTGTCTTTGAATTAACGGGCACAGTATGTAAGGTATAAATATTGTTGTCTTTGAATTAATGAACACAGTATGGTAGTGTCTAAATAGTGTTGTCTTTGAATTAATGGATATAGTATCGTAGGGTCTAAATAATGTTGTATATGAATTAATGAACACATTATGTAGGGTCTAAATATTGTTGTATTTGAATTAACGGACACAGTATGTAAGATGTAAATAGTGTTGTCTTTTAATTAATGAACACAGTATGGTAGGGTCTAAATAGTGTTGTCTTTGAATTGATGGACACAGTATGGTAGGGTCTAAATAGTGTTGTCTTTGAATTAATGGATATAGTATGGTAGGGTCTAAATAGTGTTGTCTTTGAATTGATGAACACAGTATGGTATGGTCTAAATAGTGTTGTCTTTGAATTAATCGACACAGTATGGTACGGTCTAAATTGTATTGTCTTTCAATTAATGAATATAATATCGTAGAGTCCTAACTATGACATTCTCCAATAAACTCACCCAAAGTGTCCTACAATCATTCATACTCCATTTTCACAATGTTTTCTAACGTCGTCTATTTCTTATATATTTTTTTTAAAATTAAGAGTTTAATTGTTGAAAACTTGTTTATGTTAAAAGTCGTCTGATTCAGAGTCTTTTAGAAGTTTCTTGGCACGCTTATGACTCTTTGTTGCCCAAGGTAAATCCAGATACAGATATATGCGGATTCCTACATAGATCAGTGTATACACAGGTCGCCGGGCCCCGGTATCGAATTCGGCAGCGAGGTGGGCAGTCAATCCAGGGGTTGTGAGTTCTAACCCCAGCTCGGCCAACAATATTTCCGACGTTTAACAAAAATCGCTGTGACAAGCATCATTCGTCTTTCACCAATGGGATAACAGTCAATGTGGAAAAGCAGCCAGTTACTTGGAAAGTTTATTGTGTTTAGTACTTGTGTGAGGGAAACCAGGAAACATATGAGTACGTGAACTGGACGCTGTGATATGACTGAACAATTATTGAAAATGGCGTTAAACCCCAATTAATCAATCAATTACACAGGTCTTGCGTGCTTTGTGTGCATGTTTCTTTAGCTTTACACACATTTATACGGAAATGAAATATCTAATGACTGGTTTTCTCGTAGCGCAGATCAAATTACTCTATCCCACAAATATGCTACAAAAATGTTTGAAAACATCTAGACATAAGTATGGAAAATACCTTAATGAGAACAAATTATTATTTGGAAAAAGAAATTGAAACAGTGTTGCTAAAGTAGAAATTACTCCTTTTGTCACACTGCTTTCAAATGTCATCTGCTGCAAATTCGTCTAAATGTGTCAACATGTTTGAAAGGGTTAAGAAGTTTATTGGAACCTTCTGTGAGTTCCATAAAGTGATATGTGCGGTTTCTCACATAACTTTGAACATAACAAAGCAATCATGTGAAAGAGTGATTGATGAAAGAAAATGAAAACATTGTGACAAAAGGAAAAATTATTCGTTTGAACATTTTTACCATTCGTCACTATGGTTCAAAAGTCGTCTGCTTCGTAAACATGTACTTAAAAAAAGCGTGTATATGAGGATAATTGTTGAAAGATGTCTCAGAACCCTCTGTGACTTGTTACCATTGTGGCTAAAGGAGAATTGTTAAAGCAATTTTTCCTCTTGCCACAATAGTTTCAAAAGTCGTCTGCTTCAAATTCGTAAAAATGCGTCAACATGTGGGACAGTGCTTATAACTTTTTTTCTAAGAACTATCTGTGACTCTTGATCGACCAGCGTAGTTCCATAAAGTGATATATGCGGTTTCTCAAACTAATCTTCGTCTACACAATTGGCACGTGCTCTGCGTGCAGGTTTAGTCGACTTTACACACTTTACACAGACTGGAAATGACTCATGGTTAGTGTTTATGGGGCATTGCTCAAGTATACGTACGTTAACCAACAATCAGCGTTTCGACAACTTTAAATATAACAAAGGACAAAGGTCGAAACTGTCTATAAATGAAAGAGTGATTGATGAAAGGAGTGAAAACATTGTAACCAAAGGAGAAATTGATAGTTTTGCTTGTATTTTAACCGTTTCCCACATTCAACAAATTTGAACAAGACGACCTTAACATTACTTGAGTAAAAGTATCATAAAGCTCTTTAAATGAAAATATAATGACTGGAAGTGTTTATAACATTGTCGCGAAAGGAGAATTTTATCGTTTGAATCAATGTCTTTTTTAAAAACATCTACGATCTCTATATACTTGAAAATAGGGTGGCACTCGGAGAATTGCTCGTTGTTAGCTTTTTCTCCATTTGTCACAATGATTTCAAATGTCGTCTGATGTAGAGGAGTGAAAATACATGTGGAAAATGTTGTAGAAGTTTCTTGGACTCCTCTGTGATACTGTAGATCCAGATAGAGATATATGCCTACACGTATTGCACGTGTCTTGTGTGCATGTTTATTCTGCTTCACAAACTGTACACGGAAAGAAATGTACTCTTATTGTTTTTCTTTGAGCGCAGCTTAAGTATACGTACCTTCACACTTTCCCACATACATCAAATCAGCGACAGACAACTTTAAAAGCATCTAGTAGGCAAATGGGAAAAAAACCTCTATAAACGTGGAAAATATTTATCAATGAAAGTATAATTACTGAAACAATAAATTTAAAACATTGTGACAAAAGGAGAAATTATTCTTTTCAGCATTTGTTTTCCATTTTCACTATGGTTCGAAAGTCGTTTGCTTCGTAAACATGTACTTAAAAAATCGTGTACATGTGGATAAGTGTTGAAAGGTGTCTTTGAATCCTCTGTGACTTGTGACCATTCTGACTAAAGGAGAATTGTTTAAGCAATTTCTCCTTTTGCCACAATGAAAGTCTTCTGCTTCAAATGCGTCAAAATGCGTCTACATGTTTGAAAGGGTTAAGAAGTTTCTAGGAACCTCCAAAAGTAAAAAAACAAAACAATAAATGTGGAATATATATGAATGAAAGTGTAATTACTGAAAGATTAAATTTAAAACATTATGGCAAAAGAAGAAATTATTGGTTTTGAACATTCTGTCCATTCGTCACTATGGTTCAAAAGTCGTCTGCTTCATATACATCATATAGTTAAACGGTTTCTTAGAAGCCTTTGCGATTCATCACTAATGTGGCAAAAAGAAAATTGTTTTAGCAACTTCCAATTTTGGCCACAATGAATTAAATGTGGTCTATTCAATATGCGTTAACAAATAGTCTACGTGTGGAAAAGGGTTTAGAATGTTTTATTTAACCCTCTGGTAATTATGACTCCCCCCCCCCCCCCTGTGTAGATGCGGATTATCACATTGTTCTGAGTCTTTACATGTTGGATGTGCTTTGTGTGCCCTCCTCGTCGCTCAGCGTTTCGGGGTTAACATTACGACTGAGTGGCTGGTATAAATAGGATAACTAGACCAGTAGTACTTGTAACTTACCAAGGAAACGCCGTGATTAACTGAACAATTGTTCCGGTTTAAAGTATCCGACACTAAAGATGTGTTTTGTTATAGAAGCTTTTTTTTTCAAACGGGTTAATAGTTATACTTTAAATATTAGGCGAAAAGGAGGCCAAAACAAAAAGCGACCAACAAACACAAAACTGAACAATTATTATAAGCGGCTTAAAGCACCAAACAATCAATCAATCAATTATTTGGCTTTTTGCATTTCACACCGAGAGAAAGTAACAAATGGTTAGTTTTAATGGGTGATGCTCAAGTTTACGTTCTTGGACTCTTCCCCACAATTGAAACAAATCTACAACAACAGACTTTGAAAACATCTAGGCAAAAGTATGGAAAAGCTCTAATATGAATTTCGGAAAGTGTATTCAGTCTCAACAGATTTAATCATGTACTAAGCTGTTGTGCACTAACGCTTTTACTAATTGCTCAATTGATAATGGATAGAGTTGTCACCCAGGGGTAGAGAGTTCAAGTTCAAGCCGAGTGAGTCAACTTACTTCCCGAATGTCAAAGACTACTTTTACCAGTGAATATTGAACATTTCCCCAAGAGCTTTAAAGAGTATAGAACATATTATGACCATGAAGTTTGAGGGAATATCCTGATAGCCATAATAAATGCATAAATTAACATATAAAATATGTTTATATGTCTTTGGATAAATGCATCAACATTTTGAAAAAAACCAAAAACATTTCTGGCAACTGAACTTGAAATCAGACAAGCAGTTGCAGAGGAAAAACGTTTAGATTTGTCATTTTACCAGTTTTCTGATCCCACATTTCAGCATTGCTTTGAACTAATCAATATCTCTTGAACAATTTATGTAGAGGGTTAATTAAAGAACGTTTTTTTGCCAAACTATCTTGACATAAGACATGCAATTTAAGAGGAAAATTGTTATTTTACTCCCTTTCTGAGTTTTTTTCCCGCATTGATCTTAAGCCACTCTGGAAAGGGCAACATAATGTTTTTTCAAGCCAAATTATCTTGAAACAAGACCCTACACTCTGATAATGCCTAGCAACATTTGTTTTTATTTAATAAATATGACTTGAATAAGTGTATGGATGGTCACATAGGGAAAATTAATGCAACAGTGTTATAACTTTGAAAATATACCTGCAACTTCCTTTTCCCATGCCACATGCGGATACTATTTTTCAACCAATCAATATGATTTGAATATTTTTAGGGTTACATAAGGAACTTTCCTGCCAAGTTATACAGAAATACCAGAATACCTAAACATTGTGTCACTTTACTTCTTTTCTGATGGGGTAGTTTCCAGAATTCAACACAGAATTTATTCCTTTGAATATTTTGAAAGAGGACACCAAATCAATATTTCTGTGCAGTTCAGTTAAAATAGGTCAAGTAGTTTAAAAGCAGTCATTGTTTAAATAAATAGTTGCTGATGGATATTGCATGATGGATTGAGGATTATCACAAAAGCTGTGCTGATATTGATTAAATTGTATGTATTTAGCTACAGTGTATTTTTTCCCCTACTGAGATTTGAACTCAGAACTCCTGGCTAGACCAGGTGTTTTACCAGTTAAAACTATAAGGTCTCAAAATATAGCTAAACACATTTAATTTACGATCAAATTGTCCTCAAAGAAAGTCACATTAAGTAAATGCCTCATGTTCTTTACCAAAAAAAGGAATTCCTAATAAATCAGAACTTGTGATAGTTTAATTGTAATTTAAACAAGAGCCCAAAATGTCACAAAATATGACTGTCCTGTTTTTTTGAGACCAAGTTTAGTGATAATTGGTTGTACGTCAGGCAAATTTAGAGAGCGAACACTGTTAGTACAGTTTTGGCCATTCCGAGGGACATAAGTGTGTAGTGACTAAGATAACATGGTAAGTAATTGAACCTGACCAAGATATTCTGCCCATCAACATATTGTCTAAATTTGGTGATGATCGGATAAAGGCTTCACAAGTTATTTAGCTGACAAGACCAATTTTAGGTAATTTATATAATAAAAGGGTAATAACTCTCGATTGACTGAAGCGATATGGCTAGTTATCAGACTTGTCCGAGATATTATGCCAATACACATTCTGACAAAATTTGGTGTTGATTGGTCAAAGGCTTCTAAAGTTATTGAGCTGACAAGACAAATTATAGGTAATATCTATAATTAAAGAGCGATAACTCACGATTGACTAAAGCAATATAGCTAGTTATCAAACTTGTCTGAAATATTATGCCAATACACATTCTGATCAAATTTAGTGATGATTAAACAAAGGCTTCTAAAGTTATTGAGCTTACAAGACCAGTTTTAGGTAATTTCTATAAATAAAGGGCAATAAATCTCGATTGACTGAAGCGATATAGCTAGTTATCCATTTTGTACGAGATTTTAAGCCAATACACTTTCTGACCAAAATTGATGATGATTGGCCAAAGGCTTCTTAAGTTATTGAGCTGACAAGACCAATTTTAGGTAATTTCTATAATTAAAGGGCGATAACTCTCGATATTGCTAGTTATCAAACGTGTAGGAGATATTATACTAATACACGTTCTGACCAAATTTGATGATGATTGGACAAAGGCTTCTTAAGTTATTGAGCTGAGAAAATACTGAATGCCGCCCGCCTGTACGCCTTGGGTAAAACTATAATACGTTCCGTTAAAAAACGGGCGTATAAAAACCTAACAAATTATGCCTTTCTAACATTGAATTGTTATCTTATAACACTATAATATTCTTATTACTGATTAGACTTATGCAACCATGTCCCTTATATCATTTCATGTAATTGCTATGTAAAACATGAGTATAAGAAGTTGTTCAAATGCATTTACCAGTAGAATAAGCCATGTTTTTCAAGGATTGAAATAATTTAATCAATATTTGAAGAGGATGAACAATTGGGCCAAATTATTTTTAAATCAGGCCAGTATTTTCAAAACAAATGTATTTCCATTGCAAAGAGGATAAGCATTAAAGAACATTCTTATGAAGGTGTATTGCAATGGACAAAATGGTACAGATGGAGACATTGTTTAACACTTTCCCACTTGTAAATGACATTTGAAATCACTGTGGCAAAGGGAGATAACGCTCATAGTGAATATTTCATCCTTTTGCAAGTTTAGCTTTTATCCAAAGAGATTTTCCATATTTTGGCCTAGCTTTTTTTAATGCTGTCTTTGGGAAAGGGATATGAGGATGGAAAGAAAGTTCAGAACAAGCTTTAGACCCTAGTTTGGAAGAAACAAACAACTAAGTTTAACTATTTCCCTCATATGGACGTTTTCTGATGCCTCTGCAGCAGACGGCTTTTTGAATACAGTGACAAAAGAAGAAATTGCTCAAAATGAGCAATTTCTCCTTTTGCCACAATGTTTTCCTCTTTAAGTCATAGGTTGTCCATTCAATTATAGAGATTTTCTATCTTTTGACAAAATACGTTCAAAGTCATCTGCTTCAGAATTGTCGTATGACGGAAAGGGTTAATCATATTGAGCAATTATTTCAACTCTTATCAATAATTTTGCTTTCGTTTAAAGAGATTTTCCATTTTTTTTGCTTAGATGTTTTCAAAATGGTCTGTTGCATATTTATTTTATGTGAGAATGGATTTAGGTTAATATATTTTATTTAAACTGATATTCCATTCTAATTTGAGGCTACACCCCTAAACTCCTGCTTCATCATTAATTCAATTATACTGTGCAAAGACAAAAAAAAAAAAAAAAATTGTAACAAAGAACAATAGGTGACTAGGTCAAACTGAATACACTTTGTGGCAACATAATATATAAACAATGTTTTTTATGCCTGTCAGTAAAAATAACCATATTCAAGAATGCAAATCTTTTGAGTGGACATGCACAGTACATTTCACTTATATGAATCAATAAAATCTTTTCACAATTGAAGGTTATAATTTCATGCTAATCCAGTTTAACTGCCAATTTATCAAAGAATAATTTAAACAGACATCATCAATTTAATGCTTTGAAGCTTTCCCTCATATGACAAATCCGCAGTAGAAGACTTTAAAAATGTCTAATAAAATATAAGGAACATCTCTATAATTGTTAAAACCTATATAGAATGAAGATAATTTGCCACACATTGGTCAACATCAGCCCCTTTGAATGAATGTTAAAATATTTCATTTCATGTTGCCAGACGCATCCTAAACTTTTTATCAACTGAAAACAACATCAGGGGCTGCGCCCCCTAACCCCTGCAATTTCAATCTGAAAGAACAAGTTTAGTTGCACGCATTAAAAAACAAAATTGTTTACCTCTTAAAGGTGAAATGCAATGCAGAATTGTGTATATCAATTATAACCGTACGCTTATTCAGTAATTGTGTACAAATACATCGGAAAAATCCATTCCTCGGTATCTTTACTTAAATGGGCGCTATTAATGAAATACGCAACGTGATTTACTGTACTTTTTCATTTTTCCAATAATCAAATTTCGCGCATGCGCAGTCCGCTCGTTACTGGTGACGTCATTCGTTGACAACTCAACCATATCTGTAATGGAGACTAGTGAAATTATGCAAGGTTTAGAAGAAACAGATGCGATTTCTGTATTAATTCCAGCAATTACGAGTGTTAAACCGTACCAAATTGAACCAAGAAGACCATTGACACCTATTTGTATCGTCCTTTTCGGAAATTCAATCTTCCAGCGATGAGAACGAGTACGATGAAAATGATCGTTTGGACAATACAAATTGGTAGGAAAATTTCTTGTTTTATTCAAAGCTGAAATCGTTTTCCTCCCATTCTTTGTTTTCAAATATCTTCAAAGTTACTTCGTTGGTTTATATATTTAGCCATTTCATTTGATCAAAACGATATTAACATATAACCAGAGACATATAAACATATGTTTTGATATGTCTCTGATATAACCGAACCGGCATTTTCGAAGTTGAAAATTTCTACTAAAGCAGCAGTAAACTTTGGAGTCTTTTCAACAAAAAATGCAAGTAAATATGGTAAATGCTTTCAAAATATATAAGTACTATAACATAAATATAACTTTTTTTTATCGAAGTTGAAAACATAAGTGGGAAAATAGAAATAATTTGCCATGGGAAATTTCTTCTTTTCCAATAAATACAATATATCTACAACTTTTTTTCACAGGATGTACAGAAATGTAGCCTGCCGAAGGCTTACAAGATGGATATGGCATAGACTTGGAAGGAGTGTGCGGAAAGTCCTACCAGCCTATGCTGTGGAGAAGATCAGACAAAAGTGGCCCTCTGAGCAGTACACTGGATTTAAATATGCTAGAGACTATTCAATAATTATTGTTTTGACATATGACCCATGTGGAATAATGTGATAACATTTAAACCAGTAAAAATATATATTGTTGTATTTACAATTCCATGTCTACATTGTTGCAAACTGTGAATGCATTGTTAAATATTTCCCACTTGCACCTGACTAATGAAGTCATTATGAAAAATTATGTTTTTCCTGAAAAAGGAGAACATTTCCCATAAAGATTAATTTTTCCTTTATTCATAGAGAATTTGCATAATTTACACAGATCTTGATGCTGTCTTCTGCTTCCGATTTTCAGTTTGCAGGACATGGTTAATTCTTTCCACTGCTCATGCCTATAATATATTGATAGCTACACTTGAAAACATTGTTTGCTTAATTAACCCTTTCCCACATTTAGACGCTTTCTGACGCCTCTGCAGCAGACGACTTTTGAAAAAATTATTGCAAAAGTAGAAATTGCTCATGATTGGACAAAATATTTCAACTTCGTTTAACAGTCAACCCTTTCCCTCATACAACAATTCTGCAGCAGACGACTTTGAACATTTTTGTCAAAAAATAGAAAATCTCTATAATTGAATGGACAAAGTATGACTAAAAGTTGAAAACATTGTGGGAAAAGGAGAAATTGCAATTTCTTCTTTTGTCACTATGTTTTCAAAAAGCGTCAATATGATGGAAAGGGTCAATCTATCTTTTATGAAAAGTTTTCAGGTTTATGTCACTTTCATTATACAGTTGTCTGCTGCAGATTTGTTGTATGTGAGGAAGGATTAAAATTAGCAATTTCTCCCTTTCCCAATATGCTTGGAGCTTCTAGACTAAAATATAAATTACATTTAAAAGCAACTGTTCATCTGCCCACACTTATATCAATTTGAGCAGTGTGCAGGGAAACTAATCTAAGTGTAGCTATCAAATTGTCACCCTTTACATCCTTCCTACATGAATCAATCAATATTAACAATGGTGACATCTACCTTGACTGTTTGTTGTTTATAGCAGAGCTAGATCAAACAGCACATTTGTTAAGACTTATCTTGAACTACATTACTCTCAAAAGTCCACATAGTTGGTTTTACTAGATTATGGATCATACTAAGAGTTGATTGCTCTTTCAGGAACTAAATTAAACATAAGGATTGATTTATTGTTTTGTGTTTTACGCCCTTTTCATGATTTTTTCAATTATATCAAGGCATTTCCTCTGGGAGTAACCAGAACTATTAATAATTTAAAGTTTTGCGAATCTTGACATGTGAGCTGATACAACAGCTTCTTTATTAACAGCTGGGTATTTGTGACAGACAGGTTTGGGTGTGGACATCATTGCATCCTTCAAGTCTTCTCTGCATTCCTGATAGCTGTTGAGCGTTTTTCTCCTGTGCATAACTTCATCCATCAGCTTGTCGATGTAGTCTAAAATATAATGAAAAAAACAACTAATAATTAGTTTTTAAAAAATAATTTGATGGAGAAAGGAAAATTTTGACACATTTTGTTATTGAAAACATGAGGTGGCACAAAACAGTAAAATATATGCAATTCTAAAGAGGTAGACAGGACCTATCATATCACAATGTGACCAGATGGCAGGGTGACTTATGTTATGTAACATTATGCAATCATTTCCTGTCGTGTTCAATGTGTGTTGGTTACATACTAATTAATTGGTTTTATAACCCTTTTAGTGTACATACAGGGACTTGGGCTAATTGGTAATTAAACTCTTCTTATATAACCCTTCTCAAAATTTAAAAATCTGCAGCAGACAAATTCGAAATAATTCTTGGCAATAAATTGTGCAAATATATATAATATTGTAATATTGTATTGTAATATGTACTTCTGATAAAAAAAAAGAAAGCAAAAAACATTTTTTAAAAGGAAAAAAGTGCTCATGAATCTTGACTATCAATTTCTTCTTTCTAATAAAATAAGTCTGCTGTTTTGTATGTTGGATAGGATTATGATTTATATAAAAATGTTCATGAATTTATAAGTTTTAAACAGAAAGGAATAAACAAGCATTTAATTACTCCCCCCAACCCAGTATCTCTGCATATTCATAGTTGACACACTGTATAACAAATTGAAAATTGGGCTATTATAAACATAATCCAGTTATTATGGGGGAAATATAACTTTTTGAGTGTATCACAATATTTTAAAAAACCGGGGCATACTCATAAAACCTCAAACACAGAAGAATAAATAATAATTAAATATTATCTACGATTGTTAAATATTGAAAAACTTTTCCTTACCACTTGTCGCTGTTTTTTCCCAAAAGCACCACGGACTTTCTGTTCCTTCAAAATGGTAGTCCTTAATTTCGTTGGCACTGCGTTCTTTATTAATTGAAATCTTCCGGGTTTGAACCCAAGATCGACAGCTAGCCTGGGACTTATTACAAAACAATCTTCAGTAAAATGTTCCTGACATAATCATGAATACTTAGTAGATTTCCACAACAAATGTCGCTGGCTCAAAACAAAATCCACGGTTCATGTTCACCCTCCATTTCAAGTTTAAATCGGTGTCTCCTGGGAATGTAAAAAAGGCCAAAACAAGGAATGGCCTGATAAGAACGAGTAACTACAGCCTGGAGCAAAGCACCGAACCGGCATTGTGTCGTGTCAATTCAGCGTTCACGAGAAATAGATACAAACTATTAACACAACGAAAACAATCCTCTGAACTCTAATATTCCACCATTTCTGTAAGACTTCAACTGACGTCACTTCCGGTTTAATCACGATACACAAATTCTCTAGATTGTTTTAGTTACCGATACAGGTGTGCCAACACAAAATCCATGATAACAACATCATTTCAAATAATTGAGTGACAATTTTTACGCAGTTGTTATTATAAAAGTAAAGGTCACACTAATATACAATTGAAAAAGTGCGTTTCATTTGACCTTTAATAGAAACCAGCATGTACATTCCAGCTTGCAAAATCCTTGATTGTATTGACTGTGTAGTGGACATGTACTAACATTATATGTTTAAACTTTAACCTATATGAATCCATAAAATCTTGTCGTAATTGAAGGTAGCAACAGAGTTAAGTAAATTCTGATTGAGAAGAAACTTTTTTCACCAGTGTGCCTATAACACAGTGGACGGCCTCGGCAGTGTTTTGGTAGAACGTCTGCCTTTGGTGCGGGTAGTCCCACATTTATTTGGACTGGGATGCGGGAGGTCGCGAGTCCGATCCCCAGTCGGGTCAAGCCAAAACCTTAAAAAAGGGTAGTTGTGACTGCCATTCTTGATGCTCAGGGTTGCGGGGTTAGCATTACAACTGACTGGCTGGTGTCAGGATGAATGGACCAAAAGTACTGGTAACTTACCCAGTACACGCCATCAGATAACTAGAGAATTGTTGAAGGCGGTGTAAAAAACTAAAACATTTAAATACACACCAAACAATGACACAGTTAAGAGACATAGCCAGTACAAGAGGTAGCAATGCCATAAAGCCAAAGTGTAACTGTACGGTGTCAGGTAACATTTACTACTTGTCATAATGACTGTTCATTGGTTCAAACCAGTACAAATGGGCAACTTGGATAGGGAATTGTCTTTTCTACAGATCTGCCAAGGTTCATTAGATTCTACACATTCACACGGATGGACCCACCAATTGATCACTTATAATTAATAAGCTGATCCATCGGTTAAATGAATAAAAATTGGTATTAACTACTAAATATAAAGAAATTTTATCTTTATCCATAAAGAAGTAACAATAACAAAATCTAAACCATCACTATAATGTCTTCCTCAAGGCGACGCAAGATTACAACATATATGAACAGAGAATATCTTCAGTGGTTCTACTTATCAGAGAAGCAGATGAACGAAAGACGAAACATACTGTTCACAACTTCAGACTTGACTTCAAGTGCGTAAAACATTGGGTACGAAACGGAATCCTTGTTTCATTTTTTGGACATGTCTGACATGGAAAGAATGTTGCGAGGTGCTTATAAAAACTATTTATATAATCATACTTGTGAGGATGCAGCTCAAACTTACATGATAGCTCGGCAAAACACTCCCGAGTCTGCACATTTTGGTTTAGTCTGGAGTTCCTTCCCCTTATTACTATGTAAAGGACTATCATAGGAAGTCGGGAACCAGACTAATTTTGGTTGTCTTTACTAGCATGTTAAACACGAACGGCAACTCTAATGTAACGGGAACATTGCAAATAATGATCATGTTTCGCACAAGTATTGTTTCGTGACACAAAGATTAAACAAAACAACATGACTCCCATTGGGCCTAGCAATAAACATATAATGTGACAAATTTGCCTTAGAACAAACTGAGTGACCACGATTTGTGACAAATGTGCCATGATCAACAGTTTGAATGAATCACGCTAGCACCAGCTTACCTGACGGTCGTTGACTTTCAGCAGTTATGGACAGTTTAACGCAATAAATCCATTGAACAGATATCTAAATGATAAAATGACGGGTGTTTCCTGTATTTTGTTACCAACGAACGCATATCGGATCTACTAGATCGAAAAATTTAATTGAGTCGATACGGGCCAGATGTCAAGAATCCGCCATTTTTAACGTGGTTAATGAAAAGCTTGAAAGTTGAATGCGCTTAGTGACACTGTCGTCATTTTTATGGAATTGTTCTCTGAACAGAATCTTCGATACATGTTCAATGACGTAAACATTTGATATACAGTCTGAAATCGGAAAACCGGATATCCGAGTAGTGCCAAATTGCCCATTGATTTCGTTTTGTAACAAGCAAAAATAGCACCATAGTATATGTGACCTTTGACCGTAAGAAGTTTCTAACCGAAACTTTATTAGCATCTTAAAAATATGCTTCACTAGAAAATGCATGTATTTGCATTTGCGTTAAGATTTTGCGCATGTATTTGCGACAGGTTCAATATAATATGTTTATTGATATAAGGATGCATGTATTTGCATTTGAATCAGAATGTCGTACATGTATTTGCAACGGATTCAAATTGAACATATAATTTATGATGTAAGAATGCATGTATTTGCATTTAAGTCAAAATTTTGCGTATGTATTTGCAACAAGTTCAATTAAGCAATATTTAATGATGTAATAATGCATGTAGTTGCATTTAAGTCAGAGTTCTGCGCATGTATTTGCGACAGGTTCAATTAAGTAATGTTTACTGATGTAATAATGCAAATGACGGACTGAATTTATTTGATTTTTGACGACTTCCCGTTCGAAAATGGCGGCCATCTTGAGAATTCATGAAGCGCATTTTTATTATAATATTTACATCAAATTCCTTTAAGGTCATGTTAATATATATTTTCAGGCAACCACTGTTTATTGTTCAATATCGAAAACAAAACCTCTCCTGTTCGATTCTTTCTCGTGGCGGTACTGTTTGTACATTTCTTAGCCTGGTACCTGTTATACAGAGAGCATTGATGAGTGTATGGTCCACTTGATTCTCGCCGCGGTACTGTTGGTACATTTCTTAGTCTGGTACCTGTTATACAGAGAGCATTGATGAGTGTATGGTCAACTTGATTCTCGCGGCGGTACTGTTGGTACATTTCCTAGCCTGGTACATGTTATACAGAGAGCATAGATGAGTGTATGGTTAACTTGATTCTCGCGGCGGTACTGTTTGTACATTTCCTAGCCTGGTACCTGTTGTTATACAGAGAACATAGAGGAGTGTATGGTTAACTTGATTCTCGCGGCGGTATTGTTTGTACATTTCTTAGTCTTGTACCTGCTGTTATACAGAGATCATTGATAAGTTTATGGTGAACTTGATAACAGTACAATTGCGTTTAAATGACGCAATAGGCCCTTCTTAATATAGCCTCATGCATATGTATGCATTTCTCAGAACGAGGCTAACTAAGCAAGCTCCCAAAAGGTTACATGTACATACTACACACTATGGCAGTATTTTGCAGTAATAGAGATCTTGAACTTGTACCATTTGTTTATTTTTTTTGTTAAAAAATTAAGGAAATGCAACAAAAAGTCTTCTGAGGATAGATCAATAATAAAAAAGCAAAAATTATTATAGAGACGGCATATATTCAAGACTTCAGAGGTGAGTACATTTCCTTCTTTCTTTGTTATAGCCAGGTCAGTATTTGAGACAATTCTCTTCTAATCAGTATTTTCATTGCTCTTCAAAAGAAGAAACACTATACTTTCTCATCCATCTTAAAGTATAAATTGATAACCCTAACTCATTGGGTGCTGGGATTTGTAATCTGCATTTATATAGTGTACCGTATTTAATCTAAATACAATGCATGTCTGTTTTTATTTAGTCGAAAGTAAATGAACAGCCGCATAACATCACTTAGTTTACTTAATTTTGCCCAGATGTTTTCACAGTCGTCTGTGTTTTAAGTGGACAAGGGAAACAAAGGAAAGTTAAAGCTAGATATCAGTAAATGATTCAAATAGATAATCTGTGTTCATCTCATTTTCAAAACAATTATGTTCATTTACAGATAGCATTCAAGTTTAAAGAGGAAGCCGACACATTTATAGCGTTTTGTTCATGTCTAATCGGTAGGTCTGGGCTATAGGTCATTATGTTGGTGTCCTGTACCAGCTTGCAAATTACAAAGCTATTGGACACAATACACTTGCAGAAGATATTGAAAAATAAGTTGGCCACAAACATTCCATTTAACCCCTGATGTCTACATTCAAGGCAAGGCTGAGATTTGAATATAGAACAATTTAATAGAAGACACATAAGAAGAACATCCTTTAAAATAGGATATGCAACTGTCAGCATTCCAACAGCTGTTTGTTCATCAACGGTCAATTTCGTTATGTTTAGTTTAATTGGGGTTTAATGCAGTTTTCAACATTATTTTAGTTATATCTTGACAACCGCTCATTTATTTATATTCCTGTGGTAAACAAACTAGTACCAGGCTAGGAAATATGCCTTGCTCAAGGGCACCCAACCATGACCGTCGTGACTGCAGATCAAACCCTGGACATCCGATTTCAGGTCCCCAAGGCTAACCACCTGACTATGGCGGATTCCTGTTTTTCCATGAGGAATTTTAATTGCAAATTAGTTTCTGTACATTAGTGTATGTTTTCTTTTTGCTGTGATTTTTTTCTTTCAATGTGTTTTTCCAATAATGTCAATAGGTGTAGCAAGGAAAGGTGACTTCAGATTTACTGAAATACGAATTTTTGTGTGTACATCTATTTGATTTAATATTATACATCAAATTGTTAGTTACACCTTAAGTCGGTCATGGTCATGCCTAGTTTGTTTGGCCAGTGATCATGAATAAGTGAACTGTCCCCGCGATAAAACTGAACTATTGTTGAAAACGGCAAAATTCCCAAATAAAACCGTTTAAACCTTTCTGAAAATTACATTTTAAAAACATTGTGTATATGTTCCTCTGTATTGCTCGCCTTGGTAGTTTGTCACAATTCAAATTAATTTCTGAAGGTGCAAGTCTTTTAGAGTCGGTTTGGTGCACTTTCTAACTGCTGACAATTAATGACGATAATCTTTGAGTTTGTAATGTTTTGAACAAAACAATTGTCGTCTTACTGATCTGACATAGTACCGAACATCAACTTGTCAGAGCTGTTTAGCATAAATACGGTAACTATATTTAATTGTCAAACTGATATAATGTAAATGTATTTAGATAGTTCAGTTCTAATATGTAAAAGCTAAATAATCTTGTGACAATCATCTTCGAAAGGAAATTGTTAATTTTTTTTTTTTAATTTAATGGAATAGATAGCATTATATTAATTAAAAAGAAGGAAATTTACATTGGTATGTTCTCCTTTATCCCTTCTTTTTTCATTTCTTTTCGTATTTTGTTTTAAATTAATATATTTTGTTGTCATTGAATAAATTATCATATTTTGAATCTGAATGAATTGCATAGTGGAACAAAACAATGTAAGACAATTTATTCTTTTCGTTTTGATGTTTTGCCTTATCGGTTGTTCAGCTATTGTTTACATTCGTGCATCGTTAGCCTCATTCTAGTGATGGAATGTAAGTTATGCATATAATTTGAGATAGGCCTATTGTTTAGTTCTTAAATTGCTAAAACTGGTTCCACAAAACTTTGAGGATTCATGAACCACTAGGCGGTGAGCGACAAGACACAAAGAAGGTTATTATAGGTGGTATATTTTCACCGTTGTTAATAGTCTTGTAGGCGACAAGTTCACCCATCAATGAACTTGTTGTGGTTAATTGGTTGTTAAAGTTGGTCCCGAAAGTCTTTCATGTTACAGGAACGACTGGACGCCGTGTGATAATATATATAGGAGGTTATAATATATGATTTGTAGTTATTTCACACCATTTTAATAATGTTTATGCTATAACATGGCGACCAGTTCACCTATTAATTAACAATTGTTTGGTTAGCTGATTGTTAAAGCTGGTTACAAACGTCTTTCACTTACATAAAGGACTAGACGGTGCGGAATAAGAAACAGATGATGTTACGATTGCTTGATCTTTCGCCATTTTTCAGCAGGATTTTAGTGCTATCATGGTCTCAAGGACTCACATTAATGGGTGCCTTTTCACGCACAAGTTCCTCTACCAATTGGGCTTTCCCGCTCCACAAGTTACTCTATCAGTTGGGCTTTTCCGCGTCACAAGTTCTTCTATCAATTGGGCTTTCCAGCGCCATAGGTTCTTCTATTAATGGGACTATCCCACGCCACAAGTTCCTGTATCTTTCTATATTCCACGCTACAAATTCCTCTATCAATTGGATTATCCCAACCAACAAGTTCCTCTATCAATTGGACTATCCCACGCTACAAATTCCTCTATCAATTGGACTATCCTACGCCACAAGTTACTCTATCAATTGAACTATTCCACGCCACAAGCTCCTCTATCAATTGGACTATCCCACTCCACAAGCTCCTCTATCAATTGAATAATCATACGCCAAAAGTTACTCTATCAATTGGGTTATCCCATGCAACAAGTTACTCTATCAATTGGGATATCCCACTCAACAAGTTCCTCTATCAATGGGAATATCCCACGCCACAAGTTCCTCTATCAATTTGACAATCCCACCACAATGGTCATCTATCAATGGTACTATCCCAAGCCACAAGTTCCTCTATCAATGGGAATATCAGACGCAACTAGTTCATCTATCAATGGGACTTACCCAAGCAATAACTTCCTCTCTATCAATGGGACTATTTGATGCTACAAGTTCCTCTATCAATGGAAATATCCCACACTACAAGTTATTATATTAATGGGACTTTCCTACGCCACAAGTTCCTCTATCAATGGGACTATACCAAGCAATAACTTCCTCTATCAATGGGACTATCCCAAGCCATAACTTCCTCTATCAATGGGACTTTCCCACACAACAAGTTTTTCTATCGATGGGACTATCCCACGCTACAAACTCCTCTATCAATGGGACCATCCCACACTACAAGTTGTTCTATCAATGGGACTATCCCACGCGGAAAAACTCCTCTACCAATTGGACCATCCAACGCTACAGGTCCTCTATCAATGGGACTATCACGGATCATAAGTTCCTCTATTAATTGGACAATCGCAAGCCACAAGTTCCTCTTTCAATGGGAATATCCCACGCCACAAGTCTTTTTATCAATTCGACTATCCCACTCCACAAATTCCTCTATCAATTTGACTTTCCCACGCTACAGGTCCTCTATCAATGGGAGTACCCCGCGTCATATGTTCCTCTATCAATTTGACTATCCCAAGCCATAATTTTCTCTATCAATGGGAATATCCCACGCCACAAGTTCCTCTATCAATTGGACTATCCCACACCACAAGTTCCTCTGCCAATTGGACTATCCCACACAACATGTCCTCTATAAATTGGACTTTCCCGCGTCATAAGTTCTTCTATCAATTTGACTATCCCAAGCAGGTCCTATGTCAATGGGAATATTCCTCCCCACATGTTCCTCTATCAATTTGACGTTCGACGCCACAAGTTCCTCTATCAATTGGACTTGTCCACGCCGCAAGTTCCTCTATCAATTAGACTAGCCCACGCCACAAAATAATCTATCAATTGGACTCGTCCATGCGGCAAGTTCCGCTGTCAATTGGACTATACCACGCTACATGTCCTCTATCAATTGGACAATCCCAAGCCACAAGTTCCTTTTTCTATGGGAATATCCCACGCCACAAGTCCTTTTATCAATTCGACTATTCCACGCCATAAGTTCCTCTATCAATTGGACAATCCCACGCCATATGTTCCTCTATCAATGAGAATATCCCACGCCACAAGTTCCTCTATCAATGGGACTATCCCACGCCAAAAGTCCTTTTATCAATTCGACTATTCCACTCCACAAATTCCTCTATCAATTGGTCTATCCCACGCTACAGGTCCTCTATCAATGGGACTATCCCGCGCCATATGTTCCTCTATCAATGAGAATATCCCACGCCACAAGTTCCTCTGTCACTTGGACTTTCCCACGCCACAAGTTCCTCTATCAATGGGACTATCTTCCCATAAGTTCCTCTATCAATTGGACTATCCCACGCCACAAGTTCCTCTATCAATTGACTATTCCACGCCATAAGTTCTTCTATCAATTGGACTATCCCAAGCCACAAGTTCCACTATCAATTGGACTCTCTCAAGCCGCAATTTCCTCTATCAATGGTTCTATCCCACGTCACAAGTTCCTCTTTCAATTGGACTATCCCGCGTCATAATTTCTTCTATCAATTGGACTATCCCAAGCCACGAATTCCACTATGAATTGGACTCTCCCACGCCGCAAGTTCCTCTATCAATGGGACTATCCCAAGCCACGAGTTCCTCTATCAATTGGACTATCCCGCGTCATAATTTCTTCTATCAATTGGACTATCCCAAGCCACGAGTTCCACTATGAATTGGACTCTCCCACGCCGCAAGTTCCTCTATCAATGGGACTATCCCAAGCCACGAGTTCCTCTATTAATGGGACTATCCCACGCCACAAGTTCCTATATCAATTGGACTCTCCCATGCCGCAAGTTCCTCTATCAATGGGACTATCCCACACCACAAGTACCACTATCAATTGGACTCTCCCATGCCGCAAGTTCCTCTATCAATGGGACTATCCAACGCCGCAAGTTCCTCTATCAATGGGACTATCCCAGGCCACAAGTTCCTCTATCAATTTGACTATTCCACGCCATAAGTTCTTCTATCAATGGGACTATCCCAGGCCACAAGTTCCTCTATCAATTGACTATTCCACGCCATAAGTTCTTCTATCAATTGGACTATCCCAAGCCACAAGTTCCACTATCAATTGGACTCTCTCAAGCCGCAATTTCCTCTATCAATGGTTCTATCCCACGTCACAAGTTCCTCTATCAATTGGACTATCCCGCGTCATAATTTCTTCTATCAATTGGACTATCCCAAGCCACGAGTTCCACTATGAATTGGACTCTCCCACGCCGCAAGTTCCTCTATCAATGGGACTATCCCAAGCCACGAGTTCCTCTATTAATGGGACTATCCCACGCCACAAGTTCCTATATCAATTGGACTCTCCCATGCCGCAAGTTCCTCTAGCAATGGGACTATCCCACGCCACAAGTACCACTATCAATTGGACTCTCCCATGCCGCAAGTTCCTCTATCAATGGGACTATCCAACGCCGCAAGTTACTCTATCAATGGGAATATCCCAGGCCACAAGTTCCGCTATCTATGGTACTATACCACGCCAAATGTTCCTCTACCAATGGGACTATCCTGGGCCTCTAGTTCCTCTATCAATGGAATTATTCCAATCAACAAGTTACACTATCAATTGGACTATCCCACGCCAGGAGTTCCTCTATGAATGGGATTATCCCACGCCATAAGTTCCTCTATAAATGGGAATATCCCAAGATAAAAGTTCCCCTATCAATTGAACTATCCCAAGCCACCAGTTCCACTATCAATTGGACTCTCCCACGCCACAAGTTCCCCTATCAATGGGACTATTACACGCCACAAGTTCCCCAATCAATGGCGCTTTTCCGCAACAGTACTTCTCACAACATTCGTCCTTCACAACTGTCCTCCTTCCAACATTGACTGTACAGCAACAATTGCCGAGTCAGGGCCCTGACTGCCTGATTTTGTTTGATTTGCCTATATCTTCAACAATAGATGTATTTCAATGATACTAATAAGCGATTTTGTTTATACTTGATAGTCACAAAAATAACCAAAGTCCAATTATAAAAAGTATGGTTAGGGTTAGTACATATTAGAGGAGGTTCACTTTTCGTATATGTTCCGTGTTAAACACATAAGGGCTGTGGTAGAGTGGCGGCCTTTTGCAACATGTGTAATAGGGTTCAAATCTCGTAGAAAGCGGGTTCTGCCTTTGTGATATTTCAATACAAATGACGTGAGTACCCGTTACGCTTCCAGAAACAGACATCGAGCGTGAAAGCTTGTTTCGCAATCGATATAGAACCAACATGTTTAAACTAAACACATGTACCTTTTCGGTGCAATCTCAATACAATCATACAGTAATGCTCGTTCGTATGAAGAGTTGACGACTGCCTCATCTGGTCGTGATTTCAGATTAAACTATGCGTCAGACAATTAAATTGTCACCTACACATACATAAATGAGATAGAGAAGCGGTAATTGTCGAGTATTCCGATTGTATAGATCCGAGCGATTGTTGTTTCTTACAATTTTACTGGATAAAAAACACATGCTCATGAATATCTCAGTGTAAATGGTTCATTCGAGACGACCTTTTATGCGATGTCGTCAGGAAAAATATACGTACAACGCATATGGTTGTGATGGGTTTTTGTTGGTGTAGTGGTTGTTCAACTTTGAGTCCTGGGTCATGCCGTATAAGCTTATATAGGAAGCATTAAATACAAAAGGAGTGGTTCGCTTTGTGTTGGAACGTTTGAAGAACTTTTCATTCGCGAGTAAGGATTTCTTACAGATGGATATTGGCCATCAAACGTAACAAAGACATTGCCTTTTCTTTATGCAATTCCCGAGCAACCTGAAGCAATTGGTACCGTCTTTAACTGATAAGTTTCTATAATAACACAGAAGCCCTCATAGTCGGTCATAACAAAGAACCACTAAGTAAGTGTCACAGGTCACCACCAGAGTGTCCGGATCCATACATATTATTTCCCATCGTTTATTATTAGGTTTGATATAACAAGTAATGGTGTCTGATCTTAAATCAAAGACTTTAATAGAGTAGTTCTAATAGTCTGTAACAGCTAAAAGGTCACTTGACATCAACGTACTCATTATCCAGCAATTTATGGTGTCCTTATTGTATTTCATGTTAATGTTCTTCACGTATTCGGCTTGTTGTTTTCCTTATTGTGTTTCATGTTAATGTCCTTCACCTATATGGCTAGTTGTTTCCTTATTGTGTTTCATGTTTATGTCCTTCACGTATTGGCTTGTTGTGTCCTAATTGTGTTTCATGTTAATGCCCTTCACGTTTTTGGCTTGTTGTGTCCTTATTGTTTTTCATGTTAATGTCCTTCACTTGTGTTTCATGTTAATGTCCTTCACTTGTGTTTCATGTTAATGTCTTTCACGTATTTGGCTTGTTGTGTTCTTATTGTGTTTCATGTTGGTCTTTCACGTATTTGGCTTCTTGTGTCCTTATTGTGTTTAATGTTAATGTCCTTCACGTATCTGGCTTGTTGTGTCCTAATTGTGTTTCATGTTAATGTCGTTCACGTATTTGGCTTGTTGTGTCCTTATTGTGGTTCATGTTAATGTCGTTCACGTATTTGGCTTGTTGTGTCCTAATTGTGTTTCATGTTAATGTCTTTCACGTATTTGGCTTGTTGTGTCCTTATTGTGTTTCATGTTAATGTCCTTCACGTATTTGGCTTGTTGTATCCTAAGTGTGTTTCATGTTAATGTCTTTCACGTATTTGGCTTGTGTCCTTATTGTGTTTCATGTTTATGTCTTTCACGTATTTGGCTTTTTGTGTCCTTATTGTGTTTATGTTAATGTCTTTCACGTATTTGGCTTGTTGTGTCCTAATTGTGTTTCATGTTAATGTCTTTCACGTATTTGGCTTGTTGTGTCCTTATTGTGTTTCATGTTAATGTCCTTCACGTATTAGACTTGTTGTGTCCTTATTGTGTTTCATGTTAATGTCCTTCACGTATTTTGGCTTGTTGTGTCCTTATTGTGTTTCATGTTAATGTCCTTCACGTATTTGGCTTGTTGTGGTTTAAAAGTGCCACTCTGCATTGTTTTCTTTCCGTGTTGTGTTTCATGCTCTTCTTTTCTTCGTAGGCCTAACCTATTAATGGTAGGATTGTCTTCCTCCATAATTCCCTTTTCTGTATGTTCTTCTGTCGTCATTGTTCTTTCTCTTTCGTTTTTTCTCTACAAAGTTTCAAGATTAGGCGGCGAATTCAATGTGCTTTGTATATCTCAATTGCGTGAAAATGCATATCAACTGATAATGTAATCTTTTGATATTTTACGCGTTTCGTCAGTATACTCTTTGACGTCGGTTAGAGCTTTGTTGGCAGAAATAAATAGCTGTTGGTTTTGTTTAAATTTGTCAAGAAATCCCAGAATTATTCATATTTCGCACAGTTCTGCTTGAAGCTTGTCGTTAAGTGTTTCAACAGATTCAATAGCTTTAACATTTTTATTTTTTATTTTCTCAGCTTGCTGCATTAGTTATTAATAATCATTGGAGAAACAACCCAGTACTAGGCAAGGAAATATGCCTTGTCCAAGCCAAATACTCCTGATTTACTACTACAGTTGTTTCTCGTGAAAACGGAGCCCGGCTTTCGAAGGGAACCCAAATTAATTGGGTTCATATGAGTACCAGCATTATATTTGATTGTTGACGGGTTTAGTATTCAGTTATATCACGGTGACAGTACACTTATGCATGTGTTACTAACCAGTACTAGACAGGAACATATGTATTTACGAAAGGTACTCCATTTATATTTGATTTATTGGGCGTTTAGTAATCAGTTATATCACGGTGGCAGTACACCTATCCATGTGTTACATTTCTACTAACCAATACTAGACTAGAACATGTGTCTTTCTGAAAGGTGCTCCATTTATATTTGATTTATTGGAGTTTAGTATTCAGTTATATCCCATCGCCATCACACGTATCCATGTGTTATTAACAAGTACTAGACTAGAACATGTGTCTTTCCGAAACGTACACCATTTCTATTTGATATATTGGGGGTTTAGTATTCAGTTATATCCCGTTGACAGAACGCGTATTCATGTGTTATTAACAAGTACTAGACTAGAACATGTGTCTTTCCGAAAGGAACTCCTTTTATATTTGATATATTGGGGGTTTAGTATGCAGTTATATCACGGGTACAGTACACGTATCCATGTGTTATTAACAAGTACTAGACATGTGTCTTTCCGAAAGGTACACCATTTCTATTTGATATATTGGGTGTTTAGTATTCAGTTATATCACGTTGACAGAACGCGTATTCATGTGTTATTAATAAGTACTAGACTAGAACATGTGTCTTTCCGAAAGGTACTCCTTCTATATTTGATATATTGGGGGTTTAGTATGCAGTTATATCACGGGTACAGTACACGTATCCATGTGTTACTAACCAGTACTAGACTAGATCAGGTGTCTTTCCGAAAGGAACTCTATTTATATTTGATGTATTGAGGGTTTAGTATTCAGTTATATCACGGGTACAGTACACGATTACATGTGTTACTAACCAGTACTAGACTAGAACATGTGTCTTTCCGAAGGCACTCCTTTTATATTTGATATATTGGGGGTTTAGTATGCAGTTATATCACGGGTACAGTACACGTATCCATGTGTTATTAACAAGTACTAGACTAGAACATGTGTCTTTCCGAAAGGTACACCATTTCTATTTGATATATTGGGTGTTTAGTATTCAGTTATATCACGTTGACAGTACACGTATTCATGTGTTATTAATAAGTACTAGACTAGAACATGTGTCTTTCCGAAAGGTACTCCTTCTATATTTGATATATTGGGGGTTTAGTATGCAGTTATATCACGGGTACAGTACACGTATCCATGTGTTACTAACCAGTACTAGACTAGATCAGGTGTCTTTCCGAAAGGAACTCTATTTATATTTGATTTGTTGGGGGTTTAGTATTCAGTTATATCACGGTGACAGTACACGTATCCACGTGTTACTAACCAGTACTAGACTAGAACATGCGCCTTTCCAAGAAAGGTACTCCATTTATATTTGATATATTGGGGTTAATAATTCAGTTATATCACGGTGACATTACACGTATCCATGTGTTACTAACCAGTACTAGACTAGAACAGACGCCTTTCCGAAAGATACTCCATTTATATTTGATATATTGGGGTTAAGTATTCAGTTATATCACGGTGACAGTACACATATACATGTGTTACTAACCAGTACTAGACTAGAACATGTGTCTTTCCGAAGGCACTCCATTTATATTTGTTATATTGGGTATTTAGTATTCAGTTATATTACGGGTACAGTACACGTATACATGTGTTACTAACCAGTACTAGAACATGTGTCTTTCCGAAAGGCACTCCATTTATATTTGTTATATTGGGTATTTAATATTCAGTTATATTACGGGTACAGTACACGTATCCATGTGTTACTAACCAGTACTAGAACATGTGTCTTTCCGAAAGGCACTCCATTTATATTTGATATATTGGGTATTTAGTATTCAGTTATATCACGGTGACATTACACGTATCCATGACCAATGTGTTACTAATTAGTACAGCTTGGTTTAAATGGTCCAGCATTCGCACATTTCCCACGTGGATTAGGTTAACGTTTCGTTTTCCAAATGAATTAAACTTGGGTATATCTGCTTCCCAACAACACTTTCTGATTTAGTATTCTGAACGTATGTTCCAACGTAATAAAGACTTGGCAAGCGAATAATTCATTCATTTTTCCATCGATTTCAACGAAAATTGGCTCAGATTGAGTCAATTATTATTCAATCAACAGTCTTTTTCATAAAACGTGAAAATAAGGCTTTGAACCGAGGTCGCAGTTTTCAGCAAATGACGACCGGACATGCTTATTGCAATTTAGAACACGCAGCGAGTAACAAAGAATGTCCTTTATCAAACTCAACTGGATTTGAGAGTTGTTGCACTTCGTGTTTGGGTCAGTATCCATGTCTTTGAAGGATTTCAAGCCATAATCGTCGTTATTACTGCACCTCGCCAGACATATGAGATAACATGCAAACACTAAACTGCTTACTTGTTCTTACGAACGGATGTCATTTCATATACGGGAAAATAGAACAAAAGAGATCAACAAATCTAAATTTATATACAAAATTAAAACAACAAGTCTGTAAGTGCTAAATATAAAGATACAAAATCTCGAATACATCATTTAAACAAGTGAGCCGTCCCGCTAGAAAACTAACATTGTGGACTCTGCATAAAGTATCGACCCGGATCCGCCCAAGCATGCCGCTCAGGCTTACCTGGAGAGACACGTTTCGCCTCCTGTGGAGTTTCTGTTTCAGGAATCATTACTCAATACCTCTATTCCTTTGAGACGGAATGTGTCGGCCTGGATCAGTCTGCTCGGACTGCGCAGGCTGATCAGGTTCGATACATTACGCAGAGACCATAATGTTGGTTTTCTCACTGGACACATATCAACCATCTTAATAAAACAGTTAAACATATCACTGCTGGAACCGATTGTGTGAAGCCTGTGTTCAATTCAACATTTATATTTTGATAATTCTTGAAAATTGCTATGGACTCTTCCAATTACAAAGCCAGACACGTTTATTTTAAAAAAAAGTATTGAAAAGGTAACAGTTGAAAATATACATATATTTATTTTTAAAATACGCTCGTTTTCTATGATTTTAGTTCCATAACACAAATATCGACATAAGTAAGTGTTTAAAAGAGTAACTATGATCAAACTGCATACTTGTATAGTCGGTACTTGTCACAACCGTTCCTCAAGATTGTTCCTCAAGATTATGATAACGATCATTTGTATTTTTAGTCTAAATATACATACTAATACAATGATAGTTGACATACACTGTTGACGGGTTATTTAGAAAACACATTTGGAAAAGGGGATACTTATTTTGATGTTCCTGGTTACATAGTCATACTACATTTATGTACACAAATAATAATCCATACATTGCTTGTGTTGTTCCTTTCCTTCATAATGACGTTCTCGAATGAGTTGACGTAACTAAGGTATATTTAAAACATTGTGGGAAAGGAAGAAACTGTCAATAATGAAGACTTTCTTTCTACCATTTTACATTCATATGTACATATATTTACCGGCTGTTAAACCAGACCGTGTTATCTTAAGCATTCACGTTTGAACAATGGCGAAATGATATACAGAATAACTATATCTCAAAATGAGTTGCTGGCGTGTGATAGTTATCAATAAAATTTGTAAAGGGGAGGAAAGAGCTTATTTAATTAACTAGCCGTTCCATCAAAACGCACTTTCTTTTGTGTTTCGAAATAGTTATGTTTCACGTGGAAAAGGTGAGCTTTCGCCGTAAATAAAACAGTTATATATACAAGTTTATAAACTAATGATTGATTAGCATTTAACACCGTTTTCAAAGACATTTCATTAATATAACGGAAGCTTGTACAATAAGCGGGAGTACACGAATATATGTGCTTATTGTAGATACAGATTAGCTTGTTCATCCACACAGTATGATCTAGATCTACACTGTTAATACATTTGTTATTTCAGCAGACGTTCTGACGAGCAGTTTACATTTAGGTAACATATACTAGATGTGCATACATTTCTTTATTTACACAAACGCCATTTCTTTTTAACTTCTACTGTTTTGGGTATATACCCAGATTTGTCTAGAACTTTTCGAGATGGGATCATTTGTGAATATGGTATGATATAAAATGAATCAAAAGCACGTTTTGGTCATATAAGTCATTTAAAGCATTAGCTTTCGGGTACGCACAGTGTATGAAGGTACATATTAATGGGATAGAATGAGAGTTGACAAACATTTTTGGAGTGGAGTAGTCAGTTAGAAAAACACGTTTGGAAAAGGTGTTCATTATTTTGATTTGTCTGGTTATATAGACATTATACATGTATATACAAGAACAGTAAATCCACAAGATTGTTTATATTGTTCTGTTCCTTCATAATGACGTTCTCGAGGACTTTGAAAAATGTACACATAAAACATTGTGGAAAAAGAAGAAACTGTAAATAGTGAGACTATTCTACTTTCTTCCTTCCGGTTACATATGTGTATCGTTTGTCAAACATGTACAAATCTTTACGGCAATAGTTTTTCTGGCTCGCACGAGTTTATCTAGTCCTGAATATAATCAGCTTTGTATCAGATGTAAAACAATCACTAGACAACCATCACTTTGTCTGTACGATATACACAATGGCAAGTTCATCCCGTCGTTGTATAGTCGGTACTTGTCACACCCGTTCCTCAAGAGGTTTGTGATGATGCATGAACGATCTAGACCTGACTGCACGGAGACGCATGGTGATCTGGTTAGTCGGTAGGTTTCCTGTACCTTATCTCATTTAGGTAACTTTTAGACGAGCATTGAACGAGCATTATTGTATAGTCGAGTTTTATCACAACCGTTCCGTAATAGGTTGACATTCTACATGAACGAAACCTGACTGTTCGAAAACGCAGGGTGATCTGGATATTTGGTAGGTTTCCTGTGATTTATCTCATTTAGGTAACTTTTAGACGATCATTGTACGAGCATTCTTGTATAGTCTAGTTTTATCACAACCGTTCCGTAAGAGGTTGACATGCTACATGAACGATTTAAACCTGACTACTCGAAGACGCATGATGATCTGGATAGTCGGTAGGTTTCCTGTGACTTATCTCATTTAAGTAACTTTTAAACGGAGTCTGTGCATTCTTGCATAGTCCAGTTTTATCACAAACCTAATAAATCAATCTCAATCTATTCCTTGCCTTTCTGGTGCGCGATATTTATCAATAACATTTGGAAAAGGAGGAAAGACCTTTTTTGATTAACTAGCCATTCCATCAAAAGGCACTTTCTTTTGTGTCTCGAAATAGTTTCACTGGGAAAAGTAAGTTTTCGCCGTTTACAACTAATGATTGATTGGCATTTAACGCCATTTCAAAAACATTTCATTAATATGTCGGAGGCTTGTACAATAAGCGGACGTACACGAATCTGTGTGCGTATTGTATATGCAGATTAGCTTGTTCATTCACACAGTTTGATCTAGATATGCACTGTTTATGAATTTGTTATTTAAGCAGACAAGTAAAATGAATCAATAATTACTTATAGGTTATAAAAGTCATTTACAGCATTAGCTATCTGGTACGCACAGTTTACGAAGGCCAGTATATATTAATTCATTATTAGATAATATGCGAGTTGACAAATACTTTTGGAGTGCAGTAGTTCGGAAAACTTATTTGGAAAAGGTGTTCACTATTTTAATTTGTCTGGTTATATAGCAATAATACATGTACATACCAAAACAAGATTGTTTGTACTATTATGTTCCTTCATGATGACGTTCTCGATGACTTTAGCATAAAGTACATTATAAACATTGTGGAAAAGGAAGGAACTGTAAATAGTGAGATCATTTTACTCTCTGTGTACCAATCTTTACGGCAATGGTTTTTCTGGCTCGCACGAGTTTATCTGGTCCTGATTATAATCAGCTTTGTATTAGTGTCATCCGTCGTATCTGAACTAACCACTAGACAACCATCACTCTGTCTGTACGATATACAACATGGGTTATTCACCCCGTCATTCTCTGACAACATAATCTTCTCCTTACCACCACCACGTCGGACTACATGTACATTGTGAGAATCCGCTCCACACACTAACAGGTTATCTTCTCCATCCACATACATTCCGATCGGTGTCTCCAAGTCTCTGTCAGAGTACTGGTATATCACGTGACCTTGATTGTTTAAACATGTTACAATGTTAGTGTCCACATCAGAGACAAACACCTGACTCCCGTTCCTGTTTACTTTTATAAAATTAGGACATGTAAACATGTATTTACCTTTATCCTCTCCAAACCTTCTCTGTAGTTTACCGGCCATGTTGAGTACTCGTACTTCACCATTACCGGGAGCATCATGACAGGTAACGTATATCTCGTCACCATAAACATCCAGACCCCAACATATTCTCTCCATCTTCAATGTTTCCTTCACCACCATATCAGGGAATACTCTTACACGCTGGAGTTGTTTAGGTTGTATAACTATGACGTCAGTGTCGTTGATAGCAGACACGTCTGGTGCCGGAACAGCTAACTGGGATTTAAACTGGAAGTCTTTATCAAACAGTTTTAGACCGTCATCATCACATGCGAGTACAAGATGTCCGTCAGACATGAATGTACATCCATTGATTATTTTTGCTTTCACATTTATCTCTAGTTTGTCCTTAACAGACATGTTCAGTATAGAGGTCCGGTTATGATCTGTATAAACAGGTTGGTTGTTAGCAACAGTCCCGAGTGATTGTAATTGTTGGATCATGTCAGTTAGAACGTCATTGGGTTGAACACGAATGTCTATTGGGTAAATGTCTTTCTGGACATTGTCAATGATATGTCCACATTCACTTGCTCGTGATGACGCTTTTTTCATTCCGACAAACATGACGTCATTTTCGCGCGTTTTTAGACATTCAGACAAAGATTTGTCCAGATCCCCAATTTGACGTAAAATGCCATCGGCTAAAGTCACGTGACCGTCTATCTCTTTATTCATCTTCTCTTCAATGTTTCGGATTTCGGAAGACATTTCATTTTCGAGTTGATCCAGTTTATCGTTCATATCCCTGCGTAATTGATGAATGCCGCTGAAACATTTCTTTATCTGAGTTTTCACGGTTGATTTAGCAATGTGTCTGTGGTTTCTAAGGTCGTCATATCTAGATGTTAAGTCTCTCAGAGTTTTAACGACTTTCTTCAGCTCCTCTTCAACATATTTTAATCCAGCAATGTGCCTAGTGACATCGCCTGTATCGCAAGTTGTATGACCGGTAAGCTTGCAAGCAGAACAAACTAGAAATACTGTGAGCAAAGCTCACTAAAGAATACCCCCCGCTCCCCTCCCAAAGCATCGGATACATTGGTAAAGTTTCTACTTTGCTTATCTTCCCTTGGAAGAATCTGAGGAGAAAAATCTTCCTTCATGCATATCTACATATAATGTGTAGCCTTCATATACAGTTTGACTCAGTAGTGCTTACAAGAAATGTGGAGGTATGTGCACAGGAGTCCCTCGCAGGTAACCTCTAAGTTGAATTATCTGCCCTTGGAAGAATCCGAGGCGTATGATCTTCCTTCATGCATATCTACATATGATGTGTAACCTTCATGTAAAGTTTGAACCAAATCCATTGAGCCGTTTAGGAGGAGTAGTGCTTACAAGAAATGTGGAGGTATGTGCACAGGAGTCCCTCGCAGGTAACCTCTAAGTTGAATTATCTGCCCTTGGAAGAATCCGATACATATGATCTTCCTTCATGCATATCTACATATGATGTGTAACCTTCATGTAAAGTTTGACCCAAATCCATTGAGCCGTTTAGGAGGAGTAGTGCTTACAAGAAATGTGGAGGTATGTGCACAGGAGTCCCTCGCAGATAACCTCTAAGTTAAATTATCTCCCCTTGGAAGAGTCCGAGGCGTGTGATCTTCCTTCATGCATATCTACATATGATGTGTAACCTTCATGTAAAGTTTGAACCAAATCCATTGAGCCGTTTAGGAGGAGTAGTGCTTACAAGAAATGTGGAGGTATGTGCACAGGAGTCCCTCGCAGATAACCTCTAAGTTGAATTATCTCCCCTTGGAAGAGTCCGAGGCGTGTGATCTTCCTTCATGCATATCTACATATGATGTGTAACCTTCATGTAAAGTTTGAACCAAATCCATTGAGCCGTTTAGGAGGAGTAGTGCTTACAAGAAATGTGGAGGTATGTGCACAGGAGTCCCTCGCAGATAACCTCTAAGTTAAATTATCTCCCCTTGGAAGAGTCCGAGGCGTGTGATCTTCCTTCATACATATCTACATATGATGTGTAACCTTCATGTAAAGTTTGAACCAAATCCATTGAGCCGTTTAGGAGGAGTAGTGCTTACAAGAAATGTGGAGGTATGTGCACAGGAGTCCCTCGCAGATAACCTCTAAGTTAAATTATCTCCCCTTGGAAGAGTCCGAGGCGTGTGATCTTCCTTCATGCATATCTACATATGATGTGTAACCTTCATGTAAAGTTTGAACCAAATCCATTGAGCCGTTTAGGAGGAGTAGTGCTTACAAGAAATGTGGAGGTATGTGCACAGGAGTCCCTCGCAGATAACCTCTAAGTTAAATTATCTCCCCTTGGAAGAGTCCGAGGCGTGTGACCTTCCTTCATGCATATCTACATATGATGTGTAACCTTCATGTAAAGTTTGAACCAAATCCATTGAGCCGTTTAGGAGGAGTAGTGCTTACAAGAAATGTGGAGGTATGTGCACAGGAGTCCCTCGCAGATAACCTCTAAGTTAAATTATCTCCCCTTGGAAGAGTCCGAGGCGTGTGATCTTCCTTCATGCATATCTACATATGATGTGTAACCTTCATGTAAAGTTTGAACCAAATCCATTGAGCCGTTTAGGAGGAGTAGTGCTTACAAGAAATGTGGACATACGGACAGACAGACAGACAGACGGACAGACGGACAGACGGACGGACAGACAGGGTGATTCCTATATACCCCCCCAAACTTTGTTTGCCGGGGGGTATAATGACCTCGTTATGAGTGGTACAGTATATATCAAGTAATGTAGTTCTGTGTGTATCACAGAACATAAACGGCAACATTGGTTTTGTCCTCGTGGATCCAGATGGAATGTTACTCCCTGTCACAAGGGTGTGGTCTCTAGATGCCCTAGACCCTCTGTGTGCATTATCACATGACTGACACAGGTACTCACAGCATATGGTACAGTAGGAGATAGCCTCTAATGTTTGACCTCTTGACAAACATACGTCACAGTCAGTGTTGGGTATTTCGTCAGACCCTTCATAGAAAGATTGGGATCCAGATGCCATGCTGGTGGTGTGTAAATTCGATACTACGTTTCCTGAAATGTATGTAATAATAAGGGTTACCCCGTGTATGTTTATTATATCCCGGTCAAAGTTGACATGCAACTTAAATGTACAATGTACTACGGCATAGAAGTCATAGTAGCAATACAGTAAATGTATGTATTAACAAGGGTTATCCCCTGTATGTTTATTATATCAGGGTTAAAGTTGACGTACAACTTAAATGTACAATGTATTACGGCATAGAAGTCATAGTAACAATACAGTAAATGTATGTATTAACAAGGGTTACTACCTGTGTTTTATTATAGCCAGGTTAAAGTTGACATACAACTTAAATGTGCAATGTACTACGGCATCGACGCCATAGTAACACTATAACTGTAACTGTAAGAGAAAGAGATGGGGCATGAATGAGACAGTGAGAGAGAATGAAAAACATGCCCATACCATTTTGTCGACATAATTAAACGTTGAAGAAAGCATACATATATATAGACGTTCACCTCAAAGAACTGTTTTGTTTACCCATACCGAATTTTAGATATATAGATATCACTCTGAAGGTCAAGCTACTTTACCCATACCGAATTTTAGATATATAGATATCACTCTGAAGGTCAGGCTACTTTACCCATACCGCATTTTAGATATATAGATATCACTCTGAAGGTCAAGTTACTTTACCCATACCGAATTTTAGATATATAGATATCACTCTGAAGGTCAGGCTACTTTACCCATACCGAATATTAGATATATAGATATCACTATGAAGGTCAAGCTACTTTACCCATACCGAATTTTAGATATATAGATATCACTCTGAAGGTCAAGCTACTTTACCCATACCGAATTTTAGATATATAGATATCACTCTGAAGGTCAAGCTACTGTACCCATACCGAATTTTAGATATATAGATATCACTCTGAAGGTCAAGCTACTGTACCCATACCGAATTTTAGATATATAGATACCAGTGCGGCGTCCCAGTCTGATTGATATGCATGAAAATGGGACGGTTATTATTTATATATCTAATTTATAATCGATAAAAGTGTATTTTAAAAAAATGACTTCTATCTACCTGCTTTTTAGTTTGTTTTTGTTAATAATTGATAGACCTTCATTTAGGATAGTATGGCAAACAATTGTGTTATAGTTGAAAACAAGTCGAACTGACATTGTCTAATGAGATTTTAAAAATATTGTTTCATAAAGAAAGGGGGTCACCATTTGATGTTTTCGCACTATTTTATGATTGTTATTGATTTGACCTTTATATGTAGACATTAACAAGAATGATATTATAATAGAATATTTTTAGATTCCTTCATAATGCAAATAATATCCTCTAAAAAACCCATCCCAATAACTAGTTGTGAATTGAGTAGATCAAGATAAGATTCCATATTTGTGGTACACTGATCCTCAACTACACTGTTCGCAGAGGTCGGTAAAGATATTATATATTAATGAAGGGGTTCTAGTTTACAGTAAAAACATAAGGCCGGGCTATGACTCACCCACTTTTTACATATAGGCTAACATTACGACGATCTTTAAAAATCTGTTCTATAATTTGCAAATATTAAACGGGTATGTCACGGTCAACTGGTCATATCAGTAATTGTTCGTAAATGACTGTATATACAAAGCTAAGTTTATAGGTCTATTTCGAGTCATGTTGATTGATTGATTGATTGGGGTTTAACGCCGTTTTTAACAATTTCTCAGTTATATCACGGCGGCCAGTTCACCTACATGTACTCATGCATTTCCTGGTTTTCTCACACCAGTACTCCACACAACAATCTTCCCAAGCAACTGGCTGCTTTTCCACATAGACTTAGCCCATTGGTGGAAGAGGAATGACGCATGTCGCATTGACTTTTTTGTCAATCCTCAGAAAGAAAGTTGGCATGGAAATCCTAGAAAATATTCTTTGAGAAGATTTAAACGCCTTACAACAAAGAAGATTATACTATTTCCTTATGACAAATAACCTTAACTCGTTTTTAAGAAATTGCGATATAGATATAAGTTACAAATTTAGAATCAATTAATAATTTTACGAATATAGCTGGTTTAAAAGTAAACTTTGATAAAACAAAGGTTATTTGGATTGGGTCGCTCAAATATAGTTCCCGTTCAATAAAAACAAAATGGAAATTATCCTGGGGCGAAACCCAGTTTATATTATTTGGTATTTCTTTTCATATTGACATAAAGAAGATGTGCGACTTAAATTTTTAACCAAAGTTATTAAGTATCAAAAATAGTATTTCCTTTTTGAAAAGAAGAAAATTAACTCCCATAGGGAAAATTTATTTAAGTACCACTTCTTTCTCACTTATTTATAAGTTTACCATCACCGACAAACTGTTTTATAAAACAACTAAGCGACATTTTGTTAAATTTTGTATTGGATGGTAAAAAAAGTTATACTGAAGGAGGTTTGAAAATGATAGACCTAAAAAATCCTATAAACAGTATTAAAATTAAATGGCTAAAAGATTTAATCATAAGTGGAGAAAATAAATGCTATAAAGTTGTAAATAATATATTTGTCAATAAAAAATATGAATTTTGGATTGATGTTCTTCAGTCGTACATTTTGTTTTTTGAAAATCCGAATTTCAAAGAATTGAAACAAATATCATATGAACAAGTATACTATATTGAATTACAAAGACAATGAAAGTGAAAAATGAGATAGTAAGTAAGTATGAACAGTGCTGTCTGAAATAGTATACGCGTCAGTTATGTATGCATCGTTCCGCAAACAAATTAAACTGATATTAATTCCAGCAACATAAGGATCATCCTCGGTACCCAGAGTATTCATAACATAAATGATATCATATATTTTATGAATAGCTTGGGTTCCGAGGATGCTTAAGGAATTGAATAAAACGGACCTTTTTTAAATGCAGCTGGTAGTCGAACATGCGTCCTTTAACCCTTTCCCCAATACAACATATCTACAGAAGACGATTTTGAACAATACTAACAAACGTATGAAACATAACTATATATATAAAAGTACACTTATTGAATGGGGTATAAAACATTCTGTCTAAAGGAGAAATTGCTCATAATGATTTTTTGGCGATAGCTGTTTAACCTCAGTTTTGACCTAGATGTTAAACTAATGTTCTAGATTGTAGACCAATCAAATGTTGTATTTAATGAATAATGTCGAGGAAATAAAGGAAATGAAACATTATGATTGGTTCATAGTTAAGTTGGCAATCCTACGAGAGGCACTAATGAGATGACGTTTTAAAATGAAATGTTCTGCATACTAACTTTTAATTGTTTTCCTTAAGAAATAAATTTCAGTGAAAAAAATCAGTGAAAACGTATGAAATATAATATTCAAGAGCAAAATGTCATGTGGTGTATTCTCGTCCTTGATAATCTATTTATAGAAACTGAAGCTGGATTGATGTGGCCGATTAGCCTTTGGTAACCACATAGAACCTTTCTGATATTCAAGTCAAATAATATGTGCATGTTCCATTTCTTAATGTTTTCTCATATTGATCGCTGTTTATCTTTTTTAAAGATATTTCTTCTTTTTTTTGTCACAATGTTTTCAATAAACATTTGTTACAGGGGCGCCAAAACATGTGTGTATATTGGAAAGGGTTAACGAATATATGGATATTAATAGGTGTTTGATACAATGGTATCTACATGCAAATAATCAAACAATGGCTGGTACATGAAATTTCACATTGAAATATTTGATTTCCAGTATTTAGGCCTACAGCAAATAATACAATATACAATAACATTTTGAAATAATTTTTCTTTAAAAACACCTCTGTTTATGCACGTGTTGATGTCGTATTTTAAAAACAAAATATATTGTTCACTTCAAGAAGTAGCCGGAAGTAAACTGAAGCTTGTTATCAGCATCAGTGTGTGATCTATGAATTGTATTGGTAACAAGAGCTGTCGGAGGACAGCGCACTCGACTATTTCACTGCTTATTTAAGTTACTGAGATAATGGACCCTAATGTAGTTGCTTGCAAAACATTAACCACAATTTCTTAAAGGGTGATAATTTGCATTATGTGCAAGATAGAGTTATTTAACTTGATTAGTTTCATAGGTGTGATAGTAGAGAAGGGTTGTATAACGTTTCAATGGAATGCATCAAGTAGTTATTAAGATATGGACTCTTAATGTAATTGCACGCAAGCCTTTAACCATAATTTCTAAGTAAAAAAAGGGTAACAATTTGCACCATATGCAGGATAGAGTTATCTTAATTGGTTGTGTATATAGTTGTGAAATTGGGAAAGGTTGTATAAAGTTTAAATACAATCAATGCTTCAAGTTGTTACTGAGATTACACTCTAAATGTAGTTGCAAAACTTTAATCAGAATTTCTAAGTCCAAATTGGCAAAAAGGGCCATAACTTGCATAACATGCGGATAAAGTTATAACACTTGATTGTTACATATGTGTGATGGTTGGGAAGGGCTGTATAAAGATTCAATGCAATGCATCAAGTAGTTTCTAAGATATGGCCTCTTAATGTAGTTGCATGCAAAATTTTAACCAGAATATACAAGTCCAAAATGGGCCATAACTTGCATAAAATGCAGGATAGAGTTATCTAACTTGAAAATCAACATAGGTGTTATAGTTGCGAAGAGTTTAATAACGTTTTAAAGCAATGCATCAAGTAAATACTAGGATATCGACTCTTAATGTAGTTGCATGCAAAATTTTAACCAAATTTCTAGTTAAAAAAAGGGACATAAATTGCAAAATATACTGGATAGAGTTATCATACTTGATTGTTTAAATATGTGTGATGGTTGGGAAGGGTTGAATAACGTTTCAAAGCAATGCATCAAGTAAATACTAGGATATCGACTCTTAATGTAGTTGCATGCAAACATTTAACTAAATTTCTAGTTAAAACAAGAGGGCCATGATGGCCCTGGATCGCTCACCTGATTTTTTTTTTCAATTTAACTATATAAGCCCCGACCCCTGGCGGCCATAGTTTCCGACCAATCAACTTGGCTTGAAGGAATCTGATAGAGGGTCACCCTAGGAACATTTCTACAAAATTATTTGAAAATCGGCCTGACACTTTCGGAGAAGAAGATTTTTTAAGTTTTCACTATAGCCATATAAGGCAAAATAGCCCCGCCCCCCCCCCCCCCCCCTGGCGGCCATGTTTTTCGACCAATCAAGAGGGCTTGAAGGAATCTGATAGAGGGTCACACTAGGAACATTTCTACAAAACTATTTAAAAATCAGCCTGACACTTTTGGAGAAGAAGATTTTTTAAGTTTTCACTATAGCTATATAAGGCAAAATAGCCCTGCCCCCCTGGTGGCCACGTTTTTTTACCAATCAACATGGCTTGAAGGAATATGAAAGTGGGTCACTTAAGAAACATTTCTACAAAATTATTTGAAAATTGGCCTGACACTTTCGGAGAAGAAGATTTTTTAAGTTTTCACTATAGCCATATAAGGCAAAATAGCCCTGCCCCCCCCCCCCCCCCCCCCCCCCCTGGCGGCCATGTTTTTTAACCAATCAACATGGCTTGCAGGAATCTGATAGAGGGTCATCCAAGGAACATTTCTACAAAATTATTTGAAAATCGGCCTGACACTTTCGGAGAAGAAGATTTTTTAAGTTTTCACTATAGCTATATAAGGCAAAATAGCCCTGCCCCCCCCCCCCCCCCTGGTGGCCATGTTTTTTTACCAATCAACATGGCTTGAAGGAATATGAAAGTGGGTAACTTAAGGAACATTTCTACACATTTTTTTGAAAATTGGCCTGACACTTTCGGAGTAGAAGATTTTTTAGGTTTTCACTATAGCCATATAAGGCAAAATAGCCCCCCCCCCCCCCCCCCCCCCCCCCCCCCCCCTGGCGGCCATGTTTTTCGACCAATCAACAGGGCTTGAAAGAATCTGATAGAGGGTCACACTAGGAACATTTCTACAAAACTATTTAAAAATCAGCCTGACACTTTCGGAGAAGAAGATTTTTTAAGTTTTCACTATAGCTATATAAGGCAAAATAGTCCTGCCCCCCCTGGTGGCCATGTTTTTTTACCAATCAACATGGCTTGAAGGAATATGAAAGTGGGTCACTTAAGGAACATTTCTACACATTTTTTTGAAAATTGGCCTGACACTTTCGGAGAAGAAGATTTTTTAGGTTTTCACTATAGCCATATAAGGCAAAATAGCCCTGCCCCCCCCCCCCCCCCCCCCCCCTCCTGGCGGCCATGTTTTTCAACCAATCAACATGGCTTGAAGGAATCTGATAGAGGGTCATCCAAGGAACATTTCCACAAAATTATTTGAAAATCGGTCAGACACTTTCGGAGGAGAAGATTTTTTAAGTTTTCACTATAGCCATATAAGGCAAAATAGCCCCGTCCCCCCTGGCGGCCATGTTTTTTGACCAATCAACATGGCTTGAAGGAATCTTATAGAGAGTCATCCAAGGAACATTTCTACAAAATTATTTGAAAATCTGCCAACCAGTTTGGGAGAAGAAGAATTTTGAAGTTTTTTTCATTTCGTTGCCATGGAAACCAGAATTCTGCATGGATCCCAAAAATTTGAAGGAAATCTGGTGAGGTCATTGAGAGGATGCTTTCTGTGAAGTTTCATCCCAATTGACCCACTGGTTACTGAGGAGAAGAAGTTGACGCACGACGGACGCCGGACAAAAGGCGATCACAATAACTCACCTTGAGCAAAATATACTGGATAAAGTTATCATACTTGATTGTTTACATAGGTGTGATGGTTGGGAAGGGCTGTATAAAGTTTCAATGCAATGCATCAAGTAGTTACTAAGAGATGGTCTCTTAATGTAGTTGCACGCACAACTTTAACCAGAATTTCGAAGTAAAAAACGGCCATAACTTGCATAAACTGCAGGATAGAGTTATCCAACTTAATAATCTACATAATTAGTGTGATAGTTGGGAAGGGTTGAATACAGTTTCAAAGCAATGCATCAAGTAAATACTAGGATATCGACTCTAAATGTAGTTGCATGCAAAACTTTAACCAAATTTCTAGTTAAAACAAGAGGGCCAAGATGGCCCTAAATCGATCACCTAAATGATAGTAAATTAGAAGCAAATATTTAACTGCAAATATCTGCGAAAATTTGATCAAGAGTTCAAATGAAACTGCAAGGAGTTTACACTCAGTTAAAGAAATAGTTTATCAGTAAAAGCCCTTTGCATCTTGAAATCTAACAAGAGATTTAATAAGAATGGAATTATAAAGTTTTGTCATTTTGCACCTTTCCTGATGCCGCTTTGCTGCCCTGTTTGTCAACGAAATCAATATGGCTTGAACAGTTTTTGTAGAGAGTCACTCAAAGAACATTTCTGCCAAATGATCTTAGATCTGACAAATGGATTATGGAGATGGGGCTTTTTAAAGTTTGCGTATTTTTCTCAATTTCTGATGCCGCAGCAACAAAAGTTATACGCAGAATGTAAGTCTTTGAACAATTTTGAAAGAGGACCATCAAAGGAACATTCCTGTGAAGTAACGTTGAAATTGGTTGAGTGGAATGGTAGGAGTTGTCATTTGTAGCAAATTTACCCCTTTTGTGATGACGCGAGGTTGCTATGATTGTGTAACCAATCAATACGGCTTGAACAAATTAAGTAGATGATCACTGAAGTAAGATTCCTATTCAATTTTCTTAATATCAGACAAGGACTAAACAAGAGGCCCAAGAGGGCCAGTATCGCTCCACGACCATTAGGCAAAAATTAAATCTCTAAACAGCCCTACCCCCTGATGGCCATGTTTTTGAGCAATCAACATGGCTTGAAGGAATCTGATGGAGGGTCACCCTAGGATCATTTCTACACAATTATTTGAAAATCAGCCCAAAACTTTCGGAGGAGAAGAGTTTTTCAAGTTTTCACTATAGCCATATAAGGCAAAATACTGTTAAAATCCTTCTTTCCAGTTTTTAGAGTAGATATGTGGTAACATACTGTTAAAATCCTTGTGACCAGTGTTTATAGTAGATATTTGGTTACATACTGTTAAAATCCTTGTGACAAGTGTTTAGAGTAGATACTTGGTTACATACTGTTGTCATCCTTTTGACCAGTGTTAATAGTAGATTTTTGATTACATACTGTTAAAATCCTTGTGACCAGTGTTAATTGTAGAAATTTGGCTACATACTGTTAAAATCCTGTGACCAGTGATTAGAGTAGATATTTGGCTACATACTGTTAAAATCCTGTGACCAGTGCTTAGAGTAGATATTTGGCTACATACTGTTAACATCCTTGTGACCAGTGTTTATACTGGATATTTGGTTACATACTATTAACATCCTTGTGACCAGTGTTTAGAGTAGATATTTGGTTACAAACTGTTAAAATCCTTCTGACCAGTGTTTAGAGTAGATATTTGGCTACATATTGTTAAACTCCCTGTGACCAGTGTTTATAGTAGATACTTGGCTATATACTGTTACAAATCTGGTGACCAGTGTTTGGAGTAGATATTTGGTTACATACTGTTAAAATCCTTGTGACCAGTGTTTAGAGTAGATATTTGGTTACATACTGTTAACATCCTTGTGACCAGTGTGTATAGTAGATATTTGGTTACATAATGTTAAAATCCTTGTGACCAGTGTTTAGAGTAGATATTTGGCTACATACTGTTAAAATCCTTGTGAAAAGTGTTTATACTAGATATTTGGTTACATACTGTTATAATCCTTGTGAACAGTGTTGATAGTAGATATTTGGCTACATACTGTTAAAATCCTTCTTTCCAGTGTTTAGAGTAGATATTTGGTAACATACTGTTAAAATCCTTGCGACCAGTGTTTATAGTAGATATTTGGTTACATACTGTTAAAATCCTTGTGACAAGTGTTTAGAGTAGATACTTGGTTGCATACTGTTGTCATCCTTTTGACCAGTGTTAATAGTAGATTTTTGATTACATACTGTTAAAATCCTTGTGACCAGTGTTAATTGTAGAAATTTGGCTACATACTGTTAAAATCCTGTGACCAGTGCTTAGAGTAGATATTTGGCTACATACTGACGCATAGCTCTTTATTCGATCATCGATTCTGCATCGGACTAAAATGCAAACATGGGGTAAATCCTGCTGACGAGGAAGTTAGAGCCATTAACTTTATATAATAGATTAATATTTCTTTAAATAGCGTGCCAGGCCCCTCTGGTTTTTAACAATGAACCTTTATAATTCAAATTTGTGTTAACACTTTTTCTGATAAAGACGGATTTTAATTCCCCAACAGAATACTTTAATAAACACTACATGGCTATTATGAACGTGCAATTTCTCATAATTATACAATGTTTTAAACTCTGTATCAATAGTCGTCTCCTTAAATTCATTGCTGTTTTAATTATTTGCTTTCTAATGTGTCGACTTTATAAACTCCATACACAGGAAAGCATTAAATCAGTAAACACAGTCGTGATTTCAATATTCCAATCTGATTTGTTTAGAAAGTATGTTGTATGGAGTGCTGGGGTTGGAAAGTCAGGAAACACATGAGTATTTGAACTGACGGCCGTGATGTGACTGAACAATTGTTGAAAACGGCGTTAAACCCAAAACAATCTATTGATTTAATCCAAAGCTCGACCATTCACAAAAGTACCGTGTCTACCTTTTGTTCGTATTGTAGTTGACCGAATGGTGTATTTAGGGTCCGGGGTCAAATTATTTTCACAATATTACAAAAGTAGTGCGTTGTACAATATGTGATTGAAGAAGACATGTCGAAATTGATTAAACCCAAAGATATCTCTTGTCCGTCTACAAAACATTATCATAGTCACCGCAAATAACACTGACTCGGTAGTTTAGTTGTAAGACCGTCTGTCTCGGGAGACCAGGGTGCGATCCCTGGTCGGGTCATACAATCGAATTTAAACATGAAAGTAATGGCTTTGCCCTTTGCTGCTTAGTGTTGCGGGGATAACAGAAGTATGATGTATTCAATGATATAATAAAGAATAGCAGAACTGTTATTCACCTAGGATATTTAAAGACTGTTGAAAGCGGTGATAACAGAAGTCTGATGTATACGACCGATGTTAGAATAAAGAATAACAGAACTGTTATTCACCTAGGATATTTAAATACTGTTGAAAGCGGGGATAACAGAAGTCTGATGTATACGACCGATGTTAGAATAAAGAATAGCAGAACTGTTATTCACCTAGGATATTTAAAAACTGTTGAAAGCGGGGATAACAGAAGTCTGATGTATACGACCGATGTTAGAATAAAGGATAGCAGAACTGTTATTCACCTAGGATATTTAAAAACTGTTGAAAGCGGGGATAACAGAAGTCTGATGTATACGACCGATGTTAGAATAAAGAATAGCAGAACTGTTATTCACCTAGGATATTTAAAAACTGTTGAAAGCGGGGATAACAGAAGTCTGATGTATACGACCGATGTTAGAATAAAGAATAGCACAACTGTTATTCACCTAGGATATTTAAAAAAAAATGAAAACGGGGATAACAGCAGTCTGATGTATACGACCGATGTTAGATTAAAGAATAGAAGAACTGTTATTCACCTAGGATATTTAAAAACTGTTGAAAGCGGGGATAACCCTTACCAACATTGTGAAAACTAATCAAATTATCTGCCTCGCGTTTCGTGCATATTTTTGAGGTTTTGCGTCATTTTCAACAAACATTCAATTATATCAGGGCAATAGCTTACTTATTCATATACCCTGGGGAAAAAAACCCGTACTAGCCTACCTTATTCATATACCCTGGGGAAACAACCCAGTACTAGGCTACCTTATTCATATACCCTGGGGAAACAACCCAGTACTAGGCCACCTAGCCAGATGTATGAAATAACATGCATAAACTAAACTGCTTCCATATGCTTACGTCGTTTATATATGGGAAAATATAACAAAAGAGATAAACTAATCTACATTTATATACAAAATTAAAACAACAAGTCTGTAAGTGCTAAATATAAAGATAACAAATCTCGAATACATCATTTAAACAAGTGAGCCGTCCCGCGAGAAAACCAACATTACGTAAAGTATCGACCCGGATAAGCCTAAGCATGCCGCGCAGGCTTACCTGGATAGACACCTTTCACCTCCTGTAGATTTTCTGTTTTAGGAATCATTACTCTATACATCTATCCCCCTGAGACGGAATGTGTCTGCCCGGATCAGTCTGCGGGGTCTGCGCAGGCTGATATGTGTCTATACATTACGTAGAGGCCACAATATCGGTTTTCTGGCCGGACGGCTCAAGTATCTTAACTAAAACAGTTAATAAAACTACTGAAACAGACTGTGTGAAGTCTGTGCTCAATTCAACATTTCTATTTTGATATTTTTTGAAAATTGCTATGGACTCTTCCAACTTCAAAGCTAGACACGTTTATTTAAAAAAAATCAGATTGAAAAGGTTACAGTTGACAATAAACATTTATCAATTTAAACTCTGCTTGTTTTCTATGAATTTAATTACATACCACAAATAGTTTTTTAAATTAACAATTATGATCAAACTGCATACTTGTATAGTCATAGTCGGTACTTGTCACAACCGTTCCTTATGAGGTTTCCTATGATGCATGAACTGACTGCTCAAAGACCTTGATATTCGGTAACTTTTAGACTATTATTGAACGAGCATACTTGTATAGTCGAGTTTAATACAACCGTTCTCCTAGAGGTTGTCATGCTGCATGAACGATCTAGACCTGACTGCTCAAAGACGCAGGGTGATCTGGATATTCGGTAGGTCTCATTTAGGTAACTTTTAGACGAGCATTGAACGAGCATTCTTGTATAGTCGAGTTTTATCACAACCGTTCCTCTAGAGGTTGTCATGCTGCATGAACGATCTAGACCTGACTGCTCAAAGACGCAGGGTGATCTGGATATTCGGTAGGTCTCATTTAGGTAACTTTTAGACGAGCATTGAACGAGCATTCTTGTATAGTCGAGTTTTATCACAACCGTTCCTCTAGAGGTTGTCATGCTGCATGAACGATCTAGACCTGACTGCTCAAAGACGCAGGGTGATCTGGATATTCGGTAGGTTTCCTGTAACTTATCTCATTTAGGTAAATTTTAGACGAGTATTGAACGAGCATACTTGTATAGTTGAGTTTAATACAACCGTTCCCCTAGAGGTTGTCATGCTGCATGAACGATCTAGACCTGACTGCTCAAAGACGCAGGGTGATCTGGATATTCGGTAGGTTTCCTGTAACTTATCTCATTTAGGTAAATTTTAGACGAGTATTGAACGAGCATACTTGTATAGTTGAGTTTAATACAACCGTTCCCCTAGAGGTTGTCATGCTGCATGAACGATCTAGACCTGACTGCTCAAAGACGCAGGGTGATCTGGATATTCGGTAGGTTTCCTGTAACTTATCTCATTTAGGTAAATTTTAGACGAGTATTGAACGAGCATACTTGTATAGTTGAGTTTAATACAACCGTTCCCCTAGAGGTTGTCATGCTGCATGAACGATCTAGACCTGACTGCTCAAAGACGCAAGGTGATCTGGCTACTCGGTAAGTTTCATTTAGGTAACTTTTAGACGAGCATTGAACGAGCATTCTTGTATAGTCGAGTTTTATCACAACCGTTCAGTAAGAGGATGACATGTTACATGAACGATTTAAACCTGACTGCTTGAAAACGCGGGGTGATCTGGATATTCAGTTTCCTGTGACTTATTTCATTTTAAGTAACTTTTGAACGAGGTCTGTGCATTCTTGCATTCTTGTTTAGTCGAGTTTTATCACGAACCTTATAAATCAATCCCAATATATTCCTTGCCTTTCTGGTGCGCGATATTTATCAATAAAATTTGGAAAAGGAAGAAAGAGCTTATTTGATAAACTAGCCATTCCATCAAAATGCACTTTCTTTTGTGTCTCGAAATAGTTTCACGGGGAAAAATGTAAGTTTTCGCCGTTTACAAATAAAAAAGTAATATACGAGCTTGTAAACTAATGATTGATTGGTATTTAACGCCATTTTCAAAGACATTTCATTAATATGTCGGCGGCTTGTACAATAAGCGAACGTACAAGAATCTGTATGCTTATTGTAGATGCAGATTAGCTTATTCATTCACACAGCTTGATCTAGATCTGCACTGTTTATGAATTTGTTATTTAAGCAGACAAGTAAAATGAATCAATATTACTTACAGGTTATAAAAGTCGTTTACAGCATTAGCTATCTGGTACGCACAGTTTACGAAGGCCAGTATATATTAATTCATTATTAGATAATATGCGAGTTAACAAATACTTTTGGAGTGCAGCAGTTTGGAAAACTTATTTGGAAAAGGTATTCACTATTTTAATTTGTCTTTTTATATAGCAATAATACATGTACATACCAAAACATGATTGTTTGTACTATTCTGTTCCTTCATGACTTTTGCATAAAGTACATTATAAACATTGTGGAAAAGGAAGAAACTGTAAATAGTGAGACCATTTTACTTTCTGTGTACCAATCTTTACGGCAATAGTTTTTTTCTGGAACGCACGAGTTTATCTAGTCCTGAATATAATTAGCTTTGTATCAGTGTCGTCCGTATGATCTAACCCTTACTACACGTCTTATACGTATATCGCGATTGAACGGCGATCCCGAGGCTCTATAACCACACTCATGGGGTTCTTACTACACGTCTTTTATGTATATCGCGACTGCACGGCGACCTCACGGCGCTCTAACCACGCTCATGGGGTTCTTACAGCGCGTCTTCTACGTATATCGCGACTGCACGGCGACCTCACGGCGCTCTAACCACGCTCATGGGGTTCTTACTGCACGTCTTCTACGTATATCGAGACAGCACGGCGACCTCATCGCGCTCTATCCACACTCATGGGGTTCTTACTGCACGTCTTCTACGTATATCGAGACAGCACGGCGACCTCATCGCGCTCTATCCACACTCATGGGGTTCTTACTACACGTCTTCTACGTATATCGCGACTGCACGGCGACTTCTTGGCGCTCTAACCACACTCATGGGGTTCTTACTACACGTCTTTTATGTATATTGCGACTTCACGGCGACCTCATGGCGCTCTAACTACACTCATGGGGTTCTTACTACACATCTTCTACGTATATCGCGACTGCACGGCGACCTCATGGCGCTCTAACCACACTCATGGGGTACTTACTACACGTCTTCTACGTATATCGCGACTGCACGGCGACCTCATGCCGCTCTATCCACACTCATGGGGTTCTTACTGCACGTCTTCTACGTATATCGCGACTGCACGGCGACCTCATGGCGCTCTACCCACACTCATGGGGTTCTTACTACACGTCTTCTACGTATATCGAGACAGCACGGCGACCTCATCGCGCTCTATCCACACTCATGGGGTTCTTACTGCACGTCTTCTACGTATATCGAGACAGCACGGCGACCTCATCGCGCTCTATCCACACTCATGGGGTTCTTACTACACGTCTTCTACGTATATCGAGACAGCACGGCGACCTCATGACGCTCTATCCACACTCATGGGGTTCTTACTGCACGTCTTCTACGTATATCGAGACAGCACGGCGACCTCATCGCGCTCTAACCACACTCATGGGGTACTTACTACACGTCTTCTACGTATATCGCGACTGCACGGCGACCTCATGGCGCTCTATCCACACGCATGGGGTTCTTACTGCACGTCTTCTACGTATATCGCGACTGCACGGCGACTTCTTGGCGCTCTAACCACACTCATGGGGTTCTTACTACACGTCTTTTATGTATATCGCGACTTCACGGCGACCTCATGGCGCTCTAACTACACTCATGGGGTTCTTACTACACATCTTCTACGTATATTGCGACTGCACGGCGACCTCATGGCGCTCTAACCACACTCATGGGGTACTTACTACACGTCTTCTACGTATATCGCGACTGCACGGCGATCCCGAGGCGCTCTAACAACACTCATGGGGTTCCTACTACTCGTCTTCTACGTATATCGCGACTGCACGGCGACCTCATGGCGCTCTAACCATACTCATGGGGTTCTTACTGCGTGTCTTCTACGTATATCGCGACTACACGGCGACCTCACGGTGCTCTAACCACACTCATGGGGTTCTTACTACACGTCTTCTACGTATATCGCGACTGCACGGCGACCTCACAGTGCTCTAACCACACTCATGGGGTTCTTACTACACGTCTTCTACGTATATCGCGACTGCACGGCGACCTCATGGCGCTCTAACCACACTCACCCGGGACTTATATGTATAGGTACCATTATGTTACAGTAGTAATATCTGGTTTTGATAGTGTACTACCAGGGGCGTAGCTAGGGTATACAGACTGTTTACACATTTGTAGGGAGGTCCGGAGGCATGCTCACCCGTGACTTTTTTTCTCCTCTATATCGTCTGTTGTGACTTCTGGGAACATTTCAGTAGCAAAATATGACTGATCTTGATGGTGAACAAAACATATTTTCTAGATTTTGAGATAGTAAAATGTGTTGCATTTGTCATTGTTCGTCATATGTATCAAGTCACATCGGTTGTTTTATACTTACGCCTACCCCATGTTAAGTTTTTATTTGAACTTTTTAAAATTTGAGTACTGGAGACAATGTGTACGTAGCTGCGTATTTTGCGTACAGTCAGCCACGCGCCTGACTACGTGGGGCGTGCGCAATTGATATCTAGCGAAACCCGATATGACTATAGCAATTTAATTTTACTTTCATTGTATACTTTGTATAACTTCTAAGATAGACTTAAGATTATTATATATGACTATATATACCTTGTATAACTGTTCAAACAGACTAACGAAAGAATATACAAACTTATATATTTTAAAAAACACAACTTACACATAAAATAAAAATAAAATTGGCGTGTTAACCACGGTACACTGCCGTGTGACGTGTTTCATATTTCAATGATGTCACATCCAATTTCAGCAATTTTAACCCGTCGCGTTTGAACTGTGCATGACCATCTTCATGTATTTGCGTCAGAACAAAATGTGCAGGTATATAATAAATGTTGTAATTAACCTTACAGCATTGATACGGGTCTAAAATCCACCGAGGGGGGAATAATGGAGTAGGAATTTGCCTTGAACCAATACAGGGCGGCTAACCTTGCAGCAGAATAATCCAGACTTCTGTCCCAGTGAGCCGTGGATACTTAGCAAGCGAGCGGGAAATGACGAAAGTTCTGTCCGGTAGCTTTATTTTTGAGAAGTATTTTACACGTATCGTAACTCTTTTCTTTTATTTCCCCAAATGCGGCCTGCCCATAGTGAATTGTATTCCTCGAGTTTAATGTATCGGACACAGATTTAAATAAAATTGCACTCTATATGCAACAAAGAGGGACATAGGGAAAACACGTTTTCTTCGAAACCTGTATCAACGGAATTAGAAAACACAACACTTTATGTATTGTACAACTGTTCTCAATGTATTCCGCGAGTTTAATGTCTGGGAATAAATTTAAAACAAGTTACTGCAGATATAATTTCAAGTCGGCGGGGATTTCTAAAATAAATTTCTGTACTTATGGAAAAACACGTTTTTTTCGAAACCTATGAAATTGTACTAAGAAAACGAGATAGTTTATATATTGTACAACTGTTCTGTATATATTCCTCCAGCTTAATGTATCGGACACATATTAAAACAATTGCATTCTATATGCAACGCAGAGGGAAATAGGGAAAACACCTTTATCAGTGGCGTTCATATGGTTTCGGAAAAAAAGTTAAAATTTACCGTAGAAATATATTCCAAGCGAGCGGGAAATGACGAAAGTTTTGTATATCTCCGCTAGCTTGATTTTTGAAAAGTATTTATACAGTGTGCAGACTCATGAATAGTCAATTAATACGTATCGTTACTCTTTTCTTTTATTTTCCCCAAATGCGGCCTGCCCATAGCGAATTGTATTCTGTTCTGTTCTTTTCTGTATAGGCCACAGATTTAAACAAAATTGCACTCTATATGCAACAAAGAGGGACATCTTTGTTACATTATTAGTTTGGCAATCAGACAAAATTAAATATTAAAAGATCAAATTTAGTCATTAAATGGTTGTAGAGGAGTCAAACTACATGTGGGAAAGTGTTTAGAAGTTTCTTGGAAACCTCTGTGTTTCTGTAGATCCAGATAGAGATCAGTGCGGAGTCTCATATTGATCTACTTTGACACTGATTGCACGTGCTTTTTGTGCAGGTTTATTAAGCTTTACAAACTGTACACGGAAAGACAGTTATTAATGGTTGTGTTTATATAAGCGCAGCTTAAGTATACATTCTTTAACCCTTTTCCACAGACCAAAAATCAGCGACAGACAAAAGTAAAAAAACAAAGAATCTATATATCAATGAAAGTGTAATTATGGGCAAAAGGAGAAATTATTCGTTTTGAACATTTTTTCCTTTCGTCATTATGGTTCGAAAGGCGTTTGCTTCGTAAACATGAACTTCAAAAAGTGTGTAAATGTAGGTAAGTGTAAAAAGGTGTCTTAGAACCCTCTGTGACTTGTCACCATTGTGATTTATCGAGAATTATTTAATCAATTTCTTCTCTTGCCACAATCATTTCAAAAGTCGTCTGCTTCAAATTCGTGAAAATGCGTATACAAGTTTTTTCTTAGAACTCGCTGTGACTCTTGATCGACAAGTGCAGTTTCATAAAGTGGTGTATGCGGTTTCTCACATTAATCTTCGTCTACACAGTTGGCACGTGCTCTGTGTGCAGATTTATTTAACTTTACAAACTGTACACAGACTGGAAATTACTCATGGTTAGTTTGTATGGGGCGTAGCTCAAGTATACGTACGTTAACCATCAATCAGCATTACTACAACTTTGAATATAACAAAGCAAAAATGTGGAAAATATCTATAAAATAAAGAGTGATTGATGAAATAGATGAAAACATTGTGACAAAAGGAGAAATTGCTTGTATTTTTACCCCTTCCCACACACAAAATTTGAACTAGACGACCGTAACATAACTTGACTAAAAGTATCCTTCATCTCTTTAAATGAAAATATAATTACTGGATATGTTGATAACACTGTCGCGCAAGGAGAAATTGATCGCTGTGACCGATTCTCCTTTTAATTCAATGTTTCCGATAGTGTTATGTTTGAAAATATCTATCGTTGAAAGTTTGATAACTCTTTATAGTTGAAAACATTGTGGCAAAAAGGAGAATTTGCTCGTATTGAGCTATTTCACCGTTTGTCACAATGTTTTCAAAAGTCGTCTGCAGACGATGAGTAAAAATACGACTACATCTGCGACAGGTTATAGAAGTTTCTTGGAAACCTCTGTGATTCTGTAGAACCAGATAGAGATCTACGTCGACACTTATTGCACGTGCTTTTTGTGCATGTTTATTACGCTTTACAAACTGTACACGGAAAGACATTTACTAATGGTTGTTTTTCTTTGAGTGTACCTTAAGTATACGTACCTTAACACTTTTCTGCATACAATAAATCCGAGTCAGTCGACTTTAAAAGCATCAAGGCGAAAGGAAGAAAACATCTATAAATGTAAACAAGATATCTATCAATTAAGTATAATTACTGAAACAATATATTTAAAAACATTGTGGCAAAAGGAGAAATTATTTGTTTTGAACATTTTTTCCATTCGTCACCATGGTTCGAAAGTCGTCAGCTTCGTAAACATGTACTTAAAAAAGGTTGTACATGTGGGAAAGTGTTTAAAGATGTCTTAGAACACACCTGTGACTTGTGACCACTGTGGCTAAAGGAGATAGCGTCTACATGTGGGAAAGTGTTTAAAGATGTCTTAGAACCCACCTGTGACCATTGTGCTTAAAGGAGATAGCGTCTACATGTGGGAAAGTGTTTAGAGATGTCTTAGAACCCACCTGTGACTTGCAACCATTGTGCCTAAAGGAGATAGCGTCTACATGTGGGAAAGTGTTTAAAGATGTCGTATAACCCACTTGTGACTTGTGACCATTGTGCCTAAAGGAGATAGCGTCTACATGTGGGAAAGTGTTTAAAGATGTCTTAGAACCCACCTGCGACTTGTGACCATTGTGCCTGAAGGTGATAGCGTCTACATGTGGGAAAGTGTTTAAAGAAGTCTTAGAACTCACCTGTGACTTGTGACCATTGTGCCTAAAGGAGATAGCGTCTACATGTGGGAAAGTGTTTAAAGATGTCTTAAAACCCACCTGTGACTTGTGACCATTGTGCCTAAAGGAGATAGCGTCTATATGTGGGAAAGTGTTTAAAGATGTCTTAGAACCCACCTGTGACTTGTGACCATTGTGCCTACAGGAGAATTGTTGAAGCAATATCTCTTCTTGATACAATCATTTCAAAAATCGTCTTCTTCAAATTCGTGAAAATGCGTCTACATGTGGGAAAAGGGTTTATAAGTTTTGTCTTAGAATTTTCTGTGACCCTTGGTCGACCGGTGCAGTTCCATAAAGTGATCTATGCAGTTTCTTACATTAATCTTCGTCTATAGTAAGCACGTGCCCTACGTGCAGGTTTATTTGATATTGAATATATAACCAAGCCAAAATATAGAAACTGTCTATAAACGAAAGAGTGATTGATGAAAGAAATGAAAACATTGTGGCAAAAAGGAGATATTGCCTTTTTTTGCTTCCATTTTAACCGTTTCCCACTGACAAACATATTTGAACTAGACGACCTTAAAAAGACTCGAGCAAATGTATAGAAAATCTCTTTAAATAAAAATACAAGAGAAAGTTGATGCAACGCCGGAAATCCATACTGCTGTTATGCATATCACTTACATTATAGTAGTTGAAAAAATAGTTATCAACCGAGGGGCATATTGGAACATCAGGGGTGGGGTCAGGTGAAAATGGATCATAACTTGCATTTTTTTTTGTCAACGAAGTGAATGTCCTTCATTGAAATATAATTGAATCATTTCATTGTTTATGATCAATCTCCATTCTAAGGTAGGTTGACCATACACACAGCCAACTAATTATTGATCATAAACAGTAATGGAAATGAGTAATCTTGCCAATCATTAGGCTTAGTATGTATACAGTGCTTTCATTAAGGAATAATTATAATATTTGTGAATTCCACATACACTTTTCAAGATGTTTGTCAGAATATTTGAATGTTATTATTTATCAATAAAACCACAAAATAGACAATTTAAGAGGTGCATGCAATAGCACGTCATTTTAAGCTTCGCTGTCAAAGTCAACAAAAAATCCAGACCGAAGAGGGTGATAAGTGGTTCGCAAATTTCTTGAGAACAATTCAGCTATTAATCCCGGGAAATATCATTATCATGATATGGCAGAGGAGCATTGAGTCGTATAATCAATATATATCAAATCAACCCTTTAAATGCCCTCAAATTCTGCTGTCAGAGTCGAAATTTCGAAAGTCTTGGCAATAAATTCATTGACATTCTCCATTTTGGAAAGTACCTCTTCAGAAAAGATTGATGATGTATTTATTATTTCAATTCTGACCAATCAGATTCATTATTCGTGGAGGAATCCATTAGGAACGAGGTTACATAAGATAGTGTCTTTGATTGGTTAATATCAATTAGTACGGCCCCCCTATACAACATTTATTATGTATCATATTAAAATAATATCCTGAAAATCGCTCCTTTTTTGAAGCCGTATGTTTCATAAAAGCAAGAATCGGTTAATAATATTCAAATGGTTGAAACATTAAAGGTTAAATTTGACATCGATCTGGATTAAATCGGATTCGTAGTAAATGAAAATTAACAGGGGGTGCCGTGACAATTGATCTGAAAAATCGGTTCTTCGTTTATGCGAACAAGTGTATAAAGTCACGATGGTTGCTTGGACAATCGGTTTACGTCATGGTGTGTTTAAAGCGATAAATTGGTATACATTATCAGTTGATAATTCCTGATTACGTAACTGTGTATACTGAGAACTGAACTAAGCGACATGACGCGTGACTGTGATGATTACTTCGTACGAAATTGTCGGCGAAGTCGACTTCGCTTTGATCGAGTGGGCGAAGTCTGACAATTTAAGGCGACTACTTCGCTCAAGTCGACCCCTCGCGAGAGCCCTGAGTTTGTTCTTTTCTTTATTTGTTTCGAACCAAATAAACATTTTAAATCACCTATAATTAACTATTTGTAAGTTAGTGTAAATAACGGCTCTCTGCAAAGGAGATTCGCTTGTCACGTGATCAACAGTTTTAGCTTAGAAACAGTTCATATTTTAGATATACATGGATAAACATTATTAAATGCATTCTTCACAAATCAAGACAGCTCTTTGAACATGAAATTAACATTCAGTAAGTTAAAATTGCTATTAAAAGGAGATTTCGAAGTGATTTTTATCTCGATATTGACGCATAACAGTCTGCTGCAAGTCTAATAAGGACTGTTTTGTCTTCGTAAATAAAACAAAAAAACAAAAATGAGAGACAAAATAAAGAAATAAAGAAACTGCAAATACCTAAAACATCAGAATATTTATTTCATTTTAGATGTGTCATAACTTAGTGTTTTTAAACAAACGGAATTGTAATAAGTTCAGGACATTTAAACAAAAACTAAAAATAACTCCTCTTATGTCATTTCCGAAAAGCTATTAAAAATATAAGTCGCGGGCTTCTGACGAATAATTATTGAAAATGTTGATAACATTGTCACAAAACGAGAAATTGCTCGGTGTGACCATGTCTCCTTTTGATTCAATTCTTTTAAAAGTCGTGTGTTTGAAAACATCTATGCAATCTCTATAGTTGAAAGTATAATAATTCTATGGATTTGAAAACATTGTGGCAAAAGGAAAATTTGCTAATTTTGTGCTATTTCTCCGTTTGTCTCAATGTTTTTAAAAGTCGTCTGTTCACGAGGAGGCAAAATACATGTGGGAAAGGGATAATGAAGTTTCTATGATACTGTGTAGATCCAGATAGAGATGTATGCGGAGTGTCACATTGATCTGCATCGACTCTTATTGCACGTGCTTTGTGTGCAGGGTTATTAGACTTTACAAACTTTACACGGAAAGAAAATAAATTACTAATGGTTGTTTTCTTTGAGTGCAGCTTAAGTATAAGTACTTTAACACTTTCCCACATACAACAAATCAGCGACAGACGACTTTTAAAACATGAATAAGCAAAAGTAAAAAAAAACACATATATATCAATGATATGTGTAATTGCTGAAAAAGAAATTGTCACTATAAAGTCGTTTGCTTTTTATACATGCACTTCAAAAAATTTGTACTCTGGACTATTGTAGCTAAAGGTGAATTTTTTAAGCAATTACTCCTTTTGCCACAATGAATTCAAATGTCGGTTATTCAATATGCGTTAAAAATAGTCTACGTGTGGTATAGAGGTTGAGAATGTTTCTCGGAACCCTATGTTAATTATGATCCCCCTGTGTAAATGCGGATTCTCACTTTGATCAGAGTATTAACACGCACGTGCTTTTTGTGCAGGTTTATTTGACTTTACTCATTTCACACCGACATAAAGTTACCAATGGGGTTGGTTTTAAAGGAGTGGTGTTCAAGTATACGAAACCTCGACTCTTTCCCACAATTGAAACAAATTGTTAACAACATACTTTGAAAACATCTATGCAAAAGTATGAAAAAGCTCTATAAATGAAACAATCATTATTGAAAACATTGTGGCAAAAAGAGAAACTGCTTTTTTTGTCATATCGAAATGCTTCAATATGTGAACACATGCTGGAAAGGGTTAAAAACCGTCTGTTACACATGGTAATTGTGGTTTTGGATATAACGCCGTTTTCAACAAGTTTTCAGTCATATAACGGCGGCCAGTTCATATACCCACGTGCTTCCCCGCTTTATTACACACGTACTCCACACTATAGTCTTTGCAAGCAACTGGCATCTTTTCCACGTAGACTATTATCACATTGATGGAAGACGAATTACGCTTGTCCCAGTGTCTTTTGTCAAACGTCTGATATAATGTTGGCTGTGCTGGGGTTCGAACTCACAATACAAGGATTGAAAGCCCGCGTCGCTACCAACGGAGCTAATGGGTCTCGGTCTGTGACTCTTGATCGTCCAATGCAGTTCCATAAAGTGATGTTTGGGGTTTCTTACATTATTCTTCGTCTATACAGTTGGCACGTGCTCTACGTGCAGGTTTATTTGACTTTACAAACTTCACACATACTGGAAATTACTCATGGTTTGTGTTTATGGGGCGTAGCTCAAGTATACTCATGATTAGTGTTTATGAGACGTATCTCAAGTATACTCATAGTTAGTGTTTATTGGGCGTAGCTCAAGTATACTCATGGTTAGTGTTAATGGGACGTAGCTCAAGTATACTCATGGTTAACGAATTTAAAAACATCTAGACAAAAGTAAAAAAAAAAATGATATACATGTGAAAAATATATATCAATGAAAGTGTAATTACTGAACAAATATTATTTTAAGCATTGTAGCAAAAGGGGAAATGATCTATAGTATGGTTCAAAAGTCTGTTCCATATACATAAAGCGTCTAAATGTGGGTAAGGATTAACGTTACACTGCACATGCAACAACGAGGGAAATCGGGAAACTGCGTTTTTTCCCAAAACCATATCAGCTGGACCTATAAAGGCGAAAGTGTACGCGTCCTGCGTACGCACTCTACGGATCGGGCGAGTTTCCGGGCTGGCAGTTTTCTAGAACAAAAGTTACAATGCACATGCAACAAAGAGGGAAATCGGGAAACTGCGTTTTCCCCCGTAACCGTATCAGATGGACCCGTAAAGGCGATAGTGTATGCGTCCTACCTACGCACTCTATGGATCGGGCGAGTTTCCGGGATGGCAGTCTTCTAGAACAAAAATTTCACTGCACATGCGACAAAGATGGAAATCGGGAAACTACGTTTTTTCGCGAAACCGTATCAACTGGACCCGTAAAGGCGATAGTGTATGCGTCCTACCTACGCACTCTACGGAACGGGCTAGTTTCCGGGCTGGTAGTCTTCTAGAACAAAAATAACACTGCACATGCAACAAAGAAGGAAATCGGGAAACTGCGTTTTTCCCCGTAACCGTATCAGATGGACCCTAAAGGCGATAGTGTATGCGTCCTACCTACGCACTCTACAGATCGGGCGAGTTTCCGGGCTGGCAGTCTTCTAGACCAAAAGTTACACTGTCCATGCAACAAAGATGGTAATCGGGAAACTGCGTTTTTTCCCGAAACCGTATCAGCCGGAGCCGTAAAGGCGATAGCTTATGCGTCCTGCCTACGCATTCTACGGATCGGGCGAATTTCCGGGCTGGCAGTCTTCTAGAACAAAAGTTTGTCCGGTGCATATTCAGATAAACCTTTAGCATCCACAAAGTCTCACCAATCCTCATTGTCGGTTTGCATGTTTGATTATGAATACAAATATTTTTAAGCGACATCTACCAATTTAGGTCTTAGTGTGTTTGTGAACAGTTAATACTGAGACGAGCCTTGATCATCCACACAGTCTCACCAAAGCCTTAACCGTTTCGCCGCGTCTAGCTAGTTCAAGGTTTCAATGCATATATGTACAGTGAAGACTTGTCCGGTGCATATTCAGATAAACCTTTAGCATCCACAAAGTCTCACCAATCCTCATTGTCGGTTTGCATGTTTGATTATGAATACAAATATTTGTAAGCGACATCTACCAATTTAGGTTTTAGTGTGTTTGTGAACAGTTAATACTGAGACGAGCCTTGAGCATCCACACAGTCTCACCTAAGCCTTCACCGTCGGTTTGCATGTTAGAATAAGACTGGAAATGCTATTTTCGCCGTGTCTAGCTATTTTAGGGTTCCAATGCATCTGTGTACTGACGAGCCTTGAGCATCCACACAGTCTCACCAAAGCCTTCACCGTCGGTTTGCATGTTAGAATAGGACTGAAAATGTAATGTTCGCGCAGTCTAGCTGTTTAAGGGTTCCAGTGCATCTGTGTACAGTGAAGACTCAGACGAGCCTTGATCATCCACACAGTCTCACCAAAGCCTTCACCGTCGGTTTGCATGTTAGAATAAGACCGAAAATGTTATTTTCGCGCTACATGAAGGAATTACAATGAAAACAAATGTTACTGTCTCATCTAGTTTTGGAGACTTTCGTCTAGCCTTGAGCATCAACCAAGTCTCACCTAAGCCATAAACATGTAGGAATAAGAATGAAACAAATATTAATCTCGTCTGGCGGTTTTGGGGATTCTATACAGGGAGGTCTTCGTCGAGCCTTTAGTATTCTTACAGTTTCAAACGAGCCTTCATTGTCCGTTTACAGGTAAGTAATTCCTAAATTAATATTTTGACACAAAGCTAGATATATAGCTCTCTTAGTTATGCAAATGTGCATATGATATATGATCCGGTTTCCTAGAATCAATTAGACCCTAACTCGCCCAAAGTTTTCAATCGTCAATATCTTCTTATTCTTCTTCTTCTTCTGAAGCGTGGTATAAGCGTTGTGGAAAAGCCAGATATCGCGCTGTGGTCGCCAAGATCGCAAATGGAGATTTGACCTGGAACGCAGTGAGAATCCATTGGGGTCGCAAATGTCGTTAGACAAGCGTCGTAACATCTCCATGAACGTATATCATGCGCTGTACACGCGTGGTAAAGACGCGAAAATGCAAACATTTGCAACGACGACTTCATGGCGACCTAACTTAGGCTAACTCGCATGTCAAGTGTTTGCGAAGACCGCCCGTAATATTCTATGCATGATCAGTATTCACTCATCAAGTATGAATACTCTCTATACCAACAGTCAATAGGTATAGATCCCTTTTTAAGCCCGCCCTACTGTGTCATACAATCCTAAGAAAATTCACACTAATTCATTTAACGTATTATCATCTACATCTTTAAGCTAACTAATGCCTAATATGCTTAAGTAACATAGTCTTTATAAGAGGTCCATGGAGCCCCTAGTTCGGTCATCTGATTCAATATAACTGTAATAACCATTCTATTTAACGGATCAAATTAAGTTAAGCATTAATGGTAGAATATCACTTTAAGACAATTGTGCCAAATTAATTCCAAATCAAGACGTTTAATTTAAAATGTTACTTTCCTTTAACGTTATAATCACAAATTGTCAACCCCCCCCCCAAATCGATTGCGAAACAAGCTTTAAGCTTATATTAATCTCGCTCGATGTCTGCTTCCTGGATATTTAACCAGTACTCGCGCCGTTTGTGTGGAAAAAAAAGGCAGAACATGTTCATCAAGGGATTCGAACCCGGGACCGTTGGTACAAGAGGTCGACGATACCTTTGTACCACTGTCTCCCACTCGTAAGCTGAAAGTTTGTTTCGCAATCGATGGACTATAACAGAGTGTATGCATCGTTTCAATCGTGTGCGGTGGTTCGACTATTGACTACTACAGCCGGGAACCTTAGTTGGATGCATCATAAGCGCATATCGGAATTGTTGTAAAATTCAAAAGTAGTGGTGAGTTATATGATGTCGGCTGAGGGATGCGCGGAAAGGATAATATCAATTAAGTAAGTGTAAACTATCTCGTTGAGTACTGGATTTTAACATTCACTTTGTAAAATAGGAGTATTCATGCAAACAATAAACATAAATATTGACTCATATCCATTACATTTTATTCAAAGATAATATATATATATATACATGTGTAAGTACATATAATACGCACAAGTTAATTCCGCGCCGTCTGACCAGTCTCTTAACTGATGACATTTCCAAATTAAAAACTTGACAAATCCATTAAAAAGAAAACAGCGTTCAAAGTGTTAAACCAAAATCCTACGACAACAGCTGTATTGTTAATAGAGAATCATAATTAAAATATTCGGGCAAGAAAAAGTTCTTAAACTAAAATATGGACATATAAATTATAATGGTATAGATATTCGTAAGTGTATGTAGGTATGGTGGTTGCCATCTCATATCTATCATTGCATGTGAGTCGTTTACGTATCATGCAAAAGTAATGTAACACAATCAAAGTGTTTGTGGAGGCAAATAGTGAAACGAACAAACAACTAAATTTGGTCAAGCTTTCACAGAAAACGCCGTGATATTACTGCAGAATAATTGAAAGTGGAGTAAAACGACATGCAATAAATCATTCTTAACTTGAAGTTTAGCTTTAGATAATTTCGTGTTCTTTTAAATTAACCCTTTTTAATATACAAACACTTTCTGACGCCTCTGCACGGACGAATTTTGAAAATATAGCGGAAAAAGAAGACATTGTTCATATGATGAGCAATTCATCCTCTTGTCATAATGCATCCAACTCTATTCAATAATTACACTTTCGTTTACAATGGTTTTCCATGTTTTTCCAAGATGTTTTCAAAGCCATCTCCTTCAGATTGTACTATGTGGGACAGGGTTACACAGAGCCCATCACAATTCCTTATTAAACATATGCAATCTGAAGAGTTGATACTAACGATAATCGTCTGACTGATATAAAACATACAGTACAGCTCACGCGGAAAACGCGTTTTCCGCGATCCCACGATGGACAAATATTTTTCATCGCGGATAATCACCGCAATTCAACCTATATGATCACCGCAATACCGCCTACGGGCTAATTATATCACCGCGATTGACATGTCGTCGATTCGAGCTTCTTATCTATTCTTATCTTTTTTGAAATCACCGCGATTCCACCGCAATATTTACCTGTAAAAATGTTATACTTTTATTAAAAAGTTTTTTTTTTCCGATTATGTACATGTACACGTTTATTGACGAATTGCGATTATTTTATAACACAACTTGCTAAAATTCATTCCATTTCAGCAAATTATTCGAAAAACAGTGGAAGATTGTGTTTGTTTACGATAAGGTCAAGTTTCGTAATAGAAAATGGCGGACATCGGATATACGTTTATCGTACATATGATTATCTCACATTTTTTAGTAAGAGAGAAATATTGTTAAATTACAATACATGTACATGTACATTGTATATATATCTTAGCATTTTGTATATACAGGACATGTACTTGAATCTCTTAATAAAGACAGATTGTTGATTTTTGAGCTTTTCTTATCAACTTAATAAATGAATTATCCAATTGTAAATTTATTGTTGAAAATGATAAATTTTCATGTTAACGCAATGTGTTGTACAGAGTAGAAACATAGTAGAATTTATTTTACATGTAGTTAACATGGGCGCTTCACACTTCTTTGTTTGCAAAGTTTGTTTTTGTTATTCAGCCGACTTTGAAACAGGTTTTAAAGAAATAATTTATAGGCGATTAAGAATGAACAATGCATTGGTAATTGTGGTGATTGACAATGGAATTACGGCATTTATTAGTGAGATTTAAAGTAAGCTACACATCTTTCAGGCAGAATTAACAGTTTTATTATCACGTAGTTGTATCGTTTACAGAATACATCAAGTTTAGGGGAATTGTATTGATGAATTTTAATGAATTAAGTTGTTACGCATATATGCTGCTTTATAGTTGGTACTGATTTATAATCATTATCCTCTTCAACAACAGTTATTAGTACTGTAATGAAATAAAAATTAAAAATTAAAAAAAAAATCCCAGCAAAACGGCGAGAAAAAGCTTATCTATTCAAAAAAATATCACCGCGATTCCGCGATGGTTCCACCGCAACTCCACGATGATCGGTTTTATCAATCCCCTGGGGTTATCTTGTTGCGTCCGCGATGGACATAAAAACAAATCGCGGTGATGGGTGGAATTCCACCCACCTTCGCGGACCAAAATATTTGTCCGCGTTGAGATTTGTCCGCGGTGGCTCGCGGACGATGCCTTTTCCGCGTGAGCTGTACTGTAGGCAAATCTATGGAAAATCTCTTTAACTGAAACTTTTAAATAAAGTTTAAAATATTGTGGCAGAAGAAGTAAAAACTCATGATGAGCATGCTTCTTTTGTCACATTGCGGACTGTCAATGAAGGGATTGCGAGTTCGAACCCCTGCTCGACGAACATTCTTTCCGCCGTTTGACAAAAGTCATTGTGACCAGCGTCATTCGTCTTCTACCAATGGGTAAACATGTGAAAAGCAGCCAGTTGCTTGGAAAGATCGTTGTGTGTATTACTGGTGTGACAAAGCCAGGACACATATGAATAGGTGAACTGGCTGCCGTGATATGTCAGAAAAATTGTTGAAAACGCAGTTAAACACCAATCAATCTGACTGATATATTGCTCATGAATAGCCACACAATTAGTTTAACCCTCCTTTTCCCAAAAAACAACACATTTGCAGCACACGACATTGAAAAAACATAGGCAAATATATGGAAAATCTCTTTAACAGAAACTTTTAAATAAAGATTAAAATGTTGTGACAGAAGAAGCAATAGCTCATAATGAGCAATTTCTTCTTTTGTCACAATGTTTTTAAAATTCGTCTGTTGCAGATGCGTCAAAAGGCATCTATATCTGAGACATAAATAGGATGATATCTAATTTATTTTTTGTTACTAATATCCCGCTACAAATATATAACATTATGATCCGCCATTATAAGACTTATCATGTATGTTTAATTAAGTTTGTAGACGTGCAACAGGTCTCCTGATATAGAACCACTACTGACATACAGTGTTTTGTCTGTGTTGTTATATAACACTGTCTGTGGATATATTAAGTCATCTGTATCCCCTAATACAATACGTACGGATGTACACGTCGATGTTATCTGATGTATGTTTACTCAAGTTTGTAGACACGCAACAGGTCTCCATTACTGACATACAGTGTTTTGTCTGTGTTGTTATATAACACTCTCCATGGATATTTTAACCCATCTTTCTTCTCTACTACAATACGTACGGGTGTACATGTCGGTGTTATCTGATGTATGTTTACTCAAGTTTGTAGACACGCAACAGGTCTCCATTACTGACATATAGTGTTTTGTCTGTGTTGTTATATAACACTGTCCGTGGATATTTTAACCCATCTTTCTTCTCTACTACAATACGTACGGGTATACACGTCGGTGTTATCTGATGTATGTTTACTCAAGTTTGTAGACTTTCAACAGGTCACATAAATGATTACTGACATACAGTGTTTTGTCTGTGTTGTTATATAACACTGTCTGTGGGAGGTTTAACCCATCTTTCCTCTCTAATACAATACGTACGGGTGTACACGTCGGTGTTATCTGATGTATGTTGTATGACCCGCACCCCGCCACATAAATACTATTACCATCACCCAGAGTCAGACCGTATGGATAACTCAACTGTTCATGTTTATATATATTACACACTCTAGCGTCCATACTCAAACTTGTTACTGTGTACTGATCACCGTCTGACACATACATTGTATCCCCGTCACTATTCACTGTAATGTACCATGGACGACTAAACAGGTTCTGTCCTTTATCACCGTGTTTGAATGTTTGAAGAACTGTTCCCTCATGATTAAGGATGTTCACCGACGGATGTGACCCAATAAACGTAACAAATAATTTGCCTTTTCTATATGTAATTCCCTTACAATATGACCCCATTGGTACCCTTTTTACTACTGATAAGTTTCCATCATAACGTAGAAACACTAAGTTTGTCCCACAGGTCACCACCAGAGTTCCCGGATCCGTACATGTTATATCCCATGGTTCATCGTCAAGTTTGATGTAACATGTAATGGTGTCTGATCGTAAGTCAACAACTTTAATAGAGTTATTTTTATAGTCCGCTACAGCTAAAAGGTCACTGGACATCAACACACTTCCTGTTATCCAGACTTCTGCTGTGTCCGTTTTGTGATTCATCTTAATGTCCTTCATGAACTTGACCTTTGTTGGTTTAAAGATGTCTGTCTTCATGTGTTTTTTTTCATTTTGTGTTTGCTGATCTTCTTCTCTTTCCTCTTTTCGTCTAAATCCTGACTTACCAATGGTAGGATTGTCTTCCTTTATTAGTCCTACCTCCGTCTGATCTCGTTTCGTAGTTCTTCTCTTTCCATCATTTTTCATTCCCAACGATCCAAATTTCAGCGGCGAATTAAGTGTGTTCATAATGTCTTCATTGCGTGAAAATGCATACCTTCTCACAATGTTTTCTTGTGACATGCTTTTTGTTTCGTCATTGTAGTCTTTGACCTGAGTTCGAGCTTTCATGGCAGAAATGAATAACTGCTGGTTTTGCTTACAGTTTTCAAGAAATCCTAGAGCGGATGATATTTCCGACATGTCTACTAGATGCTTGTCGTATAGTGTATCCACGGATTCAATAGCTTTCAAATCTTCATTTTGTATTTGCTCAGCTTGCTGCATTAGTTCGTATTCTAATGCATCGATTTTCGAATTTATTTCACTTCTAAATACCTGAATATCGGCTTTTAGTTGTCTGAAACAGTTGGTTACATCAATTGAGTCAGTTTGCTTTTTATTTTTATCTTCTGCAATTTGTTTTTCTATGTCTCTTATCTGCTTTAATAATAATTTATATTCTTGACTGGAGCTGAATCCCTTCGCCAAATCATCGATGTACTTTACACCGCATTGGCCATGATCTAGAGTAACGCATACAGAACAGCAACATGTGTCATGCTTATCACAGAAATACTCTATTAATTTCCCATCATGCTTAGCACAGAACTTGTCCTGAACATTAGATATTTTCTTTCTTGGCATTTCGTCCCTATCAAGAAGTCGATGTTGTCTGGAGGCCTTGTATTTTGTGTGATGTTTTGCACAAGTGTCACATAGGAATTCGTCACAATTTGTACAATAAAACTGGGCATTTTCATTTACATTACCTATAAGGCAAGGATCGCAGGGAATACCAGTATCCCAGTCCTCACTATAGACTTGACGTCTCCCAGATACCTCCATTGTTGATGTTCAAACTGAAAGAGAACCAAACGGGTTTGTTTTGTCTCAAAATATACAAGCATTTGGTGACAGTATTACTTATTTTGTCAGAAAGATTACAAAAGTCGTCTGCTGCATACGGAAACGGTCTCGGGGTTTAGTTTTGTCATAGTATAGATAATCAAACGCTTAATCACAGTTATCAGCTCAATATACACGCTATCCTTGATAACGTGTTTCTCAATTAACAAAGGATGTATTTCGTACTGAATTTGTTCATGTATTGATAGCGAATAATTTAGCTTGAGTGTTCGATGTATATTCTCAGTATAAAAAACTAACAGTTTCCCATATGTGGACGCATTATGACGCTTCTATAGCAAACAACCTGTGAATACGTATCTGTCAAATTTCTCCATATGCTATAGTTATGTTCCATATATTTACTTTGATGTTTTCAAAGTCGTTTGAAAATAATAAGGAAATAAATTCAATCTTAGAGTCAAACAATGTTGGTCTCAGATAAGTCAATACATATTGTGGGGCTGAACCTGCATGCAAACATATTTGTTTGCAAATACTCGCAATCGTTGACTACATCCATTGGTAGCGAGTTAATTACTACATGTGTAAATTAGGAAATGTTCTTTCATAATTAAAGCTCAACAATGATTTCGACTGGCTAATCTTAAAGATGTTAAACACAACACAAACAAATCCCTCGGGCGCCATTATGTTGACGAATTTATACGTTCAGACAAACAGTTATTATTTATATAATAAGTATTCCACAAACAAAATGTAATTCGGGCAATATGATACCTTTCTATTTACCCATACAGTGATATGAGTCTGTGCATGAGAAAAGGCACAACATTACATTTTTGAACAGTATAGATCAAGATCAGCATGTGAATCACCACTAACTGATCACCGATATACAGTGTTCTAACAAAATTTAAGTATCAGGTGAACATGTAAGTTTTCATTTGCATTATCTCACATATTGTAAAACGGGCATATGGGGGAATATGGGGGGCATATGTAGTAGTACAGCGTCCACGTCGGTCGTGTAGTAGTACAGCGTCCACGTCGGTCGTGTAGTAGTACAGCGTCCACGTCGGTCGTGTAGTAGTAGAACGTCCACGTCAATCGTGTAGTAGTACAGCGTCCACGTCGGTCGTGTGGTAGTAGAGCGTCCACGTCGGTCGTGTAGTAGTACAGCGTCCACGTCGGTCGTGTAGTAGTAGAACGTCCACCTCGGTCGTGTAGTAGTAAAGCGTCCACGCTGGTCGTGTAGTAGTACAGCGTCCACGTCGGTCGTGTAGTAGTAGAGCGTCCACGTCGGTCGTATAGTAGTAGAACGTGTACGTCGGTCGTGTAGTAGTACAGCGTCCACGTCGGTCGTTTAGTAGTAGACCGTCCACGTCGGTCGTGTAGTAGTAGAGCGATCACGTCGGTCTTGTAGTAGTACAGCGTCCACGTCGGTCGTGTAGTAGTAGAACTTCCACGTCGGTTGTGTAGTAGTACAGTGTCTACGTCGGTTGTGTAGTAGTACAGCGTCCACGTATGTCGTGTAGTAGTACAACGTCCAAGTCGGTCGTGTAGTAGTAGAGCGTCCACGTCGGTCGTGTAGTAGTAGAACAGCCACGTTGGTCGTGTAGTAGTACAGCGTCCACGTCGGTTGTGTAGTAGTACAGCGTCCACGTCTGTCGTGTAGTAGTACAGCGTCCACGTCGGTCGTGTAGTATTAGAGCGTCCACGTCGGTCGTGTAGTAGTACAGCGTCCACGTCGGTCGTGTAGTAGTAGAGCGTCCAAGTCGGTCGTGTAGTAGTAGAGCGTTCACGTCGGTCTTGTAGTAGTACAGCGTTCACGTCGGTCGTGTAGTAGTAGAGCCTCCACGTCGGTCGTGTAGTAGTACAGCGTCCATGTCGCGTGAAGTAGTAGACCGTCCACGTCGGTCGTGTAGTAGAACAGCAGTAGTAGACCGTCCACGTCGGTCGTGTAGTAGTAGAGCGTTCACGTCGGTCGTGTAGTAGTAGAGCGTCCACGTCGGTCGTGTAGTAGTAGAGCGTCCACGTCTGTCGTGTAGTAGTAGAGCGTCCACGTCGGTCATGTAGTAGTACAGCTTCCACTTCGGTCGTGTTGCAGTACAGCGTTCACGTCGGTCGTGTAGTAGTACAGCGTCCACGTCGGTCGAGTAGTAGTACAGCGTCCACGTCGGTCGTGTAGTAGTAGAGCGTCCACGTCGGTCGTATAGTAGTAGAGCGTCCACGTCGGTCGTGTAGTAGTAGAACATCCACGTCGGTCGTGTAGTAGTACAGTATCCACGTCGGTTGTGTAGTAGTACAGCGTCCACGTCTGTCGTGTAGTAGTACAGCGTCCACGTCGGTCGTGTATTATTAGAGCGTCCACGTCGGTCGTGTAGTAGTACAGCGTCCACGTCAGTCGTTTAGTAGTACAGTGTCCACGTCGGTCGTTTAGTAGTAGAACGTCCACGTCGGTCGTTTAGTAGTACAGTGTCCACGTCGGTCGTGTAGTAGTAGAACGTCCACGTCGGTCGTGTAGTAGTTCAGCGTCCACGTCGGTCGTGTAGTAGTAGAGCGTCCACGTCGGTCGTGTAGTAGTACAGCGTTCACGTCGGTCGTGTAGTAGTAGAACGTCCACGTCGGTCGTGTAGTAGTACAGCGTCCACGTCGGTCGTGTAGTAGTACAGCGTTCACGTCGGTCGTGTAGTAGTACAGCGTTCACGTCGGTCTTGTAGTAGTACAGCGTTCACGTCGGTCGTGTAGTAGTAGAGCGTCCACGTCGGTCGTGTAGTAGTAGAGCGTCCACGTCGGTCGTATAGTAGTAGAACGTCCACATCGGTCGTTTAGTAGTACAGCGTCCACCTCGGTCGTGTAGTAGTAGACCGTCCACGTCGGTCGTGTAGTATTAGAGCGTCCACGTCGGTCGAGTAGTAGACCGTCCACGTCGGTCGCTTAGTAGTAGAGCTTTCACGTCGGTCTTGTAGTAGTACAGCGTTCACGTCGGTCGTGTAGTAGTAGAGCGTCCACGTCGGTCGTGTAGTAGTAAAGCGTCCACGTCGGTCGTGAAGTAGTAGACCGTCCACGTCGGTCGTGTAGTAGTACAGCGTCCAACTCGGTCGTGTAGTAGTAGATTGCCACGTCGGTCGTGTAGTAGAACAGCGTCCACGTCGGTCGTGTAGTAGTACAGCGTCCACGTAGGTCGTGTAGTAGTAGAGCGTCCACGTCGGTCGTGTAGTAGTAGAACGTCCACGTCGGTCGTGTAGTAGTACAGCGTCCACGTCGGTCGTGTAGTAGTAGAGCGTCCACGTCGGTCGTGTAGTAGTACAGCGTCCACGTCGGTCGTGTAGTAGTAGAACGTCCACCTCGGTCGTGTAGTAGTACAGCGTCCACGTCGGTCGTGTAGTAGAACGGCAGTAGTAGACCGTCCACGTCGGTCGTGTAGTAGTAGAGCGTTCACGTTGGTCGTGTAGTAGTAGAGCGTCCACGTCGGTCGTGTAGTAGTAGAGCGTCCACGTCGGTCGTTTAGTAGTAGACCGTCCACGTCGGTCGTGTAGTAGTAGAGCGTTCACGTCGGTCGTGTAGTAGTATACCGTCCACGTCGGTCGTGTAGTAGTAGAGCGTTCACGTCGGTCGTGTAGTAGTACAGCGTTCACGTCGGTCGTGTAGTAGTAGACCGTCCACGTCGGTCGTGTAGTAGTACAGCGTCCACGTCGGTCGTGTAGTAGTAGACCTTCCACGTCGGTCGTGTAGTAGTAGACCTTCCACGTCGGTCATGTAGTAGTAGACCTTCCACGTCGGTCGTGTAGTAGTAGTAGAGCGTTCACGTCGGTTGTGTAGTACTAGACCGTCCACGTCGGTCGTGTAGTAGTAGACCGTCCACGTCGGTCGTGTAGTAGTAGACCGTCCACGTCGGCCGTGTAGTAGTACAGCGTCCACGTCGGTCGTCTAGTAGTACAGCGTTCACGTCGGTCGTGTAGTAGTAGAGTGTTCTCGTCGGTCGTGTAGTAGTAGAGCGTTCACGTCGGTCGTGTAATAGTAGACCGTCCACGTCGATCGTGTAGTAGTAGATCGTCCACGTCGGTCGTGTAGTAGTAGAGCGTCCACGTAGGTCGTGTAGTAGTACAGCGTCCACGTCGGTCGTGTAGTAGTACTGCGTCCACGTCTGTCGTGTAGTAGTAGAGCGTCCGCTTCGGAAGCGAAAGATTTCGGGTTCGATCACCGGATAGGTCAAACAAATGGTAATGGCTTCCTTTTTTTGGCGCTCAGGATAGTGTGGTTAACATTATGACTGACTCGTTTGTGTTCGGATAACTGAAACAGTAATACTGGTAACTTACTTAAGAAATGCCGTGATGTAACTCGAGAATAACGTTAAAGTGGCGTTAAACAAGCAAATCTTTCATAAAATGTTTTTTAACTTAGTTTTATAATTTAAACATCGACGTTATAACTCTTTTCCACAGATGATTCTAAAAGCAGACGACCTTGACAATTTAAACATTAAGTAAACATTTAAGGTTATCGGATTGTTCTTAACCCTATCCCATATACACTAAATATTCACGTTGACTATGAAAATAGTTAAGAAATGAATGTATAATTATTAGAATAAAGTTAAAACTAGCTCATCATGAGCAATTCCTCCTTTAGCAACTTTTGTTTTCGAATGTCATCTTCTATAGAAGCTTTATAATGAATGTTTATGTAGGAAAGGGTAAACATACAATGGGTTAAAACTAGTACAATCTTCATAGCGAGTAATGTTATGATTATAGAAATGTATGAATAGCAAAAGGAATCTGAATACATCCTTTCTACTATAACAGAGACGATATTTAATGCTTCTGTAGCAGTGAACATTTGCAAAATATACATAGTATGAAAACAGGAAATATCACCAAACCTTCCGGTTGTGCAGGGGGGTAGAACGTAAGCTTCATACTAAATGCATAAGCAAATGGCTTACCTCTTTGGCGCTCAGGAGTATGGGGATAACATTTCGATCAGCTCATTAGTGTTAGGAGAAATGTACCAAAAGTTCTGCTAACTAACCGAAGATGCACAAACTTACGTGCATGCAGGTCATTTTAATCATCGTTCTGTGTATACGCGTATTTCACACACTTACGTGCATAGATGTCATTGTAATCATCGTTCTGTGCACAAACTTACGAGCATACAGGTCATTTAAATCGTCGTTCTGTGTATAAGCCTATTACAGACACTTACGTGCTTACAGGTCATTGTAATTGTCGTTATGCGTATAAGTGTATTGCACAAACTAACATGCATACATATCATTTTAATCGTCGAACTGTTTATAAGCGTATTGCACAAACTAACATGCATACAGGTCATTTTAATCGTCGTTCTGTTTATAAGCGTATTGCATAAACTAACATGCATACATATCATTTTAATCGTCGTTCTGTTTATAAGCGTATTGCACAAACTAACATGCATACAGGTCATTTTAATCGTCGTTCTATTTATAAGCGTACTGCATAAACTAACATGCATACATGTCATTTTAATCGTCATTCTGTGTATAAGCGTATTACACACGCCTACGTGCATAGAGGTCTTTTTAATTGACGTTCTGTGTATTAGCGTATTGCACAAACTTACGTGAATACATGTCATTGTAATCGTCGTTCTGTGTATACGTGTATTGCACACACTTACGTGCATACATGTCATTTTAATCATCGTTCTGTGTATAAGTGTATTGCACAAACGTACATGCATATATGTCATTTTAATCATCGTTCTGTGTATAAGTGTATTACACACACTAATGTGCATACATGTCATTGTAATCGTCGTTCTGTGTATAAGCGTATTGCACAAACGTACTTGCATACATGCCATTTTAATCGTCGTCCTGTGTATAAGTGTATTGCACACATTTACGTGCATTCATGTCATTGTTATCGTCGTTCTATGTACACGTGTATTGCTCACACTTACTTGCATACATCACATTTAATTGTCGTTCTGTGTATAAGCGTATTGCACAAACTTACGTGCATACTTGTCATTTTAATCGTCGTTATGTGTATAAGTGTATTGCACAAACTTACGTGCAAACATGTCATTTTAATCGTTGTTCTGTGTATAAGCGTATTGCACAAACTTACGTGCATACATGTCAATTTAATCGTCGTTCTGTGTATAAGTGTATTGCACACACTTACGTGCATACATGTCATTGTTATCGTATTTCTGTTTTATAAGTATAGTGCACACAATTACGTGCATACAGGTCATATTTATTGTCGTTCTGTGTATAAGCATATAACACACGCCTACGTGCATACAGGTCATTATAATTGTCGTTCTGTGTATAAGCATATTACACACGCCTACGTGCATACATGTCATTATAATTGTCGTTCTGTGTATAAGCGTATTACACACGCCTACGTGCATACATCTTCGTTATGTGTATAAGTGTATTACACACGCCAACGTACATACATGTCATTATAATTGTCGTTCTGTGTATAAGCATATTACACACGCCTACGTGCATACAGGTCATTATAATTGTCGTTCTGTGTATAAGCATATTACACACGCCTACGTGCATACATGTCATTATAATTGTCGTTCTGTGTATAAACATATTACAGACGCCTACGTGCATACATGTCATATTTATTGTCGTTCTGTGTATAAGCATATTACACACGCCTACGTGCATACAGTTCATTATAATTGTCGTTCTGTGTATAAGCATATTACACACGCCTACGTGCATACATCTTCGTTCTGTGTATAAGTGTATTGCACACGCCTACGTGCATACAGGTCATTATAATGGTCGTTCTGTGTATAAGCATATTACACACGCCTACGTGCATACATCTTCGTTCTGTGTATAAGTGTATTACACACGCCTACGTGCATACAGGTCATTTTAATTGTCGTTCTGTGTATAAACATATTACACACCCCTACGTGCATACATGTCATTATAATTGTCGTTCTGTGTATAAGCATATTACACACGCCTACGTGCATACATCTTCGTTCTGTGTATAAGTGTATTGCACAGACTTACATGCATACATGTCATTTTTGATATACTTCTTCACTTGCTTATTGGAAGGTGACATATAATTGCATCGTTCTCGGCACTATATACGTCATGTTTGATCGTCATATTTTACGTCACATTTCATGTCGCATTTTAAGTGGATGTTAATATGACAGAAGAGAGTTGGTGGACAGTCCTGATTGTAGCTTAATTAAACAACAGTATGTAACTTATATTTTTTTTAACTCATGGATTACCCACATACAACACATCTGCGGCAGACGCCTTTGTCAACACCTGGGCATGACTATGGTAATATCTAAAATCGGGAATACTTGTTATATTTTCTAAAAGAGTTGAAAACACTGTGGTAAATGGAGAAAGTGTCTTTGTCATGCGAAATACCAATTATGTACGGTCCTCATAGTATAATAAAAAGCCATAGTTAGTACGATAATGATAACGCGACAGTACAATGATGATAACGCGACCGTACGATGATGAAAAAGCGACAGTACGATGATGATAACACGACAGTACGATGATGAAAACAGGACAGTACGATGATGATAACTCGACAGTACGATGATGATAACACGACAGTATGATGATGATAACACGACAATACGATGATGAAGACGCGACAGTACGATGATGATAACGCGATAGTACGATACTACGATATTACGATGGTGAAAACGCGACAGTACGATGGTGAAAGCACAATAGAATATCGCATTATCATCATCGTACTGTCGTATTATCGCGTTTTCGTTATCGTACTGTCGCGTTATCATCATCGTACTGTCGCGTTTTCACTAACGTAATATCTTAGTATCGTACTGTCGCGTTATCATCATCGTAATATCGAGTATCGCGTTTCAGATCAACACATTCACAGGCGATGGCCCTAACGGTATTCCGTAGTTGTCCGCTGCAGATTGACTGTATGTGGGAAGGATTTATATTATACATCCTTCAAAGGATATCGAATGACACAACTTGATATTGTTCGTCTGCTTTATTGTCGTCTACTTCACTCCTATACACTGGCTTAAAAATAGTTGAAGTACACGTTAGCGAGCATAAGAGAAATTATGAGTTTGTTTAGAGACGTTTTAATTTCAAAAGGATCTATAAGTGAGGTTTTATAATCATATCGACGGGCGAATCATTGTCTGCTTGCACGCTACAGTAATGTGTTCTGCTTAATTGTCTTCTGCACACATTTTGCATCATATGGTTTCCTTAAATGTCTTGCTAAAATTAAGCCAATCTGAATGTCAAATAGTTTAGATGTCAGATCAGTCCCAACAGTTTGTAGACTTTGATTTGGATGCAAACTCAACGTTTCGTATAGGTTATCAAATGCTGGCGATATTCATCGCTAGCGAGCAAAGGGTTACATTGCGATATGTTTTGAGACGTTTTAATGTCCTTAATTTGTATACAAGAAATGTTTAACAATCATATCGACTGACGAATCTTTGCTATAATAATATACTTCTTTACCCTCATACATCAGTGTTCTGACGATTGTTTAGTCCCATGTGAACATATAAATGTTCGTTTGCATTGTATGTGATACCTTTATGTACATTGTATTTATAAATTCATTAACAATGTATACAACAAACTGAATAGTAATCGGGACCAAATTATAACACAGTAAATGGTATATTGGATATTGGATAATATATATTATTTTCCCTCATATGTCGTACTCTTGAAACGTTTTTAACGATAGACACGCAAACCAGTATTTTTAATAAATAAACCACAAAAAGAATGTACCTCCGTCTTTTGGAACGATATTTGCCGAGCCGATGATATTTTGAAGGATATACAATTAGTTCCTCTCACCAATCAGTACTTAAGATTTAGATAATGATTTCAGTTAAACACAAGCCGACGGTCAAGGGTTGGTATATTAGCCCGTTTCTATAGTCAAATAAACCTCGTTAACCTTTTCCCTCACGCATATGTAGTCGACACATTTTCAGCAGACGACTTTTGAAAATATTGTGGATATTGATTATAGACTAAATATATTTTCACAATCAGCAATGTTGTCAACTCTATAGAATGAAATACTTTAAGTTATAGAGAATTGCTTTGTTCCTCCATCGATGTTTTCAAAGTCGCCTGTTGCAGAGTTGGTATATTTAGGAAAGGGTTAAGACGACCAAGCTATAATACAGTTTACGCTTTCCGCGATATAGCCGACTTTCCAATAGCAGGTAATATTTGAAAACATTGTGTGAAAAGAAAGATTTATATAACAACTAATGTTTACCAATTACAATCACATTTCATCCTCTGATTTCGTTTGATATATTTATACACATATATATATGTAATATATTCTTAAAAAACAAAAAACAATGTTATACGTTGAAAAGCATCCAGTTTCACGAGAATAATGTTATATTCTGTACTCTGGTGTTGTAAAGCTAGGACAAACAAGGGAAGTTGAACTGGCCGCCATGATATAACTGAACAACTGTTGGAAACGACGTTAAACCCAAAATAACGCTAAATCTAAGAAAACATGGCCATAATTAACATGTGTGTCTACACAAATAATCGAAACAGGGAAGTATATATTGCAAAGGAAAATATCAGAGAAACAGATGGCAATGTATTTCGTTTAAATTACATTTTCAATTACCCTTAGCTGAAGTTGAAAGATAAACACATTTATAAAATAGAATATGAAATTGTTAAACTCTTACTTACATTCGTTCAGTCAATGCAGTTTCCGTTTCGTAGCCACTTATCTGAATGAAGAAATATCAAATATGGTTTGTAAAATAAAATACAATATGGCTGTCAATGCAAGAACATCGTCATGCGCATGTGCAATGCTCTATTAACCCTTTCACATATACCACAGTATTATGTTTAAGACGACTAGGAAATCGTCTAGACAAAATAAGGAAAATCCGCATCAATAAAGGATATTTATTGCAAAAGTAGAATGCGTTCATGTTGAGTGATTTCGTTAAAATATGTTCAAAAGTCGTCTGCTACAGCTAGGGGATGAAGGTGCGAAGTTTAATCTTGTCATTGTATGAATTGTTTAACCCTTCGCCACCGTGATTACATCAATATATCTACTTTAGCTGTAAATTGCTGTTTTGTTTTAAATTAAGGTTTTTCTTAGCTGAAGAGACAGACTGCCATTGATCACACGTTTCTCTAATACTGTAGGTGTATAATTATAACAACTTTTCTAGATTGAATTATCAATGTACATTTTGCATCAACTTATAAATAAGAGTTAATAATGCTATCCGAGACATACCCTTTCTAACAAGTAGACATTTGTTGACGCTTTTATAGATGTTGAACACATTTTGTCAAATTAAGAAATTACTAATAATGAGTCATTCCTTTTTTCAACAACCGTCAATAAATATACTTTAATTGATAGATAGTTTACATCGTTGCGCTTACATGATTTCATAGTCGTTTGCTGAAGATTAACTGTATGTTAGACGGATCTATGGTATACACCCTTCACAGGATATCGAACGGTAAAGCTTTATATTTTTCATCTGCTTTATTGTCGTCTGATACATTCTTGAAAACTGGTTTAAAAAGCTGAAATAGAATCAATCGGGGTGTCAAACAGTGTAGATCACAGATCAGCATAAACATAGTGTGCGGTCCGTTCTGAATGCAAAGCGAACGTGGGGCATCACATATTTACGACATCTGACGTTAGCGAATATAAGTGAAATAGTGAGTTTGTTTAGAGACGTTCTAATTTCAAAAGGATCTATGAATAAGGTTGAATTATGATATCGACTTACGAATCTTAAATGTATCTATTCATAAATTTAGTGAATTAATAGTTATTTCTTTCATACAGCAGTATTCTGGCGATTTGTTACTCTCAGATGAACGTATGAATTTCCATTTGTTTTACATCAGATAGCTATATGCAATTATATACAAATTCAATGAGTATGTATTCAATACACAGACTAGCTGTGAAGGACCAAGGCACCATATGGTAATATACATGTATTACACTATCAATGGTATATTGAATAATAGACATTATCCCTCATACGACCCGAGTCAGACAAAATACTTTTAAAATGGTAGTAATGGCTTTCCCTTCTTGGCGCTTAGTGATGTATGGTTAGAAATACCACTGACTTCCTGGTGTCAGGGTAAATGAACCAGTATAACTGTGTAACTTTCCCAGGAAACGCCGTGATATAGATGATATATTGCTGAAATATAATACACCGTAAAAACGAACCCCTCATAAGTCATGATGATGATGAATTTTTGCTCATAGACACCTACTTATGACATGTCTTATAACAAATCTTCCAAAAACAGAATGTTTGTCGTGCAATCCGGGACCTATCTATTTACACAGAAAAATGAACTATTGCAGAAGTAATTATGAGTCTATGCATTGAACAAAAGTACAAAGTTTCTTTTGTGAACAGTATAAATCCATATCAGCCTGTGTATCCTCACATTCTGTTCAAGATCTACACTTTTAACAGAGTACTTACACAAGTCTGTTATAAGACTCCGTCAACTTGTGTAGATTATGATAAGACCGATCAGAACCTTCACTTTTCAGAAATGCCAACTGGTACCATTTGTCATACACGGGCTCATATTTCCACTCATTAAGCAGTGTTCTGACGAATGTTCAGTCATATGTAACTGTTAATATGTAACTTTCTATTCAGCAGCGGCAATAGCAAAATGTTTAAGTAGTGCGATACACCTTTTCGCACCATACAACACCTAGCCCCGGTAGCGACGCGGGATGTAAACCTAGAGGTTATAAGTTCAGATCCAAGTACAACCAACATTCTTTCTGATGTTTGACAAAATTATATGCGACACTTATTGTAATTAGTTATTCGAATTTCATGTGAAGAAAAGAGCCAGTTGCTTCGAAAGAATAATGACTGGAAAACTGGTGTAGAAAGCATGGAACTACATGGACAGGAGAACAAGTATCCCTGATATGGCTGAACAGTGATAAAATTTACGTTTGATCCAAATCAAACAATCATAAAACAGGTTACGCAGACGACTATGAAAACACCGAGACAAAACTATGGAAATATCTATAAATGTTTATATCATTTGTGCAAATAGAGAATACGCTCATATTGAGCAACTACTTAGTTTGTCAAAATGCTTGCAAAGATCGCTTGCTGACGAGGGAAATGATAAAATCGTGAGGGTTAATCTATTCATTGTATTGATTGTGAAACTCTTCGCCGCAGTGATTACATCAATATACGTTCATCTTCTGTATGCCGTAGTTTCTGTTTGACATTTAAATTCTCCTAATCTTAAAGGGCCGACTTGGCTATAAATTAGCTCCCAGAGAAGTGTGGTTTTCCCTGACATTAATGCTCATTTTATCAGAATGTTTATGTCATTTCAATGATTGGGTCATTACCAGGCACATGCTAAGGCAATACTGCTGGACATGGTTGCTCACTGACCATCTGGGTTTATCTCAGAGAATAAACATAAATATAAGGCAATTCTGAATGTGATAATTGTAATTTATTTATTTTTAACTGGAACTGTCTGCGCATATATATTTATTTATATATATAAACAAATGGACAAAGAATAATTTACAATAAATATACATGTATATACAATAAATGTATTAACAATAAATTACATATAGATTTACTTCATTGAAAGATGATAACAATATACATGTATAATGAATTATAATATACAGTGATTATACTCTAGAAATATAATAAGTAACCCCCTTACGGAAATTGGGTACATTGTCAGTGTATATTCAGTGTATTGTCATGTTCTTGCCAGTTAAACTTCAGCTTTTTCCAGTCAGTTATCAGTCTATTACCCGATCTGACATTACACTGATTCAGTCTGATGTCAGTTGAATACCAGGTTATTGTAAGTCATGCAGTTAGTGTATTACCAGCAAAAAGCATTTTGTTGTCAGATCAAATAATGCATAAATTTTTACAGTTATAATTGAGACATTAAATTGTTGCATTTTCTTCAAATTTGAAGAGTTCCTCACAAGAATATACTGACAGCACACAAACAACACACTGACATTAAAATATTGTCTGGCAACACAATGACATCACACTAGATTTTGGCCTTTTTAGTCTATTACTAGGGTATAACCAGTCTATCGTCAGATTTTACATGACATTAAAGTTAAACCACCTGACAATGCACTGACATTATATTTACACTGGTTTCGCACTGACAGCATCCTGGCTGGCTGTAACAATATCACTGGCAACACAATGACATGACACAAACAATAGCTGGGAATTAAAAAATAAAAAATCAGTTGTTGACAACACACTGACATAACATCAACGGCCCAGATGGCCCTTTATCAATAACCTAAATGATAGTATAGAAGCAAGTGACGAACCAAAGTTCTACACAGATTGTTAGTCCTTATATACATTTCAAAGAAGAGTGTGAAGTTGTTTGGAGGGTAGATATCTTTCCCTATCATATAGTCCTGTTCTATTTGCTCTCCTTTGGTGGCTATACTGTCTTGTCGTTCATGACTTTTATTCCACAATACATTTTTTGATGTCTTCTTTGGCTTCCTCCAATAAGCAGGTGTTAATAAATTCTTTAAAAAATCATCAACTTTTTTATGGCTCTGGCTGAGGTAACTCAAAGCTTTTACAACTAATTTCGGTGCCTGCATGCTTCATTTAATGTTTATTTTGTCTGAATTTATCACTTAGATGTGTAGAAAAGTTATTTACAAGTCACTATTCACAAAATATTTGGTTGCAATCCATGACAGACAAGTGTTTTGCGAAAACATTGCTGAAATTTAACCATCACATGTCATTAAAATCGTCCATTTTGAAAAATGTTGTTGTTGTTGTTATTGTTGTTTTTTCTTGCCAGTGCATTGTCAGTGTACAAGTTTGTTGAAAAAATGTAACGCATGTTATTTATTACCACTTAATGTCCTTCTTCTGTCAGTTAATATTCAGATACTACAGTCACATTAGATTCAAAGTTTGTTATTGTCAGTCTAATGTCAAGTCTGTTTTTCTTCACATGCTTGTGTCAGGTTATTGTCAGTGTGTAGTCATACGACCTTTTGCAACATATTCTTATCAGTCTATAACCAGTTGTACCAACAGTCTGATGTCAGAAATTGGCAATAGACTGAAAGTTTCTGTCAGTGTATTTCCAGAAAAAAATCAATCATACCAGTGTGAAACACAATAGATCTCAGTGTGTTGTCAGAGAGTATTTTTTGAAGACAGTTAGATGTCAGTGTAGTGTTTGCTAATTACCAGTTTATCGGAAGTGTGTTGTCAGAAACTGCTTTTCGTAAGGAGGCTAATCAAATACAGCATTCAACTCAACACTAATATTATGCTCAAAATGTTACAAAAAAGTTGCATTACTTCATGATTTTTTTTTAAATGTGACACACATACCATAACATCATAATAACAGTCATGCTGAATAGTTTACATTTGTGTATTTATTATTGTTCTTTGTGAATATTATTAAAATTTAAAAAGTGGAGATTCAGAGTTCAACTTTTGTTTTCTTTCAGAAATATTTATACAGTGTTACATGCTTGGTGTGAATTTTCTACATGTAATAACACTCACTTGATTCCGAAAACTGACCGTAAGTTAATTGCTCCACTGCAGTTCATGCTGGGGTAATGGCCATTAAATTTCGCTGTTGTAGCTGTTAGCAGATAACTGATAAAAGTTGCCTGGAGAACCGAGTCGGCCCTTTAAGGGACACATTAACCTTTATAAGCTGTTTCTCTATTAACACTGAAGAGGTCCTTGTAGAAATGGAACCGAACATTTTAGCTTGAATTATCAATGTACATTGTACTACAACTTACAGTTTAGAACGTTAAGGAAACTATATAAGAGGGATGATTGATATACGATACAAACGCATCATTTGTATATGCCTTATTGATTTCAACTCGTGTATACTTTAATTGAAAGATAGTTTTTGTGCTTTATGATGTCTCAGTTGTTCAACAACAAGATGTACGTGCTCAAGACTTAAATTGTACACTCTTCACATGATATTGATAAGCAAAACTTGATATTATTTTCTTATGATTAATTGCCGTTTTCTACTCAACTAATTCATTCTTAAATTGCATCAATCCAGGTTTCAAACAGTGATGATCTCAGATCAGCCCACTTTATGTGTGTGCTCCAATCTGGGTTTCAAACAGTGTGGTTCTCAGATCATCCCATTCTACGTGCGTAGTCCGATCTAAATGCAAACTGAAGTTGTAGCATAGTTTATCAACGGTTGGAGACAGCCGCGGCTAGTGAGCAAAGAGTTAAATTGAGAGTTTGTTTAGAGACGTTATCATTTCCTACAGTTTCCATATATACAATTCAACTTTGATATATTGAGTGGCAAATCTTTAACATTTGTATTCATGAATTTAATGAATCAGTATTTATTTGCCCTAACACATCAGTGAGTTAACGAATGTTTAGTCTCAGGTATATATATATATATTTCATTAAACCTTATTTAAGATTGATATATGCAAAAAAAATATCATAATAAAAAATCAGTTTGTTCGGTTTGCTAAAAAGTGTTATACGCCGCATCTAACATGTTCTCAGTTACAAAACCGCGTTTCCTGTTTAAGATACTTGTACTTATGGTCAATTTATCCTGACTCTATCGAGTCTGTCGTTATGCTTGACCTATACACCTTTATGCCAAGGAACGAAAGCCTATAATACTGTTTTAATTATTTGGTTTAACATGGCCGGGGATCAAACTCGCGACTCAAAGCGGACACTCTATCATTACATCTCCGAGGATAGTCCACAACTTCAGTGAATACGTATCGTATAATAAATGGTAGTCAGAAACCATTAACCTTAATGGTAACGACACATACTTATGACATTGTTTATAATAGTTATTCCGCAAACAGAATATAATTTGCACGGACATTGGTCTATTGAAGAAGTTAATATTTCCCTTTATCGGTGATATCAGGTGACAATGGTTTATTCAAGATCTCCGACTTAGCCATACAACAGTATTACAAATTGTATAAAGTGCTTTAATTTCCTCCTTGGCACTCAGTGTTGTAGCGAAATTGTGCATCTTAATTAACAGTTGTATACAGTACAGTCTGTCCACGGGACAATACACAAGTTAACATATCATACCAGTGTAGGTTCAGATCACTTTGGACATTTGCTAAGATCAATTAAAATCTTCACACTTTGAACTAAATTGCTAACGCACAAATGTTAGTTATATATATGACCTGAAACACGTTCTGGTGATGCATAGGCTGATCTTGACCTACACTATTCATAACAGTTTAACGCGTACCTTTATCCATGGGCGGATTTATGTTGTATTGTATACTATTTTAAATTTACTTCGTGTCTTTTAATCAACTATATATCTAACCCTTTCCCAAATAAAAAGCTTGTGGCAAGAGAAGAATATATGTATAGAGAACACCACTTTCTTTGTTACATATTACATAAGACAAATACAGGCAAACGGGTTTAGGTTTGAAGCGAATACTTTCCTGCTCATTATGAGCAAGCTCAGCTTGTGCCAAAACACTCTTTTTTTTGTTGGCCGTATATATCTTGATAGGTGAATAAACAAGATGATGTTAACATAATCTAGTCACAATGTCAATGTTCTACTGAGGAAGTTTGCCGTATATCACTTGATAGGCGAACAAACAAGATGACGTTAACATGATCTAGTCACAAAGTCAATGTTCTACTGAAGAAGTTTGCCGTATATCTCTTGATAGGCGAACAAACAAGAGAACGTTAAGTTTAAGTTAGATCTAGTCACAAAGTCAATGTTCTACTGTGGAAGTTTGCCGTATATCTCTTGATAGGCGATCAGGCAAGATGGTGTTAATATGATCTAGCCACAAAGTCAATGTTCTACTGTGGAAGTTTGCCGTATTTCTCTTATTAGACGAACAAACAAAATGACGTTAACATGATCTAGTCACAAAGTCAATGTTCTACTGAGTAAGACTGTCGTATATCTCTTGATAGGTGAATAAACAAGATGATGTTAACATGATCTAGTCACAAAGTCAATGTTCTACTGAGGAAGTTTGCCGTTTATCTCTTGATAGGCGAACAAACAAGATGACGTTAACATGATCTAGTCACAAAGTCAATGTTCTACTGAGGAAGTTTGCCGTATATCTCTTGATAGGCAAACAAACAAGAGGATGTTAACATGATCTAGTCACAAAGTCAATGTTCTACTGTCGAAGTTAGCCGTATATATCTTGATAGGCGAACAAACAAGATGACGTTAACATGATCTAGTCACAAAGTCAATGTTCTACTGAGGAAGTTTGCCGTATATCTCTTGATAGGCAAACAAACAAGAGGATGTTAACATGATCTAGTCACAAAGTCAATGTTCTACTGTCGAAGTTAGCCGTATATATCTTGATAGGCGAACAAACAAGATGACGTTAACATGATCTAGTCACAAAGTCAATGTTCTACTGAGGAAGTTTGCCGTATATCTCTTGATAGGCGAACAAACAAGATGACGTTAACATGATCTAGTTACAAAGTCAATGTTCTACTGAGGAAGTTTGCCGTATATCTCTTGATAGGCGAACAAACAAGAGGACGTTAACATGATCTAGTTACAAAGTCAATGTTCTACTGAGGAAGTTTGCCGTATATCTCTTGATAGGCGAACAAACAAGATGACGTTAACATGATCTAGTTACAAATTCAATGTTCTACTGAGGAAGTTTGCCGTATATCTCTTGATAGGCGAACAGGCAAGATGACGTTAACATGATCTAGCCACAAAGTCAATGTTCTACTGAGGAAGTCTGCCATATATCTCTTGATAATTGCAGTTGCTTCAAAAGCACGGTGAATCGCTCGTTTTGATTGGTTCAAAACCGATCACGTGACTAAAAGGTATTGCGTTTATTTTCCAATAACTGCAATTGATCACATGACCAGTTCACGGAACTACTTTCGGAAAATACCTTTAATTTCGACAGTTAACCGTAAAACAATGCCACAAAAAAATATGCCGACGTCATATTCAGCTTAGTTTAATGAAAGTAATAATAAATAACACTCATGAGATATTATATCTATCACATAAAGAGATTTATGAGGCGTATTTCGATAAAAATGTACTTAACGTTTACAATATTTCTAGATGAAATTTACGGGTTTTTGGCGCCAAAGTGACTAACGTATGACGTCAAAACGCTGACGTGACGTCATTTTCCTAGTATTAGGTCATGTTCATCCGCGCTAAGAACATAAAAAAGAAATCCCAATTTTCAAATTTATATGTCCCTTTTCAAACAATTCTTTCGATGAAATATAGCTGTTTTTTTCTTAAACTGCAATTATAAGGGTTTAATGTATGTTTTGGTACAGTTATAAGAGTATAACACGAAATTGCCAAATTACACAGCTGACATAATGCCCTTCGGGCATTATTTGCTGAGTAATTAAGCAATTTCGTGTTATACTCTTATAACTGTACCAAAACATACATTAAACCCTTTAATAAGCGAAAAAAAGATGACATTTACATGATCTAGTTACAGAGTCAATGTTCTACTGAGGAAGTTTGCCGTATATCTCTTGATAGGCGAACAAACGAGATGATGTTAACATGAACTAGTCACAAAGTTAATGTTCTACTAAGAAAGTTTGCCATATAGTTCTTGATAGGCAAACAAACAAGATGACGTTAACATGATCTAGCCACAAAGCCAATGTTCTACTGAGGAAGATTGCCGTATTTCTCTTATTAGGCGAACAAACAAGATGACGTTAACATGATCTAGCCACAAAGCCAATGTTCTACTGAGGAAGATTGCCGTATTTCTCTTATTAGGCGAAAACAAACAAGATGACGTTAACATGATCTAGCCACAAAGCCAATGTTCTACTGAGAAGGTCTGCCATATATATCTCTTGATAAGCGAACACAAAGATGACATTTACATGATCTAGTTACAGAGTCAATGTTCTACTGAGGAAGTTTGCCGTATATCTCTTGATAGGCGAACAAACGAGATGATGTTAACATGAACTAGTCACAAAGTTAATGTTCTACTAAGAAAGTTTGCCATATAGTTCTTGATAGGCAAACAAACAAGATGACGTTAACATGATATAGCCACAAAGCCAATGTTCTACTGAGGAAGATTGCCGTATTTCTCTTATTAGGCGAACAAACAAGATGACGTTAACATGATCTAGCCACAAAGCCAATGTTCTACTGAGGAAGATTGCCGTATATCTCTTATTAGGCGAACAAACAAGATGACGTTAACATGATCTAGCCACAAAGACAATGTTCTACTGAGGAAGTTTGCCGTATATCTCTTGATAGGCGAACAAACAAGATGACGTTAACATGATCTAGCCACAAAGCCAATGTTCTACTGAGGAAGATTGCCGTATATCTCTTATTATGCGAACAAACAAGATGACGTTAACATGATCTAGCACAAAGACAATGTTCTACTGAGGAAGTTTGCCGTATATCTCTTATTAGGCGAACAAACAAGATGACGTTAACATGAACTAGTCACAAAGACAATGTTCCACTGAGGAAGTTTGCCGTATATCTCTTAATAGGCGAACAAACAAGATGACATTATCATGAACTAGTCACAAAGACAATGTTCCACTGAGGAAGTCTGCCGTATATCTCTTAATAGGCGAACAAACAAGATGACATTATCATGAACTAGTCACAAAGACAATGTTCAACTGAGGAAGTCTGCCGTATATCTCTTGATAGGCGAACAGGCAAGATGACGTAAACATTATCTAACCATGAAGCCAATGTTCTACTGAGGAACTTAGCCGTATATCTTTTGCATTTTGATGAATGTACACGCACAAACACTCTGTTCAATCAAACGGATCAATTTAAACCTTTCCATTATATAGACGCTTTATGACGCCTCTGCAGCAAAAGACCTTTGAAAACAATATAACAAAAGGAGAAAATGCTCAAAACAAGCAATTTCTCAATTTTGCCACACTGTTTTTTATTCTTTTCAATAATCAACATTTCTTATCTAGAGATATTTCATATTTTTGTCTAAATGTTTTCATAGTTGTCTGCTGCAGCTTTGTTGTATGTGGGAAAGGGTTAATAATTCATACGTATGGTAGTATGGCATTTTGTACGAAAATACATACATGTTTTTTTATCACATTGCCGGTAAAACATCGGCATTGGATGTTTTCCTTTAGTTCATAGCAACCCTTAAACGTATGTTAACATATGTGTAGCAGATGACATTTGAAAACATCGCTGCAAAAGGAGAAATTGCTCATAATAATCATTTTCTCAATTCGTCGTCACAAAGTGCTCAACTGTATTCAGTCTTTATACTTGTATGTATTAAGGCGTATGCCTAAATGTTTTCAAGGTCGTCTGCTGCAGATTTCTTGTATGTTGGAATAGGTTAACATTGTCTATAATGTTCATGTTTATATGATTTACTGTATTCAATAAAGACTATAAGTAGCATATCAAGTTAATTATGTTTAAACGGTAGAACTTTATAATTCAACTTTGAGTTAACCCTTTCCTTGATAAAGACGGCTTTCGATGACAATGCAAACGACGACTTATAGATAGATTGAAGGACAATCATGCATAGTTTGAAAGTGCGATTTTTCAGGTTTCTACACATTTTTTTTAACTAAACAAGTCGTCTGTTACAGATTCAAAGGTCTAAGACGCGTCGTGTAATACTTCATTTAATGGATTGTCAAACCTTTCGCCACAGTGATCAGCTCAATATACATACTTCTGCTATATATTGCAGTTTCTGTTTGAAATTTAACTTCTGCTTAGCGTAAGGGAAAGAAATACGAATTCTCTATTAACATAGGGAGTACTATACAACTGCATAGGTCAATGTAGAATTGGACTTTTTTAGATTGAATAATCAATGGATATTGTTAAAAAAAACTGACATTAAAAAACCGTTGATGATGTCAAATAAGAGTAAAAAAATATATACAATACATTGTGTCAAAAGAAAATATTGTTCCTTATGAGTATTTCCTCCCTTTGCCACAATGTTTCAAACTCATGTCCATAAATACAATGTTTTAATTCAAAGAAAGTTAACATAATTTTGCTTATATGATTTCATAGTCGTCTGCTAAAGATTTACTGTTTGTGGTAAGGATTTAAATTATAAATTGCTTACATGATATCGGATGTCAACACTTGATCTTTTCCGTCTGCTTTATTGTGGTCTACAACACTCTAGTAAACCCTTTTAAAATAGTTGAAGTAGAATTAATCTGGGTGTCAAACAGTGTGGATCTGAGATCAGCCTAAACAGATTGTGGTCCGATCTGGATGCAAACTGAACATTGGTTATCAATGGCAGGCGACTTCTGCCGCCAGTGTGAAAATGGTTTAATTGTGAGTTTGTTTAGAGACGTTTTAACTTCCTTAAGTTAAGTATCTATAAGTGAGGTTTAACAGTTTAATCGACTGGTGATTCTTTATCTGCTTGATCTCAGATCAGCCCTAACATTTTGTTGACTCCAATCTGGATGCAAACTCAACGTTACGCATAGGGATCAACTGTTGGCGATATTCATCGCTATGAGGCAAATGATTACATTGTGAGTTTGTTAGAGACATTTTAATTTCCTTAATTTGTATACAAATAAGGTTCAACAATCATTACATATCGACTTGTGAATCTTTACGATAATAATTCACATATTTAGTGAAGACGTACTTGTTTACTCACAAAATGGCAAATTGGAGGACACTATATACTATTTTAGATTGTCAATAATTAATGAGAATTTTAATTGTTCCTTTATCCCTTTCACACCTGCAGATGCATGTGTACGCATTTATAGAAGACCATCTTTTTAACATCATGGCATAGGGAGAAGTTGTTAATAACTCTATTCAATAATTATACTTTAAGTTATGGAATGTACTACATTTCTCCAACAGGTGTCTTTAAATTCGTCTGCTGCAGATTTTGTGTATGAGTATATGAGGGTGAAAGATGAACATGTCCATTGTAAATTGAGTTGTAAGTTGTCACCGGTTGTTGTATGTGAGAAAGGCTAATGACCGATCAGAAATTATCTTTGAAACGAATATAATGTTGATTTTATAATTCAAAAACATATCGAGATATCACGATATATCTGTTAAACACAAAGTAGTTTTAGAGAGTGGTACCCTTTTGAAGTGGAACGAAACGGACCAATATATCTAACTACACAAATTACTATTTTACAAGCCCTTTGTTCCGGTTTTTAACCTAATTTCTCTGATGCCAAGATGTTACTGTTTTCACTCATTCTTTAACATTTAACATCAAGTCAAAGTAGGCAAAAAGGTAGGAATACTAAACATACTCGGGATATATCGTAATTCGGTATTTGAAATACTTTGGTAGATCGTTGCTCAATAAAAAAAATAAACAGGTAATTTCAACATTAAAAATCAAAGTACTGAAGTACTGAAGGTAGAATTGCGATCGTTTAAGAAGAGATACAGAAGTGCATATATGAATATTTATTTTACAAAATGTTGACGAACAGACAGACGGAGAGACAGACATCGCCAATCTATAGACCGGAATTGCTAGAGCAATCCGGCCAAAAATAAAAAAAAAATCATCAATTTTAGCAGTAAAATCCTGCCAAGAAGTAATGAATTGAGAAAAAAATGTGCTGAGAGGTCCATAATTTCAAACTTGCTAAGATTTGGTCTGTGCAATGAATGTACAAATTGAAAAATGTATTGTTGACATGTATTTTCTACACCATCATTGTAATGTTGTTTATCATAAATAAAATTATTCCTTTTTTTAAATAAACTTTTAATCAAAATGTGTGTCTCAGTGTTGTCTTCTTCAGCAGTTTGACAGAAACAAAGCCTAAATTTTGAATTGTGTCAATGTGTTATTTGTCAACTCTGTCCCATAAGTTTTGCTTGTGATTTGAACTCTCATAAAAAAAGCACGCAAAGGGACAACTTTCCCAACTTTGATTAAATATGTTTTCAATTAAATTGTAAAAAATCTTTTTCTTGTTTTTTGAAAGTTTTGTCATTTTTATTTAAGACGAACATTATATACTAGAATAGCCAACTGACTATCGTTTGAAAAAGTGTTTCTTATTTAAACCTTTCCCACTTGCATACGTAATTGCAGCCGACGACTTTTGAAAACATTGATGCAGAAGAAGAAATTGCTCATAACAAGCTTTCTCCTTTTGCAACAATGTTTTCAACTATATTCAATGATTACACTTCCAATAAATGTGATTTTCTGTATCTTTGCTCAGATTTTTTTTAATTCGTCTGCTGCAGAGTTTTTATATTGTGGGGTGGGTTGTGATTTGTTAAAGGGCAAGCAGGATTGGGAATTGAGTGTTGCACTTATTCTAATGAAACACTCGCCTTCCTGTGCATGTTTTAGCTTAACTTAACTTGTTAATGTTCTTTCCATCATCAACTTAGTCATCTGTTAGTAATCAACTCTATGAACGAAATAATCGCGTCAAAATCTTGAATCGCGTCAAAATCATAACGAACAAACTGTCAAAATCTAATTTTGAACCGTGTAATACAAATTTAGAATAAAAGGATGAATCAGTTATGTTGTAACAACCAATATCCGCGGGTCATTTACCTGATTTTGGCCGAAAGAAATGATCGATTTCTTGCAAGATTTATTTGTTATTCGTTCTGCCTATTATAATCAAAGTATTCTAAACGCTTTATAAACAAGTGATTTAAAGCGCTCAAATCAGTTGATGAAATTTGTTTCTTTAGACGCGGACCTTGTCGAAAGCACCTATCCAAAATAGATGGACTGAGAGAAAGAGAAAGAAAAGGCTTAGCAATGCATACTATCTTTATGAATAAGGACATGAACGAATATGTATGGACTAGCGCCTAGAATTTCGTACTAGCCGATCCTTCATTCCACTCGCTTATGCTAGCGGGCGAGTGGATGTTTACATCTCTGCCGAGAGGGAAGAAAGGGTTACAATTTACAAAGGGTAATTGCGCGGTGCAGTGCTATATTGGCGTAGTGATATCTAAATAGTTGTGTACACTTTAAATATGATATTTACACTTACAAGACTTGTTATTTTCTATTATAAGCTTGAATAATCGGATATTTTTTTCGTTACTCTATGTTTGCTTTTGTGAGCATTCGTAAATTAGTCAAACCAAAAATTGCACTTAATTGTTGGTGGTGAAGGGCATATACATCACGTGACTTCAAACTCACTCTGACTATGGCAGCCTCTGCGCATGCGCAAGTCTACCAAAAACCATGCGTGAATTACGCAGTACTCCATAGTAAATTCTCGGGGAAGATAGAAGTTCTACATTTTAAAAACTTAGGGTACATCGTAGTGCTTAACTTTTTTTTCAAACCTGCATATATATACATGTATGTAGGTCGATTGCATATCTTGTGTTTCATGCACCTTAACTCACAAATATATGCGTTTTATCAACCCATTTAGCGAATTTTCGGATGTTTATCATGGCTTCTTTATATTATCTCATCCTAAAAATCACTTCGAAGATCTAATTCTTCAGATGTTGCTAGCTGTATGGAACGCCAAATCTACATAAACTCAAATATTTGAAGAGCTCTTCAAATATTTAGAGAGCTCTCCAATTGAATTGATGATATCATTAATTCAATTGAAGAGCTCTTCAATTGAATTGGAGAGCTCTCTAATTCAATTGAAGATATCTCTAAATCAACTTAATTGAAGATATCTCCAAATCAATTAGAGATATCTTCAAATCAATTGGAGAGCTCTGCAATTCAATTGGAGATATCTCCAAATCAATTATGGATATGTTTAATTTGGAAGAATTGGAGATATCTCCAATTCATTTGTTGCTCTCTCTAATTGAATTAAAGATATCTCCAATTGATTTGGAGAGCCCTCTAATTCAATTAGTGAGAGCAACAAATGAATTGTTTATTTGGAGATATCTTTAATTGAATTAGAGAGGTCTGTAAATCAATTAGAGAGCTCTCCAATTGAATTGATGATATCAGTAATTCAATTGGAGAGCTCTCTAATTATTTGAAGAGCTCTCTAAATATTTGAAGAGCTCTTCAAATATTTGAGTTTATGTAGATTCGGCGTTCCATATAGCTGACACCACTCAATACACATCTCCTATATACGTGTGCATCCGAAGTTCTTGAGCCTAAGTATTCAAATTCAAACACTGTTGAGGATTAAATTAATCTTTCATCATGCTTATTTTTCATTTCAAATGTCAAAAGCAAACATTAAAATCAGGTAGCGATGCGAGCTGTATATCCAGGGGTTGTGAGTTAGAATCGAGTTCGGCCATCATTCTTTCTGACGTTTCACAAATGTCAATGCGACAAACATCATTCGCCTTCCCCCAATGGACTTATAATGTGTGTTGAAAAGTAGCCTGCTGCATGGAAATACTGTTGTATGGAGTACTAGTGTGGAGAAGGCAGTACACACATGGGTAGGTGAACCAGTCGCCATGATATAACTGAACAAAAGTTGAAAACGTCGTTAAACCCCCACAACGACGCTAAAGCTGAGCAAAAATGTCCATAATATATGTGGCTGCACAAATAATCTAAACACGGAAGTAAATATCGAAAAGAAAAAGAATAATCAGTAAAAAATGGAAATATATTTCGTTAAAGTTAACTTTTCAATTACCTTTAGCTAAAGGATGAAAGATGTATACATTTATGAAATACAAATATAATAAGTATGAACTCTTACTTTGTTTCCGTTCAGTCAATACAGATTCCGTTGTGTAGCCTTCTTTCTTGTTCAAATCTTGTTTGTAAAATATTAGTCAAAATGGCTATCGTTGGGAGAAAATCGTCCATGCGCATGTGCATTGCTCTATAACCCTTCTCGTATACCACAAACTATGCTTCAGACAATTTTGAAAACAAACGGGTAACACAATTATAACATCCCCTTCATAAAGTGTTTCTGTATTGACACAGGTAGTATCATTATCACTGAAAATGTCAATGTAGAATTGGATCTAATTATTTAAGATTGAATTATCAGTTTCCATCGAACAATAATTTACAGTTCAGAAACGTTTGGATAAAAAAAATAGAGGTAAACAATGCAATACTCTACATTACCTTTCCAACATGTGACGAATGCTGACGCTACTACCTATTTTGAATATATTGTGTCAAACGATGGAAATTTGCTCAATTAGTAATTTCATCCTCTGATACAACAATGTTGTCACTCTTTGTCACTAGTACCTGTATGCGTTAATTCATAGATATGTTTACATAGCTATGATTATATAAGTTCATAATTGTCCTGTTGAAGGAGTGATATGTTGAAAAGGGTCTCATGATATACACCCTTCACAAGG
>JASEVX010000014.1:14120865-14177397 GCA_031761405.1 Serripes groenlandicus | reverse complement strand
GATTGAACGTAATGTGTGTGCTTGTACATTCATCGATATTCTGCTACAATAGATATGTATACAGCTAACTTCCTCAGTGGAACATTGGCTATGTGGCTAGATTATCATAACGTCAAATTGTTTGTTCGCCTATTAAGAGATATACGGCTAATTTCCTCAGTAGAACATTGGCTTTTTGTCTAGATTATGTTAACGTCAAATTGTTTGTTCGCCTATTAAGAGATATACGGCTAACTTCCTCAGTAGAACATTGTCTTTTTGGCTAGATTATGTTAACGTCATCTCGTTTGTTTGCCTATCAAGAGCTATACGGCTAACTTCAAAGCGGAACATTTGCTTTATGGCTAGATTATGTTTACGTCATCTTGTCTGTTCACCTATTAGAAGATGCAGGGCTAACTTCCTCAGTGGAACATTGGCTTTGTGGCTGTATAATGTCAACGTCATATTGTGTGTTCGCCTATCATTATGTAGGAATAAAAGTAATATGCGAGAGTCGCCGGGTTAATGAGTTGTAAACTATTTGACCATTTCCCAAATGCAGTCGCCTTTTGACGTATCTGTAGGAAACGAAATTTTAAAAGGGTTGTTGCACAAACTGAAATTACTGATAATGAACAAGAATGTTTTCGTTTCCAACCAAGAGTTATATAGCCCTAAAACACTAATCGCGAAGGGGGTAAAGCATTATCTACACTTTTAAATAATTTTGTATGACTACATCGGAGACCGAAACCCCGACCTCCCGTACACGATATTATCGATAAGAGGAAATATTAACTTCTTCAATAGACCATTATCTGTGCACTGTGCAAATATGAAAGGTTCTGAATTACATTCTGTTTGCAGATTACTTGTTATAAATACTGGCATAAGTATATGTCGGTTCAAAAAAAGTCGTTACCATTATGGTGTATGAAGGAAAATAATACATTATCCAAGAAACTATTGGCAGTGGTCTCTGACTACCCATTTCTTGTACGATACGTATTCACTGAAGTTCTGGACCATCTCGGTGGTGTAATGGTAGAGTGTCCGCTTCCAGTGGCGAGTTTGATCGCTAGCCAGGTCATACCAAATAATTTAATCCTTATTATAGGATTTCCTTCCTTGACACAACGCAGTCAGGGTCTATAATAACGACCGACAAGCTAGAGTCAGGATACATTAACAAGAAGTACACGTACCTTAAACATGACACGCCGTGTTATAACTGAGAACATGCGGCGTATACTACTTTACAAACAAACCGAACAAACTTTCTTTTCTATTTAAAAAAAAAATACATATAGCTATCTTAAATAAGGGTAATTTAAATTGATATTTACCTGGGACAAAATATTCATCAGATCACTGATGTGTTAGGGTAAATGAATACTGAATACACAATTTATGATTACACATGTTAACGATTTGCCAGTCGATATATCAAGGTTAAACCTTAATATGTGAAAACTATTGGAAATTATAACGTCTCTAAACAAACTCTCAACTAACTCTTTGCTCACTAGCGGCGGATGTCTTCAACTATTGATAACCTATGCTACAACTTCAGCTTGTATTCAGATCGGACCCCACACGTAGAAATGGGCTGATCTGAGATCCACACTGTTTGAAACCCAGTTTCAATTAAAGTATACGTGAGTTGAAATCAATATGACAAATAGGGACATGACTCATTAAGAGCCACATCTTCCTTTGACACAATGTGTTTAAAAATTGCAGAATTTCAAAGTGTGTCTACTTTTGCAAAATGATACAAATGATGCATTTGTATCGTATATCAATTTTCTCTTCTTGTATAGTTTCCTTTATGTTCTTAACTGTTAGTTTGTGTACACTGTACATTGATAGTGCTGTCTGGAATGTTTGATTCCATTTATACAAGGACCTCTTCAGTGATATACAACATGTGTTAATAGAGAAACAGCTTATAAAGGGTAATGTGTCCCTTAAGATTAGAAGAATTTAAAACAGAAACTACGGCATACAGAAGATGAATGTATATTGATGTGATCACTGTGGCAAATAGTTTCACAATCAATACAATGAATAGATTAAACCTCACGACTTTATCCTTTCCCTCGGTCTTTGCAAGCATTTTGACAAAAATAAGTATTTGCTCAATACGGTGTTTTCTCCATATGCCCAAATGATTTAAACATTTACGGATAATTTCAATAGTTTTATCTCGGTGTTTTTCAAATACGTCTGCGGAACCTGTTTCATGATTGTTAGATTTGGATCTAACGCAAATGTATAACATTTTTTCAGCCATATCACGGATACTTGTTCTCCTATCCATGTATTTCCACGTTTTCTACACCAGTTCTGCTGTCATAATATTTCGAAGCCACTGGTTGTTGTTTCACATGAAATTCGAATGAATAACAATGAGTGTCGTATAGACCTTTGCCAAACGTCTGAAAGAATGTTGGCCGTACTTGGATCCGAACTTATAACCTCTAGGTTTACATCCCGCGTCGCTACCGGGGGTCGATGTTGTATATTATGTGCGAAAAGGTGTATCTCATTATTTAAACATTTTTCTATCGCCGCTTCCGAATGGTAGGTTACATGGAAATATATGACTGAACATTGGTCAGAACCGGACTGAATGAGAGGAAATATGAGCCCGTGTATAAGAAATGGTACAAGTTGTCATTTCTGAACAGTGCAGCTTCAGATCATCTTGTCCATCTGTTCAGTCTTATCATAATCTACACAAGTTGACGGGTTTTTCGAACAAACTTGTGTAAGTACTCTGTGAAAATTGTAGATCTTGAACAGTATGTGAGGATGCACAGGCTTATTTGGATCTATACTGTTCACAAAGGAAACGATGTACTTTTGTTCAATGCATAGACTCATAATAACTTCTGCAATAGTTCATTTTTCTGTGTAAATAGATAGGTCTCGGATTGCCCGACAAACATTCTGTTTGTGGAATATTTGTTATAAGACATGTCATAAGTAGGTGTCGATGAGCAAACATTTATCATCATCATGACTTATGAGGGGTTTCGTGTTTATGGTGTATTATATTTCAGCAATATATCATCTATATAACGGGAAAGTTACAAAGTTATACTGGTTCATTTATCCTGACACCAGGAAGTCAGTGGTATTTCTAACCATACATCACTAAGCGCCAAGGAGGGAAAGCCATTACTACCATTTTAAAAGTATTTTGTCTGACTCGGGTCGTATGAGGGATAATGTCTATTATCCAATATACCATTGATAGTGTAATATATTAACATATGGTGCCTTGGTCCTTCACCACTCGTCTGTGTATTGAATACATACTCACTGAATTTGTATATAATTGCATATAGCTATCTGATGTAAAACAAATGGAAATTCATACGTTCATCTGAGAGTAACAAATCGTCAGAATACTGCTGTATGAAAGAAATAACTATTAAATTCACTAAATTTATGAATAGATACATTTAAGATTCGTAAGTCGATATCATAATTCAACCTTATTCATAGATCCTTTTGAAATTAGAACGTCCCTAAACACACTCACTATTTCACTTATACTCGCTAACGTCAGATGTCGTAAATATGTGATGCCCCATGTTCGCTTTGCATTCAGAACGGACCACACACTATGTTTATGCTGATCTGTGATCTACACTGTTTGACATCCCGATTGATTCGATTTCAGCTTGTTAAACCAATTTTCAAGAGTGTATCAGACGACAATAAAGCAGATGAAAAATATAAAGCTTTGCCGTTCGTTATCCTGTGAAGGGTGTATACCATAGATCCGTCTAACATACAGTTAATCTTCAGCAAACGACTATGAAATCATGTAGCGCAACGATGTAAACTATCTATCAATTAAAGTATATTTATTGACAGTTGTTGAAAAAAGGAATGACTCATTATTGGTAATTTCTTAATTTGACAAAATGTGTTCAACATCTATAAAAGCGTCAACAAATGTCTACTTGTTAGAAAGGGTATGTCTCGGATAGCATTCTTAACTCTTATTTATAAGTTGATGCAAAATGTACATTTATAATTCAATCTAGAAAAGTTGTTATAATTATACACCTACAGTATTAGAGAAACGCGTGATCAATGACAGTCTGTCTCTTCAGCGAAGAAAAATATTAATGTAAAACAAAACAGCAATTTACAGCTAAAGTAGATATATTGATGTAATCACGGTGGTGAAGGGTTAAACAATTCATAAAATGACAAGATTAAACTTCGCAACTTTATCCCCCAGCTGTAGCAGACGACTTTTGAACATATTTTAACGAAATCACTCAACATGAACGCATTCTACTTTTGCAATAAATATCCTTTATTGATGCGGATTTTCCTTATTTTGTCTAGACGTTTTCCTAGTCGTCTTAAACATAATACTGTGGTATATGTGAAAGGGTTAATAGAGCATTGCACATGTATGCGCATGACGATGTTCTTGCATTGACAGCCATATTGTATTTTATTTTACAAACCATATTTGATATTTCTTCATTCAGATAAGTGGCTACGAAACGGAAACTGTATTGACTGAACGAATGTAAGTAAGAGTTTAACAATTTCATATTCTATTTTATAAATGTGTTTAACTTTCAACTTCAGCTAAGGGTAATTGAAAATGTAATTTAAACGAAATACATTGCCATCTGTTTCTCTGATATTTTCCTTTGCAATATATACTTCCCTGTTTCGATTATGTGTGTAGACACACATGTTAATTATGGCCATGTTTTCTTAGATTTAGCGTTATTTTGGGTTTAACGTCGTTTCCAACAGTTGTTCAGTTATATCATGGCGGCCAGTTCAACTTCCCTTGTTTGTCCTAGCTTTACAACACCAGAGTACAGAATATAACATTATTCTCGTGAAACTGGCTGCTTTTCAACGTATAACATTGTTTTTTGTTTTTTAAGAATATATTACATATATATATGTGTATCAATATATCAAACGAAATCAGAGGATGAAATGTGATTGTAATTGGTAAACATTAGTTGTTATATAAATCTTTCTTTTCACACAATGTTTTCAAATATTACCTGCTATTGGAAAGTCGGCTATATCGCGGAAAGCGTAAACTGTATTATAGCTTGGTCGTCTTAACCCTTTCCTAAATATACCAACTCTGCAACAGGCGACTTTGAAAACATCGATGGAGGAACAAAGCAATTCTCTATAACTTAAAGTATTTCATTCTATAGAGTTGACAACATTGCTGATTGTGAAAATATATTTAGTCTATAATCAATATCAGTCGTCTGCTGAAAATGTGTCGACTACATATGCGTGAGGGAAAAGGTTAACGAGGTTTATTTGACTATAGAAACGGGGCTAATATACCAACCCTTGACCGTCGGCTTGTGTTTAACTGAAATCATTATCTAAATCTTAAGTACTGATTGGTGAGAGGAACTAATTGTATATCCTTCAAAATATCATCGGCTCGGCAAATATCGTTCCAAAAGATGGAGGTACATTCTTTTTGTGGTTTATTTATTAAAAATACTGGTTTGCGTGTCTATCGTTAAAAACGTTTCAAGAGTACGACATATGAGGGAAAATAATATATATTATCCAATATCCAATATACCATTTACTGTGTTATAATTTGGTCCCGATTACTATTCAGTTTGTTGTATACATTGTTAATGAATTTATAAATACAATGTACATAAAGGTATCACATACAATGCAAACGAACATTTATATGTTCACATGGGACTAAACAATCGTCAGAACACTGATGTATGAGGGTAAAGAAGTATATTATTATAGCAAAGATTCGTCAGTCGATATGATTGTTAAACATTTCTTGTATACAAATTAAGGACATTAAAACGTCTCAAAACATATCGCAATGTAACCCTTCGCTCGCTAGCGATGAATATAGCCAACATTTGATAACCTATACGAAACGTTGAGTTTGCATCCAGATCAAAGTCTACAAACTGTTGGGACTGATCTGACATCTAAACTATTTGACATTCAGATTGGCTTAATTTTAGCAAGACATTTAAGGAAACCATATGATGCAAAATGTGTGCAGAAGACAATTAAGCAGAAAACATTACTGTAGCGTGCAAGCAGACAATGATTCGCGCGTCGATATGATTATAAAACCTCACTTATAGATCCTTTTGAAATTAAAACGTCTCTAAACAAACTCATAATTTCTCTTATGCTCGCTAACGTGTACTTCAACTATTTTTAAGCCAGTGTATAGGAGTGAAGTAGACGACAATAAAGCAGACGAACAATATCAAGTTGTGTCATTCGATATCCTTTGAAGGATGTATAATATAAATCCTTCCCACATACAGTCAATCTGCAGCAGACAACTACGGAATACCGTTAGGACCATCGCCTGTGAATGTGTTGATCTGAAACGCGATACTCGATATTACGATGATGATAACGCGACAGTACGATACTACGATATTACGTTAGTGAAAACGCGACAGTACGATGATGATAACGCGACAGTACGATAACGAAAACGCGATAATACGACAGTACGATGATGATAATGCGATATTCTATCGTGCTTTCACCATCGTACTGTCGCGTTTTCACCATCGTAATATCGTAGTATCGTACTATCGCGTTATCATCATCGTACTGTCGCGTCTTCATCATCGTATTGTCGTGTTATCATCATCGTACTGTCGTGTTATCATCATCGTACTGTCGAGTTATCATCATCGTACTGTCGTGTTTTCATCATCGTACTGTCGTGTTATCATCATCGTACTAACTATGGCTTTTTATTATACTATGAGGACCGTACATAATTGGTATTTCGCATGACAAAGACACTTTCTCCATTTACCACAGTGTTTTCAACTCTTTTAGAAAATATAACAAGTATTCACGATTTTAGATATTACCATAGTCATGCCCAGGTGTTGACAAAGGCGTCTGCCGCAGATGTGTTGTATGTGGGTAATCCATGAGTTAAAAAAAATATAAGTTACATACTGTTGTTTAATTAAGCTACAATCAGGACTGTTCACCAACTCTCTTCTGTCATATTAACATCCACTTAAAATGCGACATGAAATGTGACGTAAAATATGACGATCAAACATGACGTATATAGGGCACAAGAACGATGCAATTATATGTCACCTTCCAATAAGCAAGTGAAGAAGTATATCGAATAAAGGAAAACACATGGCAAAAATGACATGTATGCATGTAAGTCTGTGCAATACACTTATACACAGAACGAAGATGTATGCACGTAGGCGTGTGTAATATGCTTATACACAGAACGACAATTAAAATGACATGTATGCACGTAGGCGTGTGTAATATGCTTATACACAGAACGACAATAAATATGACCTGTATGCACGTAATTGTGTGCACTATACTTATAGAACAGAAATACGATAACAATGACATGTATGCACGTAAGTGTGTGCAATACACTTATACACATAACGACGATAAAAATGACATGTATGCACGTAACTTTGTGCAATACGCTTATACACAGAACAACGATTAAAATGACATGTTTGCACGTAAGTTTGTGCAATACACTTATACACAGAACGACGATTAAAATGACAAGTATGCACGTAAGTTTGTGCAATACGCTTATACACAGAACGACAATTAAATGTGATGTATGCAAGTAAGTGTGAGCAATACACTTGTACATAGAACGACGATAACAATGACATGAATGCACGTAAATGTGTGCAATACACTTATACACAGGACGACGATTAAAATGGCATGTATGCAAGTACGTTTATGCAATACGCTTATACACAGAACGACGATTAAAATGACATGTATGCACGTAAGTCTGTGCAATACACTTATACACTATACACAGAACGATGATTAAAATGACATATATGCATGTACGTTTGTGAAATACACTTATACACAGAACGATGATTAAAATGACATGTATGCACGTAAGTGTGTGTAATACACTTATACACAGAACGACGATTACAATGACATGTATGCACGTAAGTTTGTGCAATACACGTATACACAGAACGACGATTAAAATGACATTTATGCACGTAAGTGTGTGCAATACACTTATACATAGAACGACGATTACAATGACATGTATTCACGTAAGTTTGTGCAATACGCTAATACACAGAACGTCAATTAAAAAGACCTCTATGCACGTAGGCGTGTGTAATACGCTTATACACAGAACGACGATTAAAATGACATGTATGCATGTTAGTTTATGCAATACGCTTATAAATAGAACGACGATTAAAATGACCTGTATGCATGCTAGTTTGTGCAATACGCTTATAAACAGAACGACGATTACAATGATATGTATGCATGTTAGTTTATGCAATACGCTTATAAACAGAACGACGATTAAAATGACCTGTATGCATGTTAGTTTGTGCAATACGCGTATACACAGTTCGACGATTAAAATGATATGTATGCATGTTAGTTTATGCAATACGCTTATAAACAGTTCGACGATTAAAATGATATGTATGCATGTTAGTTTGTGCAATACGCTTATAAACAGAACGACGATTAAAATGATATGTATGCATGTTAATTTGTGCAATACACTTATACGCATAACGACAATTACAATGACCTGTAAGCACGTAAGTGTCTGTAATACGCTTATACACATAACGACGATTTAAATGACCTGTATGCACGTAAGTTTGTGCACATAACGATGATTATAATGACATCTATGCACGTAAGTGTGTGAAATACGCGTATACACAGAACGATGAGAAAAATGACCTGCATGCACGTAAGTTTGTGCATCTTCGGTTAGTTAGCAGAACTTTTGGTACATTTCTCCTAACACTAATGAGCTGATCGAAATGTTATCCCCATACTCCTGAGCGCCAAAGAGATAAGCCATTTGCTTATGCATTTAGTACGAAGCTTACGTTCTACCCCTGCACAATCGAGGTGGTGGTTTGGTGATATTTCCTGTTTTCATATTATGTATATTTTGCAATTGTTCACTGCTGGAGAAGCATTACATATCGTATCTGTTATAGTAGAAAGGATGTATTCAGATTCCTTTTATATTCATACATTTCTATAATCATAACATTACTCGCTATGAAGATTGTACTAGTTTTAACCCATTGTATGTTTACCCTTTCCTACATAAACATTCATTATAAAGCTTCTATAGAAAATGACTTCCAAAAACAAAAGTTGCTAAAGGAGGAATTGCTCATGATGAGCTAGTTTTAACTTTATTCTAATAATCATACATTCATTTCTTAACTATTTTCATAGTCAACGTGAATATTTAGTGTATAGGGGATAGGGTTAAGAACAATCCGATAACCTTAAATGTTTAGTCATATTTCATAGTCAACGTGAATATTTAGTGTATAGGGGATAGGGTTAAGAACAATCCGAAAACCTTAAATATTTACTTAATGTTTAAATTGTCAAGGTCGTCTGCTTTTAGAATCATATGTGGAAAAGAGTTATAACGTCGATGTTTAAATTATAAAACTAAGTTAAAAAACATTTTAGGAAAGATTTGCTTGTTTAACGCCACTTTAAAAGCTTTTCCCAAGTTACATCACGTCATTTCTTAAGTAAGTTACCAGTATTACTGTTTCAGTTATCTGAACACAAACGAGTCAGTCATAATGTTAAACCCACTCTCCTGAGCGCCAAAACAAGGAAGCCATTACCATTTGTTGAACCTATCCGGGGATCGAACCCGGAATCTTTCGCTTCCGACGTGGACGGTCTACTTCTACACGACCGACGTGTACGTTCTACTACTACACGACCGACGCGAACGGTCTACTACTACACGACCGACGTGGACGCTCTACTACTACACGACCGACGTGGACGCTCTACTACTACACGACCGACGTGGACGCTGTACTACTACACGACCGACGTGGACGCTGTACTACTACACGACCGACGTGGACGCTCTACTACTACACGACCGACGTGGACACTCTACTACTACACGACCGACGTGGACGCTGTACTACTACACGACCGACGTGGACGCTGTACTACTACACGACCGACGTGGACGCTCTACTACTACACGACCGACGTGGACGCTCTACTACTACACGACCGACGTGGACGTTCTACTACTACACGACCGACGTGGACGCTGTACTACTTCACGACTGACGTGGATGCTGTACTACTACATGACCGACGTGGATGTTCTACTACTACACTACCGACGTGAATGCTGTACTACTACATGACCGACGTGGACGCTCTACTACTACACTACCGACGTGGATGCTCTACTACTACACGACCGACGTGGATGCTCTACTACTACACGACCGACGTGGACGTTCTACTACTACACGACCGACGTGGACGCTGTACTTGTCACCGATGCGTGTTTGGGTATATGAGAGAAATCACTCGTTTTTTCGGGTGTTCATGTTATTTCTTTCTTCAAAAGTCGTTCGCTTCAGAAGCGTCAAATATCTTGAGTATCAGAACAAAGGGGGAAAGTCACATTTGAATAAAGAAATCACGACTGTGTGTACTGATTTAACACTTTCCTTATTATGCAGTTTATAAAGTCGAAACATTAGTAAACAAAAAAAAGTGAATATATCTAACACGAACGTATTTAAGGAAACGACTTTTGAGTTATTTTTTTTGTAAAAACCTGAGAGATCGCACTTTTCAAAAATGCATGATTTACTGTCATGTTTCTAAAAGTCGTCGTTTGCATAGTCATCAACAGCCGTCTCTATCAAGGAAAGGGTTAACTCAAAGTTGAAATATAAGGTTCTACAGTTCAAACATAATTGACCAGTCCTTGATATGCTATTTATAGTCTTTGTTGAATACTGTAAATTATATAAACATGAACATTATAGATACTGTTAACCCTTTCTCACATACAAGAAATCTGCAACTCATTTAGGCATACAGCTGTATACATGAACATATTAAAACTGAATACAGTTGAACACTTTGTGACAAATGGCATCTGCTACAAATATGCTAAAATACGTTTGCAAGTTGCTATTAAATAAAGGAAAACATTCAATTGCCCATGTTTTACCGGCAATGTGAAACATGTATGAATTTGTGTACAAAATGCCATTCTACCATACGTATATATTCCTTAACCTTTTCCCACATACAACAAACCTGCAGCAGACAATTTTGAAAACATATAGACACAAATATGAAATATCTCTAAATAAGAATTGTTGATTATTGAAAAGAGTTGAAAACATTGTTGCAAAAGGAGAAATTGCTTGTTTTGAGCATTTTCTGCATATGTTTTAATGTTTTCAAAAGTATTCTGCTGCAGAGGTGTCAGAAAGCGTCTATTTGAGGGAAAGTGTTAAATTGATCCGTTTGATTGAACTTAATGTGTGTGCGTGTACATTCATAACAATTCTGCTGCTAGAGACAAACGGCTAACTTCCTCAGTAGAACATTGACTTTGTGACTAGATCATATTAATTTGTTTGTTCGCCTATCATTATGTAGGAATAAAAGCAAGATGCGGGTTAGTGAGTTGTAATTTATTTAACAACTTCCCAAATGCAGACGCCTTTTGACGTATCTGTACCAGACGATTCTTGAAAAGTGTTGTGGCAAAAGGTGAAATTGCTCATAATGAGCAAGAATGTTTTCGTTTCCAACCAACAGTTAAATAGCCCTACGACACTGGCCGCGAAGGGGGGAAAGCATAATCTACATTTTTAAAAAGATTGTATGACTCAGTTGGAGATCGAAACCCCGACCTCCCGCACCTGACATCACTGAAAAGAGAAAATATTAACTTCTTCAATAGACCAGTGTCTGTGAAAAGAGAAAGACTCTGAATTACATTCTGTTTGCGGAATACTTATTATAAACAGTGTCACAAGTATGCGTTGGTGTGTAAAAAGTCGTTACCATTTTGGAGTATGAGGGAAAAAATGTATTATCCAATAAACTAATGATAGTGGTCCCTGACTACCATTTGTTTGCGATACGTATTCACTAAAGTTGTGGACCATCCTCAGTGGTGTATTGATAGAGTGTTCACTTCGAGTCGATAGTTTGATCCCCGGCCATGTCAAACCAAATAATTTAAACAGTATTATATGCTTTCCTTCCTTGGCAAACAGGTGTGTCGCTCTAGGATTACGACCGACTCGCTCGAGTCAGGATACATTGACCGGTAGTACAAGTACCTTTACCAAGAATCACTGTGTTATAATACAAGAACAAGAGAATGTTAGATGCGGCGTAAAACATTTTACGAACAAACTCAAAAAAATGAAAAAATACATATAGCTACCTAAAGTAACGTAAACTGAAAAAAATGTATACACCTGATACTAAACAGTCTTAAGATCACTGATATATAAGGGTAAATAAATATATAAAAAATGTCTCCTCCAAATGCGTTAAAATACGTATACTGATGGGGAAGGATAAACGCTGAATTGTCTATTGTTTCTATCTATTGTATGTTTGACTATAGAAACGAGGCGCGTCATGCAATATGGAGTATCATTGTATCTGATTTTCTTTTGTTATCACATAAACCGTATATTACGTAAACGAAGTGGAGCTAATTTCCCCCATATGCCCGTTTTACAATATGTGAGATAATGCAAATGAAAACTTACATGTTCACCTGAGACTTAACTTGTGTTAGAACACTGTATATCGGTGATCAGTTAGTGGTGATTCACATGCTGATCTTGATCTATACTGTTCAAAAATGTAATGTTGTGCCTTTTCTCATGCACAGACTCATATCACTGTATGGGTAAATAGAAAGGTATCATATTGCCCGAATTACATTTTGTTTGTGGAATACTTATTATATAAATAATAACTGTTTGTCTGAACGTATAAATTCGTCAACATAATGGCGCCCGAGGGATTTGTTTGTGTTGTGTTTAACATCTTTAAGATTAGCCAGTCGAAATCATTGTTGAGCTTTAATTATGAAAGAACATTTCCTAATTTACACATGTAGTAATTAACTCGCTACCAATGTATGTAGTCAACGATTGCGAGTATTTGCAAACAAATATGTTTGCATGCAGATTCAGTCCCACAATATGTATTGACTTATCTGAGACCAATATTGTTTGACTCTAAGATTGAATTTATTTCCTTATTATTTTCAAACGACTTTGAAAACATCAAAGTAAATATATGGAACATAACTATAGCATATGGAGAAATTTGACAGATACGTATTCACAGGTTGTTTGCTATAGAAGCGTCATAATGCGTCCACATATGGGAAACTGTTAGTTTTTTATACTGAGAATGTACATCGAAAACTCAAGCTAAATTATTCGCTATCAATACATGAACAAATTCAGTACGAAATACATCCTTTGTTAATTGAGAAACACGTTATCAAGAATAGCGTGTATATTGAGCTGATAACTGTGATGAAGCGTTTGATTATCTATACTATGACAAAACTAAACCCCGAGACCGTTTCCGTATGCAGCAGACGACTTTTGAAATATTTCTGACAAAATAAGTAATACTGTCACCAAATGCTTGTATATTTTGAGACAAAACAAACCCGTTTGGTTCTCTTTCAGTTTGAACATCAACAATGGAGGTATCTGGGAGACGTCAAGTCTATAGTGAGGACTGGGATACTGGTATTCCCTGCGATCCTTGCCTTATAGGTAATGTAAATGAAAATGCCCAGTTTTATTGTACAAATTGTGACGAATTCCTATGCGACACTTGTGCAAAACATCACACAAAATACAAGGCCTCCAGACAACATCGACTTCTTGATAGGGACGAAATGCCAAGAAAGAAAATATCTAATGTTCAGGACAAGTTCTGTGCTAAGCATGATGGGAAATTAATAGAGTATTTCTGTGATAAGCATGACACATGTTGCTGTTCTGTATGCGTTACTCTAGATCATGGCCAATGCGGTGTAAAGTACATCGATGATTTGGCGAAGGGATTCAGCTCCAGTCAAGAATATAAATTATTATTAAAGCAGATAAGAGACATAGAAAAACAAATTGCAGAAGATAAAAATAAAAAGCAAACTGACTCAATTGATGTAACCAACTGTTTCAGACAACTAAAAGCCGATATTCAGTTATTTAGAAGTGAAATAAATTCGAAAATCGATGCATTAGAATACGAACTAATGCAGCAAGCTGAGCAAATACAAAATGAAGATTTGAAAGCTATTGAATCCGTGGATACACTATACGACAAGCATCTAGTAGACATGTCGGAAATATCATCCGCTCTAGGGTTTCTTGCAAAATGTAAACAAAACCAGCAGTTATTCATTTCTGCCATGAAAGCTCGAACTCACGTCAAAGATTACAATGACGAAACAAAAATCACGTCACAAGAAAACATTGTGAGAAGGTATGCATTTTCACGCAATGAAGACATTATGAACACACTTAATTCGCCGCTGAAATTTGGATCGTTGGGAATGAAAAAGGATGGAAAGAGAAGAACTACGAAACGAGATCAGACACAGGTAGGACTAATAAAGGAAGACAATCCTACCATTGGTAATTCAGGTTTAAGACAAAAAGAGGAAAGAGGAAAAGATCAGCAAACACAAAATGAAGAAAAAAACATCAAGACAGACATCTTTAAACCAACAAAATTCAAATTAATGAACAACATTAAGATGAATCACAAAAGCGACACAGGAGAAGTATGGATAACAGGAAGTGTGTTGATGTCCAGTGACCTTTTAGCTGTAGCAGACAGTGAAAATAACTCTATTAAAGTTGTTGACTTACGATCAGACAACATTACATGTTACATCAAACTTGACGATAAACCATGGGATATAACATGTACGGATCCGGGAACTCTGGTGGTGACCTGTGGGACAAACTTAGTGTTTCTACGTTATGATGGAAACTTATCAGTAGTAAAAAGGGTACCAATGGGGTCATATTGTAAGGGAATTACATATAGAAAAGGAAAATTATTTGTTACGTTTGATGGGGAACATCCGTCGGTGAAAATCCTTAATAATGAGGGAAAAGTTCTTCAAACATTCAAACACAATGATAAAGGACAGAACCTGTTTACTAGTCCATGGTACATTACAGTGAATAGTGACGGGGATACAATGTATGTTTCAGACTATGTACAGGACACAGTAACTAGTTTGAGTATGGACGGTAAAGTGTGTAATATATATAAACATGACAAGTTGAGTGGACCATACGGTCTGACTCTGGGTGATGGTGATAGTATTTATGTGGTGGGGTGCGGGTCATACAACATACATCAGATAACACCGACGTGTACACCCGTACGTATTGTATTAGAGAGGAAAGATGGGTTAATAGTTCCACGGACAGTGTTATATAACAACACAGACAAAACACTGTATGTCAATAGTGCTTCATCAGATGACCTGTTGAAAGTCTACAAACTTGAGTAAACATACATCAGATAACACCGACGTGTACACCCGTACGTATTGTATTAGAGAGGAAAGATGGGTTAATAGTTCCACGGACAGTGTTATATAACAACACAGACAAAACACTGTATGTCAGTAGTGCTTCATCAGATGACCTGTTGAAAGTCTACAAACTTGAGTAAACATACATCAGATAACACCGACGTGTACACCCGTACGTATTGTGTTAGAGGTGAAAGATGGGTTAATAGTTCCACGGACAGTGTTATATAACAACACAGACAAAACACTGTATGTCAGTAGTGCTTCATCAGATGACCTGTTGAAAGTCTACAAACTTGAGTAAACATACATCAGATAACACCGACGTGTACACCCGTACGTATTGTAGTAGAGGTGAAAGATGGGTTAAACCTTCCATGGACAGTGTTATATAACAACACAGACAAAACACTGTATGTCAGTAATCATTCATCAGGTGACCTGTTGAAAGTCTACAAACTTGAGTAAACATACATCAGATAACACCGACGTGTACACCCGTACGTATTGTATTAGAGAGGAAAGAGGGGTTAAATTATCCACGGACTGTGTTATATAACAACACAGACAAAACACTGTATGTCAGTAATCATTCATCAGGTGACCTGTTGCGTGTCTACAAACTTGAGTAAACAAACATCAGATAACACCGACGTGTACACCCGTACGTATCGTATTAGAGGAGAAAGATGGGTTAAATTATCCACAGACAGTGTTATATAACAACACAGACAAAACACTTTATGTCAGTAATCATTTATTAGGTGGCCCGTTGAAAGTCTACAAACTTGAGTAAACATACATCAGATAACACCGACGTGTATACCCGTACGTATTGTAGTAGAGGGGAAATATGGGTTAAGTAATCCACAGACAGTGTTATATAACAACACAGACAAAACACTTTATGTCAGTAATCATTCATCAGCTGACCTGTTGAAAGTCTACAAACTTGAGTAAACATACATTTTAGGTCAGAGACCATACATCAGATAACACCAACGTGTATACCGGTACGTATTGTATTAGGGAGGAAAGATGGGTTAAATTATCCACGGACTGTGTTATATAACAACACAGACAAAACACTGTATGTCAGTAATCATTCATCAGGTGACCTGTTGCGTGTCTACAAACTTGAGTAAACAAACATCAGATAACACCGACGTGTACACCCATACGTATCGTATTAGAGGAGAAAGAAGGGTTACTAGGTCCACGGGCTGTGTTATATAACAACACAGACAAAACACTTTATGTCAGCAGTATATATATATCAGGTGACCTGTTGCGTGTCTATAAACTTGAGTAAACATACAATATAGGTCTTATAATGGCTGATTATTATGTTATATATTTGAAGCGGGATATAAGTATCAAAAAAATAAATTAGATATCATCATATTTATTTCTCAGATATAAATACATTTTGATGCATCTGCAACACACACATTTTAAAAACATTGTGACAAAAGAAGCAATTGCTCATTAAATCATATTATATTTAGCTTCTTCTGTCACAATATTTTAATCTTTATTTAAATGTTTCAGTTAAAGAGATTTTCAATAAATTTGCCTATGTTTTTTAAATTTCGTTTGTTGCAAATTTGTTGTACATGTATTTGGGAAAGGGAGGGTAAAACTAATTCATGAGCAATATATCAGTCAGATTTATTGATTGGTGTTTAACGCCGTTTACAACAATGTTTCTGTCATATCACGGCGGCCAGTTCACCTATGCATGTGTGTCCTGGCTTTGTCACACCAGTAATACACACAACGATCTTTCCAAGCAACTGGCTGCTTTTCACATAGACTGTTTGCTCATTGGTAGAAGACGAATGACGCTGGTCACACTGACTTTTTGTCAAACGGCGGAAAGAATGTTGGTCGAGCTTGGGTTCGAACTCGCAATCCCTGCATTGACAGTCCGCAATGTGACAAAAGAAGCATGCTCATCATGAGTCTTTACTTCTTCTGCCACAATATTTTAAACTTTATTTAAAAGTTTCAGTTAAAGAGATTTTCCATAGATTTGCCTAAGTTTTATATCAGTCAGACGATTACATTAGTATCAACTTTTCCGATTGCATATGTTAAATAAGGAATTGTGATCAGATAGCTCTGTGTAACCCTATCCCACATAATACAATCTGAAGGAGATGGCTTTGAAAACATCTTGGAAAAATATGGAAAAAAAGTTGAAAGCATTATGACAAGAGGAGGAATTGCTCATCATATGAACAATGTCTTATATTTTCAAAATCGTCCATGCAGAGGCGTCAGAAAGTGTTTGTATATTAAAAAGGGATAATTTAAAAATCGAAATTGTCTAAAGCTAAACATTAAGTTAAGATAGATTGATTGCATGTCGTTTTACTCCACTTTCAATTATTCTGCAGTAATATCACGGCGTTTTCTGTGAAAGTCTGACCAAATTTAGTTGTTTGTTCGTTTCACTATTTGCCTCCACAAACACTTTGATTGTGTTACATTACTTTTGCTTGATACGTAAACGACTCACATGCAATGATAGATATGAGATGGCAACCACCATACCTACATACACTTACGAGTATCTATACCATTATAATTTATATGTCCATATTTTAGTTTAAGACTTTAATTATGATTCTCTATTAACAGTACCGCTGTTGTCGTAGGATTTTGGTTTAACACTTTGAAGGCTGTTTTCTTTTTAATGGATTGGTCAAGTTTTTAATTTGGAAATGTCCTCAGTTAAGAGACTGGTCAGACGGCGCGGAATTAACTTGTGCGTATTATATGTACTTACACATGTATATATATATATATATTATCTTTGAATAAAATGTAATGGATATGAGTCAATATTTATGTTTATTGTTTGCATGAATACTCCTACTTTACAAAGTGAATGTTAAAATCCAGTACTCAACGAGATAGTTTACACTTACTTAATTGATATTATCCTTTCCGCGCATCCCTCAGCCGACATCATATAACTCACCACTACTTTTGAAACGATGCATACACTTTATTATAGTCCATCGATTACGAAACAAACTTTCAGCTTACGAGTGGGAGACAGTGGTACAAAGGTATCGTCGACCTCTTGTACCAACGGTCCCGGGTTCGAATCCCTTGATGAACATGTTCTGCCTTTGTTTCCACACAAACGGCGCGAGTACTGGTTAAATATCCAGGAAGCAGACATCGAGCGAGATTAATATAAGCTTAAAGCTTGTTTCGCAATCGATTTGGGGGTGGGGGGGTTGACAATGTGTGATTATAACGTTAAAGGAAAGTAAAACTTTAAATTAAACGTCTTGATTTGGAATGAATTTGGCACAATTGTCTTAAAGTGATATTCTACCAGTAATGCTTAACTTAATTTGATCCGTTGAATAGAATGGTTATTACAGTTATATTGAATCAGATGACCGAACTAAGGGCCCCATGGACCTCTTATAAAGACGAGGTTACTTAAGCATATTAGGCATTAGTTAGCTTAAAAATGTAGATGATAATACGTTAACTGAATTAGTGTGAATTTTCTTAGGATTGTATGACACAGTAGGGCGGGGTTAAAAAGGGATCTATACCTATTGACTTTTGGTATAGAGAGTATCCATACTTGATGAGTGAATACTGATCATGCATGGACTATTACGGGCGGTCTTCGCAAACACTTGACATGCGAGTTAGCCTAAGTTAGGGCGCCATGAAGTCGCCGTTGCAAATGTTTGCATTTTCGCAGCGTCTTTACCACGCGTGTACAGCGCATGATATACGTTCATGTAAATGTTACGACGCTTGTCTAACGACATTCGCGACCCCAATGGGTTCTCACTGCGTTCCAGGTCAAATCGCCGAACCTTGGCGTTTGTTTTGAACAAGCTCAAAACAAACGCCGTGACTCGGCATTCATTGGCGATCTTGGCGACCACAGCGCTATACTTTTATATCAATATTGGTTTGATCACCTTTGTACAATAAATAGAATTACATGCGTGATAACATAACAATATATAACAATTATAAGGAAAATATGGAAAATAGAAATGAAGTGTTATCAAGTCAATTTTCCTTTTTTTAGATCCCAGAACTTATACAATTTGCATGCTTTTCGAAGATATTGACGATTGAAAACTTTGGGCGAGTTAGGGTCTAATTGATTCTAGGAAACCGGATAATATATCATATGCACATTTGCATAACTAAGGGAGCTATACATCTAGCTTTGTGTCAAAATATTAATTTAGGAATTACTTACCTGTAAACGGACAATGAAGGCTCGTTTGAAACTGTAAGAATACTAAAGGCTCGACGAAGACCGCCCTGTATGGCAATACATAGAATCCCCAAAACCGCCAGACGAGATTAATATTTGTTTCATTCTTATTCCTACATGTGTATGGCTTAGGTGAGACTTGGTGGATGCTCAAGGCTAGACGAAAGTCTCCAAAATTGCTAGACGAGACAGTAACATTTGTGTTCATTGTAATTCCTACATGTAGCGCGAAAATAACATTTTCTGTCTGATTCTAACATGCAAACCGACGGTGAAGGCTTTGGTGAGACTGTGTGGATGATCAAGGCTCGTCTGAGTCTTCACTGTACACAGATGCACTGGAACCCTTAAACAGCTAGACTGCGCGAACATTACATTTTCAGTCCTATTCTAACATGCAAACCGACGGTGAAGGCTTTGGTGAGACTGTGTGGATGCTCAAGGCTCGTCTGTACACAGATGCATTGGAATCCTAAAATAGCTAGACACGGCGAAAATAGCATTTCCAGTCTTATTTTAACATGCAAACCGACGGTGAAGGCTTTGGTGAGACTGTGTGGATGCTCAAGTCTCGTCTGTACACAGATGCATTGGAATCCTAAAATAGCTAGACACGGCGAAAATAGCATTTCCAGTCTTATTCTAACATGCAAACCAACGGTGAAGGCTTTGGTGAGAATGTATGGATGCTCAAGGCTCGTCTCAGTCTTACCTGTTCACAAACACACTAAGACCTAAATTGGTAGATGTCGCTTAAAAATATTTGTATTCATAATCAAACATGCAAACCAACAATGAGGACTGGTGAGACTGTGTGGATGCTAAAGGTTTATCTGAATATGCACCGGACAAACTTTTGTTCTTAGAAGACTGTCAGCCCGGAAATTCGCCCGATCCGTAGAATGCGTAGGCAGGACGCATAAGCTATCGCCTTTACGTCTCCAGCTTATACGGTTTCGGGAAAAAACGCAGTTTCCCGATTTCAATCTTTGTTGCATGTACAGTGTAACTCTTGTTCTAGAAGACTGCCAGCCCGGAAACTCTCCCGATCCGTTGAGTGTGTAGAAAGGACCCGTAAACTATCGCCTTTACGGGTCCAGCTGATACAGTTTCGGGAAAAAAAGCAGTTTCCCGATTTCCCTCTGTGTTGCATGTGCCGTGTAACTTTTGTTCTAGAAGACTGCCAGCCTGGAAAGTCTTCCGATCCGTAGAGTGCGTAGACAGGACGCGTAAACTATCGCCCTGCAGGTCCAGTTGATACGGTTTCGGGAAGAAACGCAGTTTCCCGAGATCCCTCTTTTGTTCTAGAAGACTGCAAGCCCGGAAACTCCACCGATCCGTAGAGTGGGTAAGCAGGACACGTAAACGATCACCTTTACGGGTCCAGCTGATACGGTTCGGGAAAAAACGCAGTTTCCCGATTTCCCTCTGTGTTGCATGTTCAGTGAAACTTTTGTTCTAGAAGACTGCCAGCCCGGAAACTCGCCCAATCCGTAGAGTGTGTAGGAAGGACGCGTAAACTATCGCCTTTACGGGTCCAGCTGATACAGTTTCGGGAAAACCGCAGTTTTTTTATTTCCCTCTTTGTTGCATGTGCAGTGTAACTTTTGTTCTAGAAAACTGCCAACCCGTAAACTCGCCCGATCCGTAGAGTCCGTAGGCAGGACCCGTAAACTATCGCCTTTACGGGTCCGGCTGATACTGTTTCTTGATAAAACGCAGTTTCCCGATTTCCCTCTTTGTTGCATGTACAGTGTATAAACCATACGTCCGAATACGCACAATGTTTTAGGTATGCCAGCATATGTCAGCGTATGCGACCGTGCTTGAAACGTGTGAAACCTATGCCTAACGTACCCCTAGCGTATACCAGCGTATGCGTGATATTTTGCATACGCTGGCATACGCTAGTACGATACGCAATAGTGTGACAGCGCCATTAGCAACAATGGTCACGAGTTACAGAGGGATCTAAGAAACATTTAATCCTTAACCACATTTAGACGCTTTATGTACATGTGTATGGAATTTTCAGTAATTACACTTTCATTGATATATATTTTTCACATGTATAGAATATGTATTTTTACTTTTGTCTAGATGTTTTTAAATTCGTTAACCATGAGTATACTTGAGCTACGTCCAATTAACACTAACCAAGAGTATACTTGAGCTACGCCCCATAAACACTTACCATGAGTTTACATGAGCTACGCCCAATAAACACTAACTATGAGTATACTTGAGATACGTCTCATAAACACTAATCATGAGTATACTTGAGCTACGCCCCATAAAAACTAACCATGAGTAATTTCCAGATGTGTGAAGTTTGTAAAGTCAAATAAACCTGCACACAGAGCACGTGCCAACTGTGTAGACTAAGATTAATGTGAGAAACCGCAAACATCACTTTATAGAACTGCACTGGTCGATCAAGAGTCACAGACCGAGACCCATTAGCTCAGTCGGTAGCGACGCGGGCTTTCAATCCTTGGGTTGTGAGTTCGAACCCCAGCACAGCCAACATTATATCAGACGTTTGACAAAAGACACTGGGACAAGCGTAATTCGTTTCCCATCAATGTGATAATAGTCTACGTGGAAAAGATGCCAGTTGCTTGCAAAGACTATAGTGTGGAGTACGTGTGTACGAAAGCGGGGAAGCACGTGGGTATATGAACTGGCCGCCGTAATATGACTGAAAACTTGTTGAAAACGGCGTTATATCCAAAATCACAATTACCATGTGTAACAGAGGGTGTTTAACCCTTCCCAGCATGTGTTCACATATTGAAGCATTTTGATATGACAAAAAAAGCAGTTTCTCTTTTTGCCACAATGTTTTCAATAATGATTGTTTCATTTATAGAGCTTTTTCATACTTTTGCATAGATGTTTTCAAAGTATGTTGTTAACAATTTGTTTCAATTGTGGGAAAGAGTCGAGGTTCGTATACTTGAACACCACTACTTTAAAACCAACCCCATTGGTAACTTTTTGTCGGTGTGAAATGAGTAAAGCCAAATAAACCTGCACAAAAAGCACGTGCGTGTTAATACTCTGATCAATTTGAGAATCCGAATTTACACAGGGGGACCCTAATTAACAGAGGGTTCCGAGAAACATTGTCAACCTCTTTTCCACACGTAGACTATTTTTAACGCATATTGAATAGACGACATGTGAATTCATTGTGGCAAAAGGAGTAATTGCTTAAAAAATTCACCTTTAGCTACAATGGTCAAGAGTACACGTTTTTTGAAGTGCATGTATAAAAAGCAGACGACTTTATAGTGACGAATGGATAGAAATGTTGAAAAACGAATCATTTCTCCGTTTGTCACTATGTTTAACAATTTATTTTTCAGCAATTACACTATCATTGATATATATATTTTTTTTACTTTTGCCTATTCATGTTTTAAAAGTCGTCTGTCGCTGATTTGTTGTATGTGGGAAAGTGGTAAAGTACTTATACTTAAGCTGCACTCAAAGAAAACAACCATTAGTAATTTGCTTTCCGTGTAAAGTTTGTAAAGTCTAATAACCCTGCACACAAAGCACGTGCAATAAGAGTCGATGCAGATCAATGTGACACTCCGCATACATCTCTATCTGGATCTACACAGTTTGTAAAGTCTAATAACCCTGCACACAAAGCACGTGCAATAAGAGTCGATGCAGATCAATGTGACACTCCGCATACATCTCTATCTGGATCTACACAGTTTGTAAAGTCTAATAACCCTGCACACAAAGCACGTGCAATAAGAGTCGATGCAGATCAAAGTGACACTCCGCATACATCTCTATCTGGATCTACACAGTTTGTAAAGTCTAATAACCCTGCACACAAAGCACGTGCAATAAGAATCGATGCAGATCAATGTGACACTCCGCATACATCTCTATCTGGATCTACACAGTTTGTAAAGTCTAATAACCCTGCACACAAAGCACGTGCAATAAGAGTCGATGCATATCAATGTGACACCCCGCATACATCTCTATCTGGATTTACACAGTTTGTAAAGTCTAATAACCCTGCACACAAAGCACGTACAATAAGAATCGATGCAGATCAATGTGACACCCCGCATACATCTCTATCTGGATCTACACAGTTTGTAAAGTCTAATAACCCTGCACACAAAGCACGTGCAATAAGAGTCGATGCAGATCAATGTGACACTCCGCATACATCTCTATCTGGATCTACACAGTTTGTAAAGTCTAATAACCCTGCACACAAAGCACGTGCAATAAGAGTCGATGCAGATCAATGTGACACTCCGCATACATCTCTATCTGGATCTACACAGTTTGTAAAGTCTAATAACCCTGCACACAAAGCACGTGCAATAAGAGTCGATGCAGATCAATGTGACACTCCGCATACATCTATATCTGGGTCTACACAGTTTGTAAAGTCTAATAACCCTGCACACAAAGCACGTGCAATAAGAGTCGGCGCAGATCAATGTGACACTCCGCATACATCTCTATCTGGATCTACACAGTTTGTAAAGTCTAATAACCCTGCACACAAAGCACGTGCAATAAGAGTCGATGCAGATCAATGTGACACTCCGCATACATCTCTATCTGGATCTACACAGTTTGTAAAGTCTAATAACCCTCCACACAAAGCACGTGCAATAAGAGTCGATGCAGATCAATGTGACACTCCGCATACATCTCTATCTGGATCTACACAGTTTGTAAAGTCTAATAACCCTGCACACAAAGCACGTACAATAAGAGTCGATGCAGATCAATGTGACACTCCGCATACATCTCTATCTGGATCTACACAGTTTGTAAAGTCCTCGTGAACAGACGACTTTTGAAAACATTGAGACAAACGGAAAAATAGCACAAAATTAGAAAATTGTCCTATTGCCACAATGTTTTCAAATCTATAGAACTATTATACTTTCAACTATAAAGATTGCATAGATGTTTTCAAACACACGACTTTTAAATGCATTGAATCAAAAGGAGACAAGGTCACACCGAGCAATTTCTCGTTTTGTGACAATGTTATCAACATTTTCAATAATTATTCGTCAGAAGCCCGCGACTTATATTTTTAATAGCTTTTCGGAAATGACATGGAAGGAGTTATTATTAGAAAAAAACAAATTTAAATGTCCTGAACTTATTACAATTCCGTTTGTTTAAAAACACTAAGTTATGACACATCTAAAATGAAATAAATATTCCGATGTTTTAGACAGTTTCTTCATTTCTTTATTTTGACTCTCATTTATGTTTTTTTGTTTTATTTACGAAGACAAAACAGTCCTTATTAGACTTGCAGCAGACTGTTATGCGTCAATATCGATATAAAAATCACTTCGAATTCTCCTTTTAATAGCAATTTTAACTTACTGAATGTTAATTTCATCTTCAAAGAGATGTCTTGATTTATGAAGAATGCATTTAATAATGTTTATCCATGTATATCTAAATATGAACTGTTTCTAAGCTAAAATTGTTAATCACGTGACAAGCGAATCTCCTTTGCAGAGAGCCGTTATTTACACTAACTTACAAATAGTTAATTATAGGTGATTTAAAATGTTTATTTGGTTCGAAACAAATTAAGAAAAGAACAAACTCAGGGCTCTCGCGAGAGGTCGACTTGAGCGAAGTGGTCGCCTTAAATTGTCAGACTTCGCCCACTCGATCAAAGCGAAGTCGACTTCGCCAATAATTTCGTACAAAGTAATCATCACAGTCACGCGTCATGTCGCTTAGTTCAGTTTTCGGTATACACAGTTACGTAATCAGGAATTTTCAACTGATAATGTATACCCATTTATCGCTTTAAACAAACCATGACGTAAACCGATTGTCCAATCAACCATCGTGACTTTATACACTTGTTCGCATAAACGAAGAACCAATTTTTCAGATCAATTGTCACGGCACCCCCTGTTAATTTTCATTTACTACGAATCCGATTTAATCGAGATCGATGTCAAATTTAACCTTTAATGTTTCAACCATTTGAATATTATTAACCGATTCTTGCTTTTATGAAACATACGGCTTCAAAAAAGGAGCGATTTTCAGGATATTATTTTAATATGATACATAATAAATGTTGTATAGGGGGGCACTAATTGATATTAACCAATCAAAGACACTATCTTATGTAACCTCGTTCCTAATGAATTCCTCCACGAATAATGAATTTGATTGGTCAGAATTGAAATAATAAATACATCATCAATCTATTCTGAAGAGGTACATTCCGAAATGGAGAATGTCAGTGAATTTATTGCCAAGACTTTCGAAATTTCGACTCTCACAGCAGAATTTGAGGGCATTTAAAGGGCTGATTTGATATATATTGATTATACGACTCAATGCTCCTATGCCATATCATGATAATGATATTTCCCGCGATTAATAGCTGAATTGTTCTCAAGAAATTTGCGAACCACTTGTCCCCCTCTTCGGTCTGGAATTTTTGTTGACATTGACAGCGAAGCTTAAAATGACGTGCTATTGCATGCAAATCTTAAATTGTCTATTTTGTGGTTTTATTGATAAATAATAAAATTAAAATATTCTGACAAACATCTTGAAAAGTGTATGTGGAATTCACAAATCTTATAATTATTCCTTAATGAAAGCACTGTATACATACTAAGCCTAATGATTGGCAAGATTACTCATTTCCATTACTGTTTATGATCAATAATTAGTTGGCTGTGTGTATGGTCAACCTACCTTAGCATAGACATTCACTTCGTTGACAAAAAAATGCAAGTTATGATCCATTTTCACTTGACCCCACCCCTGATGTTCCAATATGCCCCTCAGTTGATAACTATTTGTTCAACTACTATAATGTAAGTGTTATGTATAACAGCAGTATAGATTTCCGGCGACATTGATGCGTTGCATCAACTTTCTCTTGTATTTTTATTTAAAGAGATTTTCTATACATTTGCTCGAGTTTTTTTAAGGTCGTCTAGTTCAAATTTGTTTGTGAGTGGGAAACGGTTAAAATAAAAGCAAAAAAAGGCAATTTCTCCTTTTTGCCACAATGTTTTCATTTATTTCATCAGTCACTCTTTCATTTATAGATAGTTTCTATATTTTGGCTTTGTTATATATTCAAAGTTGTCCGCTACATAAACACTAACCATGAGTATTTTCCAGTCTGTGTAAAGTTTGTAATATCAAATAAACCTGCACGTAGAGCACGTGCTTACTATATACGAAGATTAATGTAAGAAACCGCATAGATCACTTTATGGAACTGCACCGATCGACCAAGGGTCACATAGAATTCTAAGACAAAACTTATAAACCCTTTTCCCACATGTAGACGCATTTTCACGTATTTGAAGAAGACAACCTTTGAAATGATTGTGTCAAGAGGAGATATTGCTTCAACAATTCTCCTTTAGGCACAATGGTCACAAGTCACAGGTGGGTTCTAAGACATCTTTAAACACTTTCCCACATGTACAACCTTTTTTAAGTACATGTTTACGAAGCTGACGACTTTCGAACCATGGTGACGAATGGAAAAAATGTTCAAAACAAATAATTTCTCCATTTGCCACAATGTTTTTAAATATATTGTTTCAGTAATTATACTTAATTGATAGATATCTTGTTTACATTTATAGATGTTTTCTTCCTTTCGCCTTGATGCTTTTAAAGTCGACTGACTCGGATTTATTGTATGCAGAAAAGTGTTAAGGTACGTATACTTAAGGTACACTCAAAGAAAAACAACCATTAGTAAATGTCTTTCCGTGTACAGTTTGTAAAGCGTAATAAACATGCACAAAAAGCACGTGCAATAAGTGTCGACGTAGATCTCTATCTGGTTCTACAGAATCACAGAGGTTTCCAAGAAACTTCTATAACCTGTCGCAGATGTAGTCGTATTTTTACTCATCGCCTGCAGACGACTTTTGAAAACATTGTGACAAACGGTGAAATAGCTCAATACGAGCAAATTCTCCTTTTTGCCACAATGTTTTCAACTATAAAGAGTTATCAAACTTTCAACGATAGATATTTTCAAACATAACACTATCGGAAACATTGAATTAAAAGGAGAATCGGTCACAGCGATCAATTTCTCCTTGCGCGACAGTGTTATCAACATATCCAGTAATTATATTTTCATTTAAAGAGATGAAGGATACTTTTAGTCAAGTTATGTTACGGTCGTCTAGTTCAAATTTTGTGTGTGGGAAGGGGTAAAAATACAAGCAATTTCTCCTTTTGTCACAATGTTTTCATCTATTTCATCAATCGCTCTTTATTTTATAGATATTTTCCACATTTTTGCTTTGTTATATTCAAAGTTGTAGTAATGCTGATTGATGGTTAACGTACGTATACTTGAGCTACGCCCCATACAAACTAACCATGAGTAATTTCCAGTCTGTGTACAGTTTGTAAAGTTAAATAAATCTGCACACAGAGCACGTGCCAACTGTGTAGACGAAGATTAATGTGAGAAACCGCATACACCACTTTATGAAACTGCACTTGTCGATCAAGAGTCACAGCGAGTTCTAAGAAAAAACCTGTATACGCATTTTCACGAATTTGAAGCAGACGACTTTTGAAATGATTGTGGCAAGAGAAGAAATTGATTAAATAATTCTCGATAAATCACAATGGTGACAAGTCACAGAGGGTTCTAAGACACCTTTTTACACTTACCTACATTTACACACTTTTTGAAGTTCATGTTTACGAAGCAAACGCCTTTCGAACCATAATGACGAAAGGAAAAAATGTTCAAAACGAATAATTTCTCCTTTTGCCCATAATTACACTTTCATTGATATATAGATTCTTTGTTTTTTTACTTTTGTCTGTCGCTGATTTTTGGTCTGTGGAAAAGGGTTAAAGAATGTATACTTAAGCTGCGCTTATATAAACACAACCATTAATAACTGTCTTTCCGTGTACAGTTTGTAAAGCTTAATAAACCTGCACAAAAAGCACGTGCAATCAGTGTCAAAGTAGATCAATATGAGACTCCGCACTGATCTCTATCTGGATCTACAGAAACACAGAGGTTTCCAAGAAACTTCTAAACACTTTCCCACATGTAGTTTGACTCCTCTACAACCATTTAATGACTAAATTTGATCTTTTAATATTTAATTTTGTCTGATTGCCAAACTAATAATGTAACAAAGATGTCCCTCTTTGTTGCATATAGAGTGCAATTTTGTTTAAATCTGTGTCCTATACAGAAAAGAACAGAACAGAATACAATTCGCTATGGGCAGGCCGCATTTGGGGAAAATAAAAGAAAAGAGTAACGATACGTATTAATTGACTATTCATGAGTCTGCACACTGTATAAATACTTTTCAAAAATCAAGCTAGCGGAGATATACAACACTTTCGTCATTTCCCGCTCGCTTGGAATATATTTCTACGGTAAATTTTAACTTTTTTTCCGAAACCATATGAACGCCACTGATAAAGGTGTTTTCCCTATTTCCCTCTGCGTTGCATATAGAATGCAATTGTTTTAATATGTGTCCGATACATTAAGCTGGAGGAATATATACAGAACAGTTGTACAATATATAAACTATCTCGTTTTCTTAGTACAATTTCATAGGTTTCGAAAAAAACGTGTTTTTCCATAAGTACAGAAATTTATTTTAGAAATCCCCGCCGACTTGAAATTATATCTGCAGTAACTTGTTTTAAATTTATTCCCAGACATTAAACTCGCGGAATACATTGAGAACAGTTGTACAATACATAAAGTGTTGTGTTTTCTAATTCCGTTGATACAGGTTTCGAAGAAAACGTGTTTTCCCTATGTCCCTCTTTGTTGCATATAGAGTGCAATTTTATTTAAATCTGTGTCCGATACATTAAACTCGAGGAATACAATTCACTATGGGCAGGCCGCATTTGGGGAAATAAAAGAAAAGAGTTACGATACGTGTAAAATACTTCTCAAAAATAAAGCTACCGGACATAACTTTCGTCATTTCCCGCTCGCTTGCTAAGTATCCACGGCTCACTGGGACAGAAGTCTGGATTATTCTGCTGCAAGGTTAGCCGCCCTGTATTGGTTCAAGGCAAATTCCTACTCCATTATTCCCCCCTCGGTGGATTTTAGACCCGTATCAATGCTGTAAGGTTAATTACAACATTTATTATATACCTGCACATTTTGTTCTGACGCAAATACATGAAGATGGTCATGCGCAGTTCAAACGCGACGGGTTAAAATTGCTGAAATTGGATGTGACATCATTGAAATATGAAACACGTCACACGGCAGTGTACCGTGGTTAACACGCCAATTTTATTTTTATTTTATGTGTAAGTTGTGTTTTTTAAAATATATAAGTTTGTATATTCTTTCGTTAGTCTGTTTGAACAGTTATACAAGGTATATATAGTCATATATAATAATCTTAAGTCTATCTTAGAAGTTATACAAAGTATACAATGAAAGTAAAATTAAATTGCTATAGTCATATCGGGTTTCGCTAGATATCAATTGCGCACGCCCCACGTAGTCAGGCGCGTGGCTGACTGTACGCAAAATACGCAGCTACGTACACATTGTCTCCAGTACTCAAATTTTAAAAAGTTCAAATAAAAACTTAACATGGGGTAGGCGTAAGTATAAAACAACCGATGTGACTTGATACATATGACGAACAATGACAAATGCAACACATTTTACTATCTCAAAATCTAGAAAATATGTTTTGTTCACCATCAAGATCAGTCATATTTTGCTACTGAAATGTTCCCAGAAGTCACAACAGACGATATAGAGGAGAAAAAAAGTCACGGGTGAGCATGCCTCCGGACCTCCCTACAAATGTGTAAACAGTCTGTATACCCTAGCTACGCCCCTGGTAGTACACTATCAAAACCAGATATTACTACTGTAACATAATGGTACCTATACATATAAGTCCCGGGTGAGTGTGGTTAGAGCGCCATGAGGTCGCCGTGCAGTCGCGATATACGTAGAAGACGTGTAGTAAGAACCCCATGAGTGTGGTTAGAGCACTGTGAGGTTGCCGTGCAGTCGCGATATACGTAGAAGACGTGTAGTAAGAACCCCATGAGTGTGGTTAGAGCACCGTGAGGTCGCCGTGTAGTCGCGATATACGTAGAAGACACGCAGTAAGAACCCCATGAGTATGGTTAGAGCGCCATGAGGTCGCCGTGCAGTCGCGATATACGTAGAAGACGAGTAGTAGGAACCCCATGAGTGTTGTTAGAGCGCCTCGGGATCGCCGTGCAGTCGCGATATACGTAGAAGACGTGTAGTAAGTACCCCATGAGTGTGGTTAGAGCGCCATGAGGTCGCCGTGCAGTCGCAATATACGTAGAAGATGTGTAGTAAGAACCCCATGAGTGTAGTTAGAGCGCCATGAGGTCGCCGTGAAGTCGCGATATACATAAAAGACGTGTAGTAAGAACCCCATGAGTGTGGTTAGAGCGCCAAGAAGTCGCCGTGCAGTCGCGATATACGTAGAAGACGTGCAGTAAGAACCCCATGAGTGTGGATAGAGCGCCATGAGGTCGCCGTGCAGTCGCGATATACGTAGAAGACGTGTAGTAAGTACCCCATGAGTGTGGTTAGAGCGCGATGAGGTCGCCGTGCTGTCTCGATATACGTAGAAGACGTGCAGTAAGAACCCCATGAGTGTGGATAGAGCGTCATGAGGTCGCCGTGCTGTCTCGATATACGTAGAAGACGTGTAGTAAGAACCCCATGAGTGTGGATAGAGCGCGATGAGGTCGCCGTGCTGTCTCGATATACGTAGAAGACGTGCAGTAAGAACCCCATGCGTGTGGATAGAGCGCGATGAGGTCGCCGTGCTGTCTCGATATACGTAGAAGACGTGTAGTAAGAACCCCATGAGTGTGGATAGAGCGCGATGAGGTCGCCGTGCTGTCTCGATATACGTAGAAGACGTGTAGTAAGAACCCCATGAGTGTGGATAGAGCGCGATGAGGTCGCCGTGCTGTCTCGATATACGTAGAAGACGTGTAGTAAGAACCCCATGAGTGTGGATAGAGCGTCATGAGGTCGCCGTGCTGTCTCGATATACGTAGAAGACGTGTAGTAAGAACCCCATGAGTGTGGATAGAGCGCGATGAGGTCGCCGTGCTGTCTCGATATACGTAGAAGACGTGCAGTAAGAACCCCATGCGTGTGGATAGAGCGCGATGAGGTCGCCGTGCAGTCGCGATATACGTAGAAGACGTGTAGTAAGAACCCCATGAATGTGGATAGAGCGCGATGAGGTCGCCGTGCTGTCTCGATATACGTAGAAGACGTGCAGTAAGAACCCCATGAGTGTGGATAGAGCGCGATGAGGTCGCCGTGCTGTCTCGATATACGTAGAAGACGTGTAGTAAGAACCCCATGAGTGTGGATAGAGCGCCATGAGGTCGCCGTGCAGTCGCGATATACGTAGAAGACGTGCATTAAGAACCCCATGAGTGTGGATAGAGCGGCATGAGGTCGCCGTGCAGTCGCGATATACGTAGAAGACGTGTAGTAAGTACCCCATGAGTGTGGTTAGAGCGCCATGAGGTCGCCGTGCAGTCGCGATATACGTAGAAGATGTGTAGTAAGAACCCCATGAGTGTAGTTAGAGCGCCATGAGGTCGCCGTGAAGTCGCAATATACATAAAAGACGTGTAGTAAGAACCCCATGAGTGTGGTTAGAGCGCCAAGAAGTCGCCGTGCAGTCGCGATATACGTAGAAGACGTGTAGTAAGAACCCCATGAGTGTGGATAGAGCGCGATGAGGTCGCCGTGCTGTCTCGATATACGTAGAAGACGTGCAGTAAGAACCCCATGAGTGTGGATAGAGCGCGATGAGGTCGCCGTGCTGTCTCGATATACGTAGAAGACGTGCAGTAAGAACCCCATGAGCGTGGTTAGAGCGCAGTGAGGTCGCCGTGCAGTCGCGATATACGTAGAAGACGCGCTGTAAGAACCCCATGAGCGTGGTTAGAGCGCCGTGAGGTCGCCGTGCAGTCGCGATATACATAAAAGACGTGTAGTAAGAACCCCATGAGTGTGGTTATAGAGCCTCGGGATCGCCGTTCAATCGCGATATACGTATAAGACGTGTAGTAAGGGTTAGATCATACGGACGACACTGATACAAAGCTAATTATATTCAGGACTAGATAAACTCGTGCGTTCCAGAAAAAAACTATTGCCGTAAAGATTGGTACACAGAAAGTAAAATGGTCTCACTATTTACAGTTTCTTCCTTTTCCACAATGTTTATAATGTACTTTATGCAAAAGTCATGAAGGAACAGAATAGTACAAACAATCTTGTTTTGGTATGTACATGTATTATTGCTATATAAAAAGACAAATTAAAATAGTGAATACCTTTTCCAAATAAGTTTTCCAAACTGCTGCACTCCAAAAGTATTTGTTAACTCGCATATTATCTAATAATGAATTAATATATACTGGCCTTCGTAAACTGTGCGTACCAGATAGCTAATGCTGTAAACGACTTTTATAACCTATAAGTAATATTGATTCATTTTACTTGTCTGCTTAAATAACAAATTCATAAACAGTGCAGATCTAGATCAAGCTGTGTGAATGAATAAGCTAATCTGCATATACAATAAGCATACAGATTCGTGTACGTTCGCTTATTGTACAAGCCGCCGACATATTAATGAAATGTCTTTGAAAATGGCGTTAAATACCAATCAATCATTAGTTTACAAGCTCGTATATTACTTTTTTATTTGTAAACGGCGAAAACTTACATTTTTCCCCGTGAAACTATTTCGAGACACAAAAGAAAGTGCATTTTGATGGAATGGCTAGTTTATCAAATAAGCTCTTTCTTCCTTTTCCAAATTTTATTGATAAATATCGCGCACCAGAAAGGCAAAGAATATATTGAGATTGATTTATTAGGTTTGTGATAAAACTGGACTATACAAGAATGCAAGAATGCACAGACCCCGTTCAAAAGTTACTTAAAATGAAATAAGTCACAGGAAACCGACTATCCAGATCACCCCGCGTTTTCAAGCAGTCAGGTTTAAATCGTTCATGTAACATGTCATCCTCTTACTGAACGGTTGTGATAAAACTCGACTATACAAGAATGCTCGTTCAATGCTCGTCTAAAAGTTACCTAAATGAAACTTACCGAGTAGCCAGATCACCTTGCGTCTTTGAGCAGTCAGGTCTAGATCGTTCATGCAGCATGACAACCTCTAGGGGAACGGTTGTATTAAACTCAACTATACAAGTATGCTGGTTCAATACTCGTCTAAAATTTACCTAAATGAGATAAGTTACAGGAAACCTACCGAATATCCAGATCACCCTGCGTCTTTGAGCAGTCAGGTCTAGATCGTTCATGCAGCATGACAACCTCTAGAGGAACGGTTGTGATAAAACTCGACTATACAAGAATGCTCGTTCAATGCTCGTCTAAAAGTTACCTAAATGAGACCTACCGAATATCCAGATCACCCTGCGTCTTTGAGCAGTCAGGTCTAGATCGTTCATGCAGCATGACAACCTCTAGGGGAACGGTTGTATTAAACTCGACTATACAAGTATGCTCGTTCAATAATAGTCTAAAAGTTACCGAATATCAAGGTCTTTGAGCAGTCAGTTCATGCATCATAGGAAACCTCATAAGGAACGGTTGTGACAAGTACCGACTATGACTATACAAGTATGCAGTTTGATCATAATTGTTAATTTAAAAAACTATTTGTGGTTTGTAATTAAATTCATAGAAAACAAGCAGAGTTTAAATTGATAAATGTTTATTGTCAACTGTAACCTTTTCAATCTGATTTTTTTTAAATAAACGTGTCTAGCTTTGAAGTTGGAAGAGTCCATAGCAATTTTCAAAAAATATCAAAATAGAAATGTTGAATTGAGCACAGACTTCACACAGTCTGTTTCAGTAGTTTTATTAACTGTTTTAGTTAAGATACTTGAGCCGTCCCGCCAGAAAACCGACATTGTGGCCTCTACGTAATGTATAGACACAGATCAGCCTGCGCAGACCCCGCAGACTGATCCGGGCAGACACATTCCGTCTCAGGGGGATAGATGTATAGAGTAATGATTCCTAAAACAGAAAATCTACAGGAGGTGAAAGGTGTCTATCCAGGTAAGCCTGCGCGGCATGCTTAGGCTTATCCGGGTCGATACTTTACGTAATGTTGGTTTTCTCGCGGGACGGCTCACTCGTTTAAATGATGTATTCGAGATTTGTTATCTTTATATTTAGCACTTACAGACTTGTTGTTTTAATTTTGTATATAAATGTAGATTAGTTTATCTCTTTTGTTATATTTTCCCATATATAAACGACGTAAGCATATGGAAGCAGTTTAGTTTATGCATGTTATTTCATACATCTGGCTAGGTGGCCTAGTACTGGGTTGTTTCCCCAGGGTATATGAATAAGGTAGCCTAGTACTGGGTTGTTTCCCCAGGGTATATGAATAAGGTAGGCTAGTACGGTTTTTTTTTCCCAGGGTATATGAATAAGTAAGCTATTGCCCTGATATAATTGAATGTTTGTTGAAAATGACGCAAAACCTCAAAAATATGCACGAAACGCGAGGCAGATAATTTGATTAGTTTTCACAATGTTGGTAAGGGTTATCCCCGCTTTCAACAGTTTTTAAATATCCTAGGTGAATAACAGTTCTTCTATTCTTTAATCTAACATCGGTCGTATACATCAGACTGCTGTTATCCCCGTTTTCATTTTTTTTTAAATATCCTAGGTGAATAACAGTTGTGCTATTCTTTATTCTAACATCGGTCGTATACATCAGACTTCTGTTATCCCCGCTTTCAACAGTTTTTAAATATCCTAGGTGAATAACAGTTCTGCTATTCTTTATTCTAACATCGGTCGTATACATCAGACTTCTGTTATCCCCGCTTTCAACAGTTTTTAAATATCCTAGGTGAATAACAGTTCTGCTATTCTTTATTCTAACATCGGTCGTATACATCAGACTTCTGTTATCCCCGCTTTCAACAGTTTTTAAATATCCTAGGTGAATAACAGTTCTGCTATTCTTTATTCTAACATCGGTCGTATACATCAGACTTCTGTTATCCCCGCTTTCAACAGTATTTAAATATCCTAGGTGAATAACAGTTCTGTTATTCTTTATTCTAACATCGGTCGTATACATCAGACTTCTGTTATCACCGCTTTCAACAGTCTTTAAATATCCTAGGTGAATAACAGTTCTGCTATTCTTTATTATATCATTGAATACATCATACTTCTGTTATCCCCGCAACACTAAGCAACAAAGGGCGAAGCCATTACTTTCATGTTTAAATTCGATTGTATGACCCGACCAGGGATCGCACCCTGGTCTCCCGAGACAGACGGTCTTACAACTAAACTACCGAGTCAGTGTTATTTGCGGTGACTATGATAATGTTTTGTAGACGGACAAGAGATATCTTTGGGTTTAATCAATTTCGACATGTCTTCTTCAATCACATATTGTACAACGCACTACTTTTGTAATATTGTGAAAATAATTTGACCCCGGACCCTAAATACACCATTCGGTCAACTACAATACGAACAAAAGGTAGACACGGTACTTTTGTGAATGGTCGAGCTTTGGATTAAATCAAGATATTGTTTTGGGTTTAACGCCGTTTTCAACAATTGTTCAGTCACATCACGGCCGTCAGTTCAAATACTCATGTGTTTCCTGACTTTCCAACCCCAGCACTCCATACAACATACTTTCTAAACAAATCAGATTGGAATATTGAAATCACGACTGTGTTTACTGATTTAATGCTTTCCTGTGTATGGAGTTTATAAAGTCGACACATTAGAAAGCAAATAATTAAAACAGCAATGAATTTAAGGAGACGACTATTGATACAGAGTTTAAAACATTGTATAATTATGAGAAATTGCACGTTCATAATAGCCATGTAGTGTTTATTAAAGTATTCTGTTGGGGAATTAAAATCCGTCTTTATCAGAAAAAGTGTTAACACAAATTTGAATTATAAAGGTTCATTGTTAAAAACCAGAGGGGCCTGGCACGCTATTTAAAGAAATATTAATCTATTATATAAAGTTAATGGCTCTAACTTCCTCGTCAGCAGGATTTACCCCATGTTTGCATTTTAGTCCAATGCAGAATCGATGATCGAATAAAGAGCTATGCGTCAGTATGTTATCTACTCTAAACACTTGTCACACGGATGCTAACAGTATGTAGCCAAATATCTACTCTAAGCACTGGTCACAGGATTTTAACAGTATGTAGCCAAATTTCTACAATTAACAATGGTCACAAGGATTTTAACAGTATGTAATCAAAAATCTACTATTAGCACTGGTCAAAAGGATGACAACAGTATGCAACCAAGTATCTACTCTAAACACTTGTCACAAGGATTTTAACAGTATGTAACCAAGTATCTACTCTAAACACTTGTCACAAGGATTTTAACAGTATGTAACCAAATATCTACTCTAAACACTGGTCACAAGGATTTTAATAGTATGTAACCAAATGTCTACTATAAACACTGGTCGCAAGGATTTTAACAGTATGTTACCAAATATCTACTCTAAACACTGGAAAGAAGGATTTTAACAGTATGTAGCCAAATATCTACTATCAACACTGTTCACAAGGATTATAACAGTATGTAACCAAATATCTAGTATAAACACTTTTCACAAGGATTTTAACAGTATGTAGCCAAATATCTACTCTAAACACTGGTCACAAGGATTTTAACATTATGTAACCAAATATCTACTATACACACTGGTCACAAGGATGTTAACAGTATGTAACCAAATATCTACTCTAAACACTGGTCACAAGGATTTTAACAGTATGTAACCAAATATCTACTCCAAACACTGGTCACCAGATTTGTAACAGTATATAGCCAAGTATCTACTATAAACACTGGTCACAGGGGGTTTAACAGTATGTAACCAAATATATACTCTAAACACTGGTCACAGGGAGTTTAACAATATGTAGCCAAATATCTACTCTAAACACTGGTCAGAAGGATTTTAACAGTATGTAACCAAATATCTACTCTAAACACTGGTCACAAGGATGTTAATAGTATGTAACCAAATATCCAGTATAAACACTGGTCACAAGGATGTTAACAGTATGTAGCCAAATATCTACTCTAAGCACTGGTCACAGGATTTTAACAGTATGTAGCCAAATATCTACTCTAAACACTGGTCACAGGATTTTAACAGTATGTAGCCAAATTTCTACAATTAACACTGGTCACAAGGATTTTAACAGTATGTAATCAAAAATCTACTATTAACACTGGTCAAAAGGATGACAACAGTATGTAACCAAGTATCTACTCTAAACACTTGTCACAAGGATTTTAACAGTATGTAACCAAATATCTACTATAAACACTGGTCACAAGGATTTTAACAGTATGTTACCACATATCTACTCTAAACACTGGAAAGAAGGATTTTAACAGTATGTAGCCAAATATCTACTATCGACACTGTTCACAAGGATTATAACAATATGTAACCAAATATCTAGTATAAACACTTTTCACAAGGATTTTAACAGTATGTAGCTAAATATCTACTCTAAACACTGGTCACAAGGATTTTAACAGTATGTAACCAAATATCTACTATAAACACTGGTCACAAGGATGTTAACAGTATGTAACCAAATATCTACTCTAAACACTGGTCACAAGGATTTTAACAGTATGTAACCAAATATCTACTCCAAACACTGGTCACAAGGATTTTAACAGTATGTAACCAAATAACTACTCTAAACACTGGTCACAAGAATTTTAATAATATGTAACCAAATATCTACTCTAAACACTGGAAAGAAGGATTTTAACAGTATGTAGCCAAATATCTACTATCAACACGGTTCACAAGGATTATAACAGTATGTAACCAAATATATAGTATAAACACTTTTCACAAGGATTTTAACAGTATGTAACCAAATATCTACTCCAAACACTGGTCACAAGGATTTTAACAGTATGTAACCAAATATCTACTATAAACACTGGTCACAAGTATTTTAACAGTATGTAACCAAATAACTACTCTAAACACTGGTAACAAGAAGTTTAATTATATGTAACCAGATATCTTCTCTAAACACTGGAAAGAAGGATTTTAACAGCATGTAGCCAAATATCTACTATCAACACTATTCACAAGGATTTTAACAGTATGTAACCAAATATCTAGTCTAAACACTTTTCACAATGATTTTAACAGTATGTAACCAAATAAGTAATACATTAAACAATTTATTTTCTACGCTGCAACAAACATGACAAAGTTTAATAATGGATACGACAATATAAAGAACAACTTATAACACATATACAATTCATAATTGGTACAACAATTATTTTTAAAGTTACAACAAACAAATTCATTAATTATGCCGTCATTTCATTCTTTTTATTTAATTGCACAACTCTAAATAAATATATCAAATATCACTTCAATTAACTACATATAAGACAAAAATAAATATTACAAATATCACTTCTTAAATGGGAGTGGAAACTCTTAATTGTAGTATATAATTAAAACAATTATAAATAGGCTATACATTGCTCGCCAAATGGCTTTATGCCGAATGGCGAGGGTAAATTTATTAACCCCACACCATCACCATAGGCTATACATTTTCCTTTCCGACGTTTGCACTCCCATCTTGTCCTGTTTTATCAATTCGACGTTTCCACCATCACTCGTTTTAAAGTAAGATTGATTCTAATTCAGCTTGTTTTAAGTAGTTTTGTAAAAGACGACTGTAAAGCAGACGAACACATAACTTCGTACTGAAAGACATCAAGTTTGCTATTCGATATCCTGTGAAAAGTGTATAATTTAAATCTTGCTCACATACACTTAATCTACATTACACGACTATTGTCACGAAACCATATTGGGGCGAAAAATTAGATTTATTTGCAGTTAGAGTTACCGTTCATGTTTGACAATCAAAATGTGCAGACTCGGAGTGTTTTGCCGAGCCATAATTAAAGTTTGAGCTGTATCCTCAAAAGCATATGATTATATAAATAGTTGTTAAGCCCCTTGCAACATTCTTTCCATGTCAGACATATTCAATGCTTCTTATTGCCTAAAATGAAACTAGGATTCTGTTTCGTACCCAATGTTTAACGCACTTATCTAGTCAAATATGAAGTTGTGAGCAGTATGTATCGTCTTTCGTTTATCTGCTTCTCTTATAAGTAAAACCACTGATCATATTCTCTGTTCATATATGTTGTACTCTTGCGTCGCCTTGAGGCAGACATTCTAGTGATGGTTAAGATCGTGTTATTGTTATTTCATTATGGATAAAGATCAGATTTATTTATATTTAGTAAGTTAATACCAATATGTATTCATTTAACCAATGGGTCAGCTTATAATTATTAGTGATTAATTGGTGGGTCCATCGGTGTGAATGCGTAGAATCTAATGAACCAGGGCAGATCTGCAGCAAAGTCAATTCCCTATCCAAGTTGCACATTTATACAGTTACTGGTTAGAACCAATGAACAGTCATTATTTTATGATTCTTTTTATTTGAGCTTTTAACGATAATAAACCACGTCCTGTCATCGGGTTTTCTTAGTTTCTCACCCTGACACTGTTCGTTTACAACTATGAATTCATATAAGCAAAGCTAATATGTAAACAATTTACAAATTAAAGAATACTTACTGAAAATATTGTTATAAGAGAGAACCCAGTGAACCATTCGTTTCGGTGACAGCAACGTCTCCTATGGGTGTTGGTATGCAAGAAGTTTGTACTACGTGCTTAATACGTTTCGGAGCAAATTGGAACACTATAGACGTCTGCAAGACGTCTGCCAAACGGCGTTAAGACGTATTGGTAACCAAAACCAAATGGACACTAAGTGAAGACATATACTAGACGTCTACAATACGTTTTTAATACGTATTGGTTACAAAAACCAAATGGACACAAAGTAAAGACATATAGTAGACGTCTTCAATACGTTTTTAATACGTATTGGTAACCAAAACTACATGGACACTAAGTGAAGACATATAGTAGACGTCTGCAATACGTTTTTAATACGTATTGGTAACCAAAACCAAATGGACACTAAGTGAAGACTTTGAAAAAAATACAGTAGACGTCTACCATACGTTTTTAATACGTATTGGTAATCAAAACCATATGGACACTAAGTGAAGACTTTCAAATAATTACATAAGACGTCTGCCATACGTTCTTAATACGTAATGGATACCAAAACCATATGGACACTAAATGAAGACTTCGAAAAAAAATACAGTTGACGTCTGTCATACGTTTTTAATACGTACTAGTAACCAAAACCATATTGACACTAAGTGAAGACTTTGAGTCAAATGGACACAAAGTAAAGACATATAGTAGACGTCTTCAATACGTTTTTAATACGTATTGGTAACCAAAACTACATGGACACTAAGTGAAGACCTATAGTAGACGTCTGCAATACGTTTTTAATACGTATTGGTAACCAAAACCAAATGGACACTAAGTGAAGACTCTGAAAAAAATACAGTAGACGTCTACCATACGTTTTTAATACGTATTGGTAATCAAAACCATATGGACACTTAGTGAAGACTTTCAAATAATTACATAAGACGTCTGCCATACGTTCTTAATACGTAATGGATACCAAAACCATATGGACACTAAATGAAGACTTCGAAAAAAAATACAGTTGACGTCTGTCATACGTTTTGAATACGTACTAGTAACCAAAACCATATTGACACTAAGTGAAGACTTTGAGTAAATAAACAGTTGACGTCTGCCACGCGTTTTTAATACGTATTTGTAACCAAAACCATATGGACACCAAGTGAAGGGTTTGAACAAAATCAGTAGACGTCTATCATACGTTTTTAAGACGTATTGGTAACCAAAACCATATGGACACAAACTGAAGCTTTAGAAACAAAAACAGATGACGCCTGCAATACGTTTTAAATACGTATTGGTAACCAAAACCATATGGACACTAAGTTAAGACTTTGAGAAAATAAACAGTCGACGTCTGCCATGCGATTTTAATACGTATTGGTTACAAAAACCAAATGGACACAAAGTAAAGACATATAGTATACGTCTGCAATACGTTTTTAATACGTATTGGTAACCAAAACTACATGGACACTAAGTGAAGACATATAGTAGACGTCTGCAATACGTTTTAATATGTATTGGTAACCAAACCCATATGGACACTAAGTGAAGACTTTGAAAAAAATACAGTAGACGTCTACCATACGTTTGTAATACGTATTGGTAATCAAAACCATATGGACACTAAGTGAAGACTTTCAAATAATTACATAAGACGTCTGCCATACGTTTTTAATACGTAATGGATACCAAAACCATATGGACACTAAATGAAGACTTCGAAAAAAATACAGTTGACGTCTATTATACGTTTTTAATACGTACTGGTAACCAACACCATATTGACACTAAGTGAAGACTTTGAGTAAATAAACAGTTGACGTCTGCCACGCGTTTTTAATACGTATTTGTAACCAAAACCATATGGACACCAAGTGAAGGGTTTGAAAACAATCAGTAGACGTCTATCATACGTTTATAAGACGTATTGGTAACCAAAACCATATGGACACAAAATGAAGCTTTAGAAACAAAAACAGATGACGCCTGCAATACGTTTTAAATACGTATTGGTAACCAAAACCATATGGACACTAAGTTAAGACTTTGAGAAAATAAACAGTGGACGTCTGCCATGCGATTTTAATACGTATGTGTTACCCAAACCATATGGACACTAAATGAAGACTTTGAAAGAATAAGCAGTTGACGTCTGCCATACGTTTTTAATACGTTCTGGTAACCAAAACCATATGGACACTTAGTGATGACTTTGAAACGAATTCAGATGACGTCTGCCATACATTTTTAATACGTATTGGTAACTAAAACCATATTGACACTAGTTGGAGACTTTGAGGAAATAAACAGTTGACGTGTGCTATGCGTTTTTAATACGTATTGGTAACCAAAACCATATGGACACTAAGTGAAGACTTAGAACAAAAATCTGTACACGTCTGCCATACGTTTTTTAAACGTATTGGTAACCAACAAGATATTGACAATAAGTGAAGACTTTGAAAAAATAAAAAGTTTACGTCTGCCATGCGTTTTTATTACGTATTGGTAACCAAAACCATGTGAATACTAGGTGATGACTTTGAAACAAATACTGATGACGTCTGCAATACGTATTGGTAACAAAACTACATGGACACTAAGTGAAAACTTTGAAAAATAAAAGGTTGACGTCTGCAATACGTTTTTAGGACATATTGGTTACCAAAGCCATATGGACACTTAGTGAAGACTTTGTAAGAATAAACAATTGACGTCTGCCATGCGTTTTTAATACGTATTGGTAACCAAAACCATATGGACACTAAATGATGACTTTGAAACAAATGCAGATGACGTTGCTGCTGGTCCTGTCAGGCTTCTGAAGCAAACTGTGCGACGTGCTTCGAAGGGTACGGCACCAAAAAATCCATCCACAATCCGTGACATTCCTGTTCTATTCCCTGTTTTTTTTTTAACCAATGTCATATATGACAACGAGTCGCCAGATAGCCGTATCATCATGTTTGCCACTGTGACAGTCTCCGCTTTCTAGAAAGCGCAAGCTTGTTCATGGACGGTACACATTCAACAATCCCCTCTCAGTTCCAGCAACTGTTCGTGATTCGTGTGCCCCTCAGTTACTTTTGTGCCTCAGATGTCTACGTACTCTTGCATGCCCTCTAAGCAACAGACTATATGAAGAGATGCTGACTTCCCCCACTAGATGTGTGCCTGAATCGAGGTATTAGACCCAACCCAGAGCGCATCCTGGCAGACTACGATGTAGCGATACACAATGCCGTCAGAACTGTCTTCACATACAACATTCATATACAGGGATGCTTCTATACCATCTAACCGAGGCTACCTGCCTGCAGGCTGGAGAAGAGTTCAATCAGAGGGTTTGCAGTCTGACTATAACAATGATGATGAGGTTAGGACATTCTGCGCAAAGCTTGATGATCTTGCAATTCTGCCATCCAACGACGTGATAGACGGCATGGCGGTCTTTCGCGAACAAGCCCCTCAACAACTGCAGTGCCTGGTGGAGTACTTTGAGTCAAATTGTGTGAACGGCTCATTTCGTGCAGTAATGTCAGCAAGCGGTCATATGAGGTTCCGGCGCTTATCGCCTAGATTCCCCCAGTACTTTGGAATGTACACAGTGCCACCATTGAATACCAGGACTGCACACATAATCAGTGCGACTCGTGAATTATTCATTTAAACATCTGGTGGGACATAACAACCCTTCTCTTTGGAATGTAGTGAAATGCGTTGGAAAAGATGCAACAATTTATGGTGGCAGCTGACATTCTTCGGTGTGACCTTGGTGAACCGACGATGAAACGTGTTAAGAAGGCAATTAAAACACGCACATCAGCAAAGGCTAAAATATCTATGTGTTCAGTATGTGAGTGGTGCCAAGTTCCTTGCGGAAATTCTGTCGCGTATTCAACATGTGATAATAATAAAATTAACTCGGTGTTTGAAATGCCATGTGATTTTGTGAACTTGTGCTAATGTGGAAATGTGCTAAAATAGAATAAAAACAGTGCTTGCAGTATATGATTTATTTGATAAAACAGTTTTTAAACTTTTTCATATTATCTATAATTTCTGCACAATTAAATTAAATGATGCATATTTATGAATTAAAATGATTAAATTTGCTCATTATTTCATTTGGCTTTCACTTGGCTTATATTAGCATATTCCCTTTCCTACATACATAAGTTGTCATCAGACAACAAAGAAAACATATTGACACGTCCGGTTTTCTAATTGAACACATTTTCCTCTTCAACACCTTTGAATAGTCTTTCATTTTTGTCATGGGGAGTTTGACTACCCATCGTGAGAATTTGAATACCCTGTCATTTTAGCCATGGGAATTTTGAGTACTATGCAATTTTTGAACCATGGGGATTTTGATATGTATACACTCACCCAAACCATGTGCACATTAAGTGAAGTCTTTGAAGAAAAAACAAACGGTTGACGTCTGCCTTGCGATTTTAATACGTATTGGTAACCAAAACCATATGGACACTAAGTGAGGACTTTGGAAAAAATACAGTTGAAGTCTGCCATACGTTTTTAATACGTATTGGTAACCAAAACCATATGGACACTAAGTGAAAACTTTGGAAAAAAAAACCAGTTGACGTCTGCCATGCGTTTTTAGTACGTATTGGTAACCAAAACCATATGGACATTTTAGATAAGTGGAGACTTTGAAACAAATGTAGTAGACGTTTAATTTGCACTACATTTTAAAAACATACTGATAATCAAACACTTAATTTAACAAATAACATGCTTAATTGTTACACTATAGATAGCTATAAAATATGAAATTTTCAATTGCCACATTTCTAAAAATGGGAAATAAAATAATTCCTTATTACACAGAGTCTAAATAGAACATCTTCAGAATAAAATTTTACTGAATCATATATGGATGCGTTTTATTCACATATTCGTGCAGTGACGTCTGTAAAACGTCATCAAACTGTCACGTTACATCCGGGTACTTTAACTGAAATCGAGGCTGCCGCCATATTGGAGGAAACGATAGTGGATGTGATTCCAAATCAAAAGTGTTGTAACTGTTTTGTCTGGAATTGCAGGTAATATAGGCCGTCAAGTATATCTGTGCATGCCAATACATACTATGATAATTACAAAATGTGTGTAACGATCAATGGAATATTGCCACCCTGTATGAAGCCAGTAATTAGCATTCCCGCCCTGTTTGGCGCTAGTGAAACTTTGAAAGAAGAATATGCTAGCTTCTTTTTAACCGTTAAAAAGTTAGAATAATGTTTATTCTGAGATAATAACTAATATATAAATCTACCCATAGCTAGAGCTCTACTTGTCTTTTAATCACCCGTATGGCTCTTTTGGATCACGAATATAGGTTACACGAGGAATTTTACATGTGAAAGACGTTCGAGATCTGAACGTCGCGGTAGGTAAAATGGTTATCGTTTATATATATATATATACAGTTCATGGCCATAATGAAGAAAGTACGCACTTTCTTGGAAAAAGTAAAACAGGATTGGTAAATCTAAATGATGTCATTTTATGAGCGAAGGGTGAGCGACTTGATATAAAACGAACAATTGTAATTGTATTGAAAAGGGACCAGTTCCTTAAACGCATTTAGTTTATTTTAAAAGGTTTTCTTGTGCAATGAATACCATTTTGTTTGAGCTAGTTTCTAAGTACTTATAAAGAAACAGGCAAATTCCTACACAGTGCCACTGAACTGAGAAAAGAATGGTTATAAATAGAGAGTTTAATCAACATGGTTTTCATGATACAGGATTTAAATCCCAAGTGGAAGATTCTTGCGCTATATAAACGAGTGCGCATGGCGCACAAGTTTTAATATGCAAGAATCTCTTTCACGAGGGATTTAATTCCCAAAACATGAAAACAATGTTTATTAAACTATATATTATATACTCGGCAATAATATTCGTTTTTAAATTACAAAACCCCTGTGCAACTCATTACTTATAGCTCAGAAACGGAGCGATTTAAATGACGTCATCTGCTAGTTTTGTAGTGACGTCACTAAGCGCAACCGACAAATGCCGAAAATTCCGAATATCCGGCTAGTGAGCTATATCGCACACTAGGCAATATTGCTCAGTAGACAAAACGCATGTTATCATTGAGTATATAATATAATATATGTATTAATCCTTAAATGTGAGTTAAATACTATTGTACTTTGTAGATCTATTGTATTGATGAATGTTCCATAGAAAAATTATGTTTTATTATTATGTTCACAATGGACATTTCTATTTTTCAGCCATAACTTTAGCAGTTTATTCACATGAGTTGCTAAAGTAGGCTGTCTTACGAGTAATGTGCTCTTTTGTTACTGTTTTCAGAGTTTAGTTCATGTAAGATGATATGGCACCAATATGTTTTTTCTTTGCTATATGTAGCTAGTTAACTTTTCGACTGAAATATGGCACCAATGTATGTTTTGCCATAACCCTTGTCGGGTATTTCGAGCAATAAAGTTATCTATAAAGACAAAAAAATGGATAAACTAAAAGTGAGAAAAAAAACACAGAAGAATTTATTAAAGTCTCTTCCGGGTTTTTTCCGTTACTAAAAAAAGCCTGGCCCTCAGCTTCTATCAGTGTATTCTGTTTGTTTTTTCGTAAAAAATATGGGGAAAAATGCATTGTCGTTAGTTGTTGCAATAGAGATACAGAGAAACAAACAGGACTTAAATTTCATAGATTACCTAAGGCAGACATGTAGAAAGTTATGGTTAAATGCTATCAACAGGAGACATGAAATAAGAACAAGTATGTACATGCACAAATTAGTGCAGTAGACATTTACATAATGTTTAATTATGAACAATGAGTAACGTAAAAAGTTGAAATCATTGTTGCAAAAGGAGAAGTTGCTTGTTTCAAGTAATTTCCCCATTTGTCACAGTTTCAAAAGTTGTCTGTATGTGTGAACATATAATAACAAGAACAAGTATGAACAAACATTTTGGACTGAAATCTTTCAAATAGAAATGTAACTAGTCTGTCACTGCTTTCTTGTACTATTAATATTGTTAATTTGAATGACACTTAGTTTTCCCACATAGGACAAATCTGCAGCAGATGTTTTTTAAAAACCATAGGACAAATAATTGAAAAGCTCTTAAATTGTGGTAAAGTAATTATTGTAGAAAGTTGAAATCATTTATAATTGTGGAAAAAGGAGAATTTGCTTGTTTAAAGTAATTTTCTCTTTTGTCACAATGTTTTCAAAAGTTGTTTATATGTTGGAAGATATAATAAGAACAAATATGTACAAACAAGTATATAGATGCAGTAAATATTTAGAAATGTTAAATTATGAAGCAGAACAAATCAATTTCAGCATTCTCAATAACTAAATTGATTGATTGGGATTTAACGCCATTTTTAACAATTTCTTAGTCATTTCACGGCGGCCAGTTCACCTTCTCATGTGTTTCAGATGAATACAGTTGTTAAAATGGCCAAAAAGTCAAAGACATCTTCATCTGAATGGTGTGAGGAAGGATCACTAACTAGGATTGAGGAATTTGGACGCTCATCAACTGAAGAATTGGACATTGAACGGCAGTTCTTCGTTGACCTTCCAGTACACACCTTTGAAGACTTTTGGAAGTTGGAGGAGGAGTTGGAGAGTAACTCTACGAAACGAAAGGCCCTGGTGAGTATTAAAGAAATTGTTGAATGATTTCTGGTGTGTACTTTCCCTCCTACAACAATTATGCAGCAGACGACTTTGAACCAATTTTGTCAAAAAGTGGAAAATCTCTATAATTGAATGAATAAGCTATGACTAAAAGTGGAAAACATTGTGGCAAAAGGAGAAATTGCACGTTTTGTGCAATCTTTTATTTGTAACTGTTTTCAAAAAGCCGTCAGCTGCAGAGGCGTCAGAAAGCGTCTATATGAGGGAAAGAGTTAACCCTTATCTCGCAAGTCACAACTACATTAATGATGGGTATTTTGGCAAAAAACTTGGATCCAGATCATCACCGAGTTACTCAGTGTCTGATCCAGATCCAAGCTGGTTGACTATACTCCAATTGTTTCGCAAATTGTCAATGTAATAGGATGGACTTTATAGTAGCAATAGACGAGAGTATGAGCACACGACAATTTGTTGCAGGGTTGCAATAAGTGTCAGTTTCTGTCTTTATAAAATGGATAAACTTGAAATAATTTCCTCAAATGAGTCGTGAGTGAGAAATCAGTTCTAATCAGGGTATATATTGCAAACTGGTTACAGTCTTCAACACACAAACACTTACTAAGCCCCTCATCAATGTCTGTTACAGTTTTTCGACTCACAACCATTTAATAAGCCCCAACCAATGTCTGTTACAGTCCTCGACTCACAACCACTACCTAAGCCCCTCGCCACTCTCTGTTACAGTCTTCTACTCACAACCCCATAGCCTTTCACCACTGTTTGTGGGTTGGATCCTGGTCTGGGTTGGTTCATATTTTAATATGGGGAAGTCTTCCGGCTGACTTATAGTTGGTGGGTGGTTCTACCTATGTGCCCGCTTGTGACTGAAGGAACAGGTTGGCTTCTTTGGTCTTCCTATGCCAGTAATTAGCTGGGCGTTGCAAATTGACTGAAATACTATCGAAGCAAGCGTCTTTAAACCAATTAAAAACGAAACAAACAGTTCTAATCAAACACTGAATTAAATCCGATATTATATATATTGTGAGTTTATAATGACATGTAATTTCCACGTCAAATAATGCAGTAATAATGCAGTATTCATTTTTCCACTGATATACATGAGTAGATACTTGATAGAAACATAAGGTATACGTTTTAGATCACCCGAGCCGAATGAAATTCTCTATAATTGAACGGGTAACCTATGACAAAAAGTGGAAAAAAATTCTTGTTTTGTTACTGTTTTCAAAAAGCTGTCTGCTGCAGAGGCACCAGAAAGCGTTAATTTTTTAAATATACCCCTGTTAAATACAACTTTATATTCAGAGCATATAAACAGTAGTATTAAACAGGATTAGATGAAATAAAACTTGTGTGTCAAGTTTACAGAGCTCCCGTTGAGTTATATTATATATAGAAGTTAAAGGCCAGGTTGCTTTACAACACTTGATGGTATGATAACTAAATTATAACCAGGTACTGGCCATGATGATTATAATGAGTTACCCCGGTATTAGGTTTGGTTGAGAAAAAATATATTTTTTTATAATGTATTTCTCTTATTAGTTATCTTGAGCCCACAACAAAGTTACATTGAATCTTCAAAAGCAGTTTAAATCTGCAAATGACGGATCTTTAATGTAATTAATAGAGCTATGACGAAGCTTTGCCAAATATATTTCATAAAGACTCGTCGTAATACAGTCTTACTAATTAATTAATATGAATATAAATTAAAATATGTAGTTTTCAAGGCTGTAACCATTAACAAAAGTAGTATTATTAAAGTTAAGGATTAGTCCGAGTTCAATTGTATTCCCTGACAGAAAATGTTGTTCACCCAAATTAACTAGTCTGGATTACCTGTCCCTTAGTAACCACTATGTTACACTATGTTACGGGTCAGGCATACTAGAACAATGGCGGCTCCCACAGGACCATTGTATTACGGTTAAAGTCGATGTTGTCTGCTGGGCACTTTCATAGCAGTAGTTTTTTCGTGTGAATATTATAACAAAGATGTCATTGGTAACTTCATATTTTATTGCCTTTAATGCTAACCGTTGAATTTAATGCATTCGTTAAGTGGACGTATTTCGGATGCCTTGTAATTTCGGATAAACGTTACCTTTAATTTCGCATAACCTATATGTTGACCACATGGCATAAAACTAGGTTTAAAAAATAGGAGTAAATGAAAAGAAAAGTGTATAGAAGCAACATATTTGTATTTTTTTGCATATATCAGAATACACCACAGTGTACACCCGTATACAATCTATTAGAGAATTATGATTTGGTAAAATATCCTAAGACAGTGTTGTGTTATAACACTGACAGAAAATGTATAATTGTGGTTCATTTGAAACCAAAAAATAAAAAAAGGTCAACAAAGTGGCTGAACATTTAAGGCTGCCTGCGGGATAAAGTTCTCACGCTTAAAGCTATAATGGCAGCTATTTGGAACATTAATATGGATTTAGCTTCTACATGATTTCATAGGGGATAATATATTATTAAACAATTGATGAATTAATGCGTTAATTAATTGTATTTCATTTAAAAACATTGATTAACAAAACGTGATAAGACGTTCTAATTAGGTGACATCTTACATGCCTGTAATATTAATGTAACCGTACATTTATCAAACACTCTATCAAGTATAAACAGAAACGCGTATTGGTATCATTGAACTACATCTATTGTTGAAGATAAAGGCACATCATTCACAATCAGACAGTCAAGACCCTAGCGATTTATTCTTTACGATGAGACATTAATTTAAATAGAATTATTTCTTCTTCCATTTAGTTGCTATACAGTCAATGTTGGAAGGAGGACAGTTATGAAGGACGATTGTTGTGAGAAGTACTGTTGTGGGAAAGCCCCATTGATCGGGGAACTTGTTGCGCGGGATAGTCCCATTGATAGGGGAACTTGTGGCGCAGGAAAGTCCAATTGATAGAAGAGCTTGTGGTGCGGAAACACCCAATTGATAGAGCAACTTGTGGCACGGGAAAGCCCCATTAATAGGGGAACTTTTGGCGAGGGAAAGCCACCATTAATATGGGTACTTGTGACAATGATAACACTAAAATACTGTTGAAAAGGGGCAAAACATCAACCAATCGTGACATCCCCTGTTTCTTATTCCGCACATTCTAGTCGTTTATGTAACTGAAAAACGTTCGGAACCAACTTTAACAATCAACTAACCAAACAAGTGTTCATTAATAGGTGAACTGGTCGCCATGATATAACTAAAACGTTATTTAAAATGGCGTAAAATAACTACAAACCATAAAATTTAACCTCCCATGTATGTTATCACTCGGCGTCCAGTCGTTCATGTAATATGAAAGCCTTTCGGGACCAACTTTAACAATCAGCTAACCACAAAAAGTTTATTGATAGGTGAACTTGTTGCATTGATATAACTACAAGGCTATTGCCAACGGTGACAATACATCACCTATAATAACCTCCAATGTGTATTGTCGCTCACCGCCTAGTGGTATATGAATCCTGAATGTCTTGTAGGACCAGTTATAGCAATTTACGAATTAAACAATTATGTCATTTAAATGCAATTGCACTGTTATCAAGTTGACCATACACTCATCAATGATCTCTGTATAACAGGTACCAGGCTAAGAAATTTACCAACAATACCGCCGCGAGAAGGAATCGAACACGAGAGGTTTTGTTTCCGATATTCAACAATAAACTGTGTTTGCCTCAAAATATATATTAACATAACCTTATAGGAATTTGATGAAAATATTATAATAAAATTGCGCTTCCTTCATGATTTTAAAACCCATTAAGTCTTTACCCTTGCCTACATACACATTCATTTTGAACATTCTACAGAAGATGACTTCTGTAAACAAAAGTGACTAAAGGAGGAATTGTTAATGATGAGCACAGTCTACTTGCTAATCTGTTTTAAAAAAACACCTGCTGCAGATATGTTATAAAAGAAATAGAATTAGGTACAATCCGATCACTGATAACATTTACCTCACTCACTGCAGATATGTTATAAAAGGGAAAGGGTTAGGTACAATCCGATCACTGATAACATTTACCTCACTGCAGATATATTATAAAAGGGATAGGGTTAGGTACAATCCGATCACTGATAACATTTACCTCACTCACTGCAGATACGTTATAAAATGGAAAGGGTTAGGTACAATCCGATCACTGATAACATTTACCTCACTGCAGATATATTATAAAGGGAAAAGGTTAGGTACAATCCGATCACTGATAACATTTACCTCTCTGCAGATATGTTATAAAAGGGAAAGGGTTAGTTACAATCCGATCACTGATAACATTTACCTCACTGCAGATATGTTATAAAAGGGATAGGGTTGGGTACAATCCGATCACTGATAACATTTACCTCACTGCAGATATATTATAAAAAGGATAGGGTTAGTTACAATCCGATCACTGATAACATTTACCTCTGCATATATGTTATAAAAGGGAAGGGTTAGGTACAATCCGATCACTGATAACATTCACCTCACTCCAGATATGTTATAAAAGGGATAGGTTTAGGTACAATCCGATCACTGATAACATTTACCTCACTGCAGATATATTATAAAAAGGATAGGGTTAGTTACAATCCGATCACTGATAACATTTACCTCTGCATATATGTTATAAAAGGGAAAGGGTTAGGTACAATCCGATCACTGATAACATTTACCTCACTCCAGATATATTATAAAAGGGAAGGGTTAGGTACAATCCGATCACTGATAACATTCACCTCACTCCAGATATGTTATAAAAGGGATAGGGCTAGGTACAATCCGATCACTGATAACATTCACCTCTGCATATATGTTATAAAAGGGAAAGGGTTAGGTACAATCCGATCACTGATAACATTTACCTCACACACTACAGATATGTTATAAAAGGGATAGGGTTAGGTACAATCCGATCACTGATAACATTTACCTCACTCCAGATATGTTATAAAAGGGAAAGGGTTAGATACAATCCGATAACTGATAACATTTACCTCACTCCAGATATGTTATAAAAGGAATAGTGTTAGGTACAATCCGATCACTGAGAACATTTACCATACTCCAGATATGTTATAAAAGGGAAAGGGTTAGGTACAATCCGATCATTGATAACATTTACCTCACTGCATATATGTTATAAAAGGGAAAGGGTTAGGTACAATCCGATCACTGATAACATTTACCTCACTGCATATATGTTATAAAAGGGAAAGGGTTAGGTACAATCCGATCACTAACATTTACCTCACTACAGATATGTTATAAAAGGGAAAGGGTTAGGTACAATCCGATCACTGATAACATTTACCTCACTGCAGATATATTATAAAAGGGAAGAATTAGGTACAATCCGATCACTGATAACATTTACCTCACTGCAGATATGTTATAAAAGGGAAGGGTTAGGTACAATCAGATCAATGATAATATTTACCTCACTGCAGATATGTTATAAAAGGGAAGGGTTAGGTACAATCCGATCACTGATAACATTTACCTCACTGCAGATATATTATAAAAGGGAAGAATTAGGTACAATCCGATCACTGATAACATTTACCTCACTACAGATATGTTATAAAAGGGAAAGGGTTAGGTACAATCAGATCAATGATAATATTTACCTCACTGCAGATATGTTATAAAAGGGAAGGGTTAGGTACAATCCGATCACTGATAACATTTACCTCAACTACAGATAAATTATATAAGGAAAAGAGATAGGTACAATTTTAATTCTCTCTCTCTCTCTCTCACTCTCTCTCTCTCATTCATGTCCCCTCTCTCTTTCTATATATAATCTACCTCTCTCTCTCTCTCTCTCTCTCTCTCTCTCTCTCTCTCTCTCTCTCTCTCGCTCTCTCTTTCTCTCCTTTCTCTCTCTCTCTCTCTCTCTCTCTCTCTCTCTCTCTCTCTCTCTCTCTCTCTCTCTCTCTCTCTCTCTCTCTCTCTCTCTCTCTCTCCTCTCTCTCTCTCTCTCTCTCTCTCTCTCTTTATCTACTTTCTCTAGTCTATCATGCTCTCGTTCTCGGTCTTGTCATCGTTGCCATCAATTTTTGCGATGTTACTTGAATTAACTTAGAATGTTTCCAATAAGGAGTTTATATAGTTGATCTCCCTAACTTATCCTTCCTCACATACATCAATTATAAGGAAAAGAGATAGGTACAATTTTAATTCTCTCTCTCTCTCTCTCTCTCTCTCTCTCTCTTCTCCTCTCTCTCTCTCTCTCTCTCTCTCTCATTCATGTCCCCCTCTCTCTTTCTATATATATATCTACCTCTCTCTCTCTCTCTCTCTCTCTCTCTCTCTCGCTCTCTCTTTCTCTCTTTCTCTCTCTTTCTCTCTCTCTCTCTCTCTCTCTCTCTCTCTCTCTCTCTCTCTCTCTCTCTCTCTCACTCTCTCCTCTCCTCTCTCTCTCTCTCTCTCTCTCTCTCCTCTCTCTCTCTCTCTCTCTCTCTCTCTCTCTCTCTCTCTCTTTATCTACTTTCTCTAGTCTATCATGCTCTCGTTCTCGGTCTTGTCATCGTTGCCATCAATTTTTGGCGATGTTACTTGAATTAACTTAGAATGTTTCCAATAAGGAGTTTATATAGTTGATCTCCCTAACTTATCCTTCCTCACATACATCAACAACTACGAATCAACAGATGAAAATATCTAGGAACAAAACAGTGTAGCATAAGGATGAATAATTTCTGTGCTGTTACGCTTTATTCTAGTATCAAAATGAACTTGGATGAAACGTGACAGCGAACCCGCTTGGGACGAATACTTCGAATTACTTCCCTTTGCGAATAGTCCGCCATTTACACAATGGAGCGCATGTAAAAGCCCACAACGTTATTTCTCCAAGTTTGGGCTTCAACGTAGCACATCCTTGTAAGTTATGTTGCTTATATATTATCTGTAAAGTTACCATGATTAGTCTTTGTTACGACAGGACTTGTGCGCGTTCAATTTGAAGTGTATTCACTTGTATTTTGTTTAGCGAGAAAAGTAGGAAGCTTTAGTAAAGTCGTTACTCTGTATATATTTTCAGTTTTTAGCTCGACTATTCGAAGAATATGGGAGCTATACTTCTCACCCTGCGTCGGGGTCGGCGTCCGCTTCATACCTTGGTTAAGGTTTCGCATGCAAGTACTTTTAAAAATACTTGGTAAAGGTTTCGCATGCAAGTACTTTTAAAAATACTTCATGTATTGCATTGAAACTTTTTACAACCCTACCCAACTATCACACATATGTAGATTATCAAGTTAGATTTATGCAAGTTATGGTCCTTTTTTTAACTTAAAAAATTTGGTTAAAATTTTGCGTGTAACTAAATTAAGAGTCCATAGATCTCGGTATTTACTTGATGCATTGCATTGCAACTTTATACAACCCTACCAAACTATCACACCTACAGTTAAGAACATCATGAAATTGACAATCTGAGCGGAACGTGATTGGATCGTGAGCGTGATTGGAACGAAGTTGGAACGCTTTATGAGCGGAACGGAATTATGCGCTCTGAACGAAACAATCATAATGATTGCAAAAATCCAATCATTCGCTCATTGAACGGTTGCAACAACTATCCGATGATTATTTTACGAAACTATTTTATTAAAAGTCATATTTGTATACTAAACTGTTGTCTTATGAGACACTCAAGTATCCGATTGAATTAGAATGTAACAAATATTATTATAAAGATTGTGCTGAAAAAACTCTAGATCGTTTGTTGATATTTAGGGTTAATTAAAAAAATTATAAACGAAACGAAATTATTTTAAGCCAATCAAATCGTTGAACGGATTTTGATCGAAAAAAAGCTTTCCGAGTGAGCGTAAAAAGCGCTCAGTCGGAACTGAACGGAAAAAAGCAATCACAATGTTATGAATGAGGGAACGCTTTGAGAGCAGATTGGAACGTGAGCGGAACGGAGCGGAGCGTGAACGGTAAATTTGTGAATTTCAAGATGTTCTTAACTGTATGTAGATTATCAAGTTAGATAACTCTATCCTGCATTTTATGCAAGTTATGGCCCCTATTTTTAACTTAAAAATTCTGGTTGAAGTTTTGCTTTCAACTAAATTAAGAGTCAATATCTCGGTATTTACTTAATGCATTGCATTGAAACTTTCTACGACCCTACCCAACTATCACACCTGTGTATATTATCAAGTTAGATAACTCTATTCTGCATTTTATGCAAGTTATGGCCCTTTTTAGCTCGCCTATTCGAAGAAATAGGGAGCTTATG